>JAVJIF010001066.1:0-106454 GCA_038442645.1 Agave tequilana
TTTTTGTAAGGAGAAAACAAAGCGATTGAGATCTACATCAATCCACCTTCATCAATCCTTCATATGGCTTCAGTATGTAATTTATTATATATTTATTCTTGAGATGTATGGAGTCTAGATCCTTGATAAATGATTTCATTATCATGAAGTTCTTTAAGTTTTTAATCTAACAACGTGCGCATACACATATTCACAGGAAAGGGAGCAAGGAAGTTCGAGCATTCATGAAGCCGTGTTGTGAAGGAAAAACAGAAGATATAGCTGCAGGTGGATTGGGGAAATGGAGAGAAGCTGTACTCATCGTGTCGTGATCCTCAGTGCCGGCAGTCTTTGCTGGCCATCCAGACTTGGCTTCGACAGACACCTCTGACTGCTTTGATCTCTTGCTCCTCCTTCACTCTACTTAAAAGGTAGATTGAATTGAATTGTATTTTTAGACCACTCTCGGCCTTTATTCTTGTTCTTTTCTTATTCTCATTCTTTCAGTATTATAAGTTACTCTACTTTTGTTATGAATATAGAACTAATATGGTCTACTTTTGTTTTTTGGTAACACAAAGACATCTATTTTCACATCTATTGGATTCACATCCACACGACATATAGACTGAGGCATAAATGCACCTAATTGGAGTCATGCATAGATATATGGTTATTACAACTATCAAAACAAAAAAAAAGATGTGAATTAGTAATAATATTATGCTGAAAGATAGCCACATGGAATAAGAAACCCTAAGGCATGTTTGATTTATGAAAATGACTAAACTAAGAAAATGGATGTGGGCCCATGGATGAAGATTTTTATGATAATGTTTAGCATATCAGTGATCTGTGGACTATTGGTCTGCATTGGCCAGAAAAATAAATAAGAGAGGCATACAATACAGTTTTTTTTTGCATGTTTATTTTGCTCCTCGGTAGTCCATAGTGGGCAAGTGATCCACCAACCGTTGATCTACCTATCATTATTCGATTTTCCATCTAACGTGCAATTGTATGGTGTCAAGGTTAGAGAAAATTGATTTTTTTTTTTTTTCTTTGTTTATTATAGAGTAGAGGAATGACGAAAGTGAGTGGTGAAGATACCACATGATCTTTA
This sequence comes from Agave tequilana, assembly GCA_038442645.1. Taxonomy (NCBI): domain Eukaryota; kingdom Viridiplantae; phylum Streptophyta; class Magnoliopsida; order Asparagales; family Asparagaceae; genus Agave; species Agave tequilana. The sequence continues at coordinate 1,103 of JAVJIF010001066.1, forward strand.
ATTTCTTTTTGAAAATTAATCCCCCCCCCCCCCCCCCCCCCCCACCCCCCCCCCAAAAAAAAAAAAATCCTTTTTTTCTGAGCAACCCGTACGTTTTAAATAGGAAGCCAAATTAAGCATGAATTAATTGGTATGGTATGATCACAATGTTGGCAAAGTATGGCACCTTGAGCCGGCCCATTACCCAATGACTGTATATGAATCTACAATTTTTTGCCTACATAATACTTGAATAGTAAAAAGTACACCAACTATAGTAAAGTGCTAAAGTCCTTTTTGTGGTGGGTAAGAGTTTTCGTGTTCAAATCCCACTTACAACAATTACGACTTATTTTTTCAAAAACAAAAATACTCGAGTAATATTTGGACAAAACATCTTGGGTGAGTCATGTCGGGGCATAGACATATAAGCATGACATTACACGACCCCCACATCCAACTCTACCTTTTAGAGTTTTTTTTGCCCCCCTTATTTGGATTGTCCTTCTTCGTGGGGAAGCAATTGGGTCGTGCCGTGCCGTGCCGTGCCGTGCCAACCCGTCCTGGGCACGGTGGACCACGGGCTAGGTCGGGCCAGGCTGCCATTTATAAAAAAAAAAAAAAACTTTAAAAAATTTAAAAACTTTTAAAATCCAAAAAATCTTAAAATTCTCAAAATTACTTATTTAAGTTGTGATAAAATTAGCAAAGAATGTTACATGGCGTGAAATGAAAAAATATATTTTTATTAATGATTCAATAAATGGATAATTGATACAAATACAATTGAAGTATAAATTAATTTTTTTTCATTTATCATTAATCATAAAAAAGTACAAATCTCATTCTTCACACATTTATCAATCATAAATAAAAAAAATATAAGTCTTCATTCATCTCTGGGGAGTCTTCTGGAGAATCTTCGATGGATCGTCAAATGTTTTATTTTTACTTCTCTTTTCCGCATCCAACCAATCCTTCCCGCTAATGTCATCTCGATCGCATTGGATGCTAGACGGTTCCTCGTATCAGTCAGCACTCGACCACTATACTAAAAGCAGACTCCGAAGCTACTGTAAATACCGGAGGAGTTAGTAAATCACGTGCCATGATGGAAACCACAGGATAAGTTGATGCCTGTGATTTCCAGCATGCCAAAATATTAAAATTTTCAAATCTGAGTCTTGATCGATCTCAAGAGTCACAGCACGTTGTATATAATAATGAAGTTCATTTAAAGAGTCAGAAGTTCTAGATTTTTTGAAAGCTGATAAAATTGAAAGTACATCTAGAGGGGTGAATAGTTGTACTAGCTAATCTAGGGCAAATAATGTGGAATTTAAAACTTAATTGCAAATACACAACGTGTAACAAGGGTGAGCCTGAATTCCCTGTGAAGGGCTCGGGAGCTAGTCCTCTAGATTCCTCTAAATTAAGAGTTGATGTGCTTTAATAAACACTCTTCGTTGAACACAAGTGTGGGCACACACAAACTATATCTAGCATATGAATATGAACAATGAAAAACAATATAAGATATAAGAGAGACAGAGTTTAGAGATAGTGGATCAAACGCAAACACAGATATTTGTTTCGAGGTTCACGCCCCCGCTCTACGCCCCCGCCTTCACATAGAAGGATTTTCACGATGTTCACACAGGACCTTCCACAAAGTGACCTCCACTAAGAAATTTCACTTTACAACTGGGTTCACAACTCCTCTCTTTTTCTCCTCTTCACGAGAGGAAGGGACAAAGCCTAGCACTAAGTAAAAAAGAAAAACTTAGTGATCCAATGATCACAAACTCTCTCTTGGTGATCTCAAAGGATCACAAACAATTTTTCTCACAATACAATGATCCTAAAGATAGATTTTGAATTGATTGCTCAACTGTTAAAAAACAAAGTGTTAGAATAATAAAATCACAAAGAAATACTTGGGAAAAACTCTAAATAGATATGAAAATAAATCACAAAACAAATTTCCCAAAGACTTCTTTTTCTTTAATTTTTTTCAACACTTTGAAAACAAATAAGATAGACATTTGAAACACAAAACTCTTTTGAAACTCTTAAGAATGTGGAGCACTAGAAAACTAGTTAAAATTCTCTTGAAAAATCTTATGAGAAACAACCCTTAAAACCCCTTTATATATGGCTAAGGAAAAACTAGCCATTGGGGTCCAGAACAGGTCAAAATTGACTTGTCAGTCGACCGCCCAGTCACCGACCAACGGTCAAATTTTTGACCGTTTGGCACTATCGGTCTATCGGCCCCAAGGTAATTTGCCTTGTCTGTCGACCGCCCGTCGACCGGGCCTACCCGAGAGCTGGGTAGTGCCAGTCGGTCAACCGCACGATCGACTGGCCACAAATCTAAATGCCTTTTGCACGTTTGTGAACATCGGTTCGACCAACCGGTCGACTGAGCTCTGGTCCAGTCGACCGTCGGTCGACAACCAGTAGGCTGAGGCTGGGATTTAGGGTTTGAAAACTTAGGCTTTTAATATCCTATAAAATCTCATAAAATCACATAAAATTCACAAAAATAAGTTCTTATCAATACTTTGAAATACAAATATGTGGAATCAAAAATCAACACATATTATAAACTATTTGAACTATTTTTGTGATATAGAAATTAAGCTTAAAAAAAGAAACCGTATTTTTCATAAACCAAACTTTGAAATGAAAAACCTATTTCTCCAAAACTAGTATAGATACAAAAACATGATATTTTAACTCAATTTGAAGTATAGAGTGTATGGATAGTCCAATACACATATAAAAATATATCTATATTTTTGATAATAAATTCAAACTAAGTTTTGTTAAAAACAAACTTGAAACTATGAACTAGATATACATCAAAATAAGTTTGTAGACATTATGAATCATCAATGTATATGAAAGAAATTCAACATACATAAAACTATATAAACTTCTTTTGATTCTATCTATTCATGAAAACAATATATATTCTTTGAAAATTCAAAGCCAGTTAAACAAAACCAATAAACTTTTGACTTGTGTGTGTGAACTTGAGCATATCAATACTAGTCTATCTTTACACAAGATCTAAACTATAAACTAAAATAAACAAACCGAAGTCTTCTTATCGATCTCCATCTCCAAGACGACTCGATCCAGACTCGATCCAAATGAGCTTGACTCCAACCGAGTGCTAGATGTAATCTTGACGCGCGAGCTCTTGAATCATCACGTGTTAGTTCCAAAACTTGACTTTGAATTCTTTGTTGAAGCTAAATGCCTACGAAGATCTTGATCAATATCTGAAACTTATTAAACACAAGATCATTAGTAAACTAACCTTCAAAGTTAATCATTATCAAAACTAAGGTAAAGGGACTCTGGGCTAATAATCTCCCCCTTTTTGATGATGACAAACTTATGAGTTATATATGCATTGATTAAGGTTAAGCTTCATTGAAGCTACCCCTTAACTTATGCATATGAAAGAAACAATAATGATATGCAATGTAAGCTCAAGATACCAATAAAAATTATATATATATATATATATATATATATATATATATATATATATATATATATATATATATATATAATATATATATATATATATATAATATATATATATATATATATATATATATATATATATGCATAAACACTTAATAAAACATGCATATATAATCCTAAATCCTTCTTCCTCTTTTTGTTACTCATCAACAAAGGGTGAAGAAAAATAAACATTACCAATAAACATATTTTAAAACTAAATTTTGATAAAACTAAATTTTGATACCAATAAAAGACAATCAATTGAAAGAAACCAATTGAAAGAATAAATCTTTTTATCAATTGAAATGAAATATTTTTTTGAATTGATACAAATAAAAGGACATGATATGAATTGAAAGTAAAAACCAAAAATTGTTTTTAGGTAAAACTAAAACTATTTTGCAATAAAGATATCAAATTAAGAATAATATCAATTTATATTAGTGATACCAATATTGAAAATGTTAGCTTATACCAAAATAAAGTATTTTTCATCATAAAAAGTGAGAGTAAGATACCAATTGAAAATAAAATCAATTGAAAGATAAAATAAGAAATTTTCTCCCCCTTTATGAAATACTAATAAAAATATTGCATAAGCTTGTATATGATACCAATTGAAAAACATTTGACATTAAGAACTAAATCAAGCTCAATAAGAAATAATTTGTGCTTTAAACATGTATGTCAATGTAAAATAAGTACAATCAAAATCATATATATGTATCCGAGTAATATAATGTTAATTTAGATATGATCCATCATATATAAAACATAAGAGTATACAAAATGAATTTTTATTGAAAATTATGCATATCTCATAACTATCTCCCTTTCATGCACTTGTTTAAATAGATTTTCATTAAGAAAATACAAGGCACGGTCGCCTATCCAACCGCCCTTTGATGGTAGGGGTTTTCAAAAAAAATATGTAACGCCCCGGTCCGGCGGGTACGGAGACGTTACTGTGACGTATATACGCTGGTCAGAAATACCTTCACGTATATACGCTAAGCATCATTACAGGCAAGAATCAGAGTACGGAAGCACGTGGTGCATTATACATTCCAACACATGAGTACAGTTACAAAGTTATCACAGGAAGTGATAAATAATACAACAATATTACATCACCAACAGGCGCAAATGCGAGAATACAAGGTGATATACATGTATGAATAGTACAAATGGAGGCTCAGAGTCACAATAGGAAAACTCTAGAGCCGAGCAGGGGGGCTGGAAGGATGGGGCTCTGGACGGTCTACTGGAGATCCACGCTAGCGCTGCGCCACTCTGATCAGCAACCTGGAGAATCCACACGCTTCAAGTTCTAAGACCTGGACATGAGGATTCAGAGGAGTCAGAACTCCCCGGTGAGTGGTGATGCGAAAGCCAGATGGCGAGTATAGATAAGCACACGTGTATCGATAAATCCGAATCATATCAAGTAGGGAAGACTCATAGTATGATCAGATAAGAGAAGGAAACAGGTGGAATAGAATACAAATAGAAAGGCAGGATATAAGTAGGTATAATATAATAATCATAAAATCGGAAGTCCGAAGTAAAACCCGTACTATCAAACATGGTAAGGCATACTACACATTCATAGTTGGCATCTTTTATTATTATTATTACTCGTCTTACCCCGATGTCTAGATATGTGAACTAGCGTCCCAGTGCACATATATCCACATCTGAGTAAAGCAAGGTTGTTATTGGAAACCAACGGGGTATCAACGAACAATGTTTATAGTGGGTCCCGTGCATGCCCTGGACCACGGTGCAGGACGTTCCATTGCTGGTGTATGGAACCGCCGCAAGGCCTACAGGAAGGTCTTATAGAATGCCCTTATCAAGATGGTACCAGGAAGGAGGGAGCCAGCACTCCCCTCGGTCGCTTGGAGGCCCACAGGTCAGACCGGAAGTTTTAGTTGCACAACATACCTAGTACCACTGTAAACACGACATATGTTGACAGCTGCAAGTTTCCCCCGACCCGATTCAAGTGGTTCCTTTTTATGATTTATTATGTAATTATCGATTTACAGGAATAGCAGGTGCAAACATGATCAGGAATTCCGGAGTACAAGAGTACTGTAGATTCAGGTCACTGTATATATAATATAGGATAACAAGTATAGTATTCCCGTAAATGTGATAATCACAGGTCAAGTATTAATATGTTAGAAGGCAGGTGATAAGTCATATCATACCAGGATGCAAGTGTTAAGTAGAAGCAAGTCGGGTGTCAGGTGATGTCACATCTGTTGTCAAGTGATACGGACAGGTGTCAGGTATTAGCATGTCAAGTGTTAACATATCAACCATGTACTTGGCAAGTGATAGAGTAATGGTTGAGCACAATCAAGCTGAGCTGAGTACAATCAAGCAGAGCTGAGCAAGCTGGAGTGAAGCTAATGTTCAACACTAAATGCTATCATGCTCGGCGTGGTTACCACTCATAGCGTAGCTAGACACATGTGTCGCAGCAAGCGTATGAATGCCATACTATCGCTCACGGAGAAGCCATGCTCACGGGGTAACTATACTCGAACGGAGTAAGCGGTAAAGTGTTGACACTAGGTCCGCCTACCAGGCGTAGCATAAAGAAAGTACAGAGGATTTTATAACCTCAGAGGTTATACCCGGTGGTTAGGCCCGAAGGCAAGGGTAATTGCAGAAGGTGTTAGTTCCATATATAAATATATAAGACATTCAAGTTGATCCAACGAAGCGGGAAAGTCAAGAGGAAAGCGAGAGCACTCGCCTAAATCTTCAGAAAACATAGTGAAATCCCCGATCCTCAGAATCCAGGAAATCAACGCGTAAACGCGTTAAGAGAAAGTGATAGAGAGAGAGAGCTGGAAATCAAGAGAGAGAAAGAGAATGAGAGAGAGGAGAGAGAAGGAGAGAGCTACAGAGAGAAGGACATGGGGAGAGAGTGCAAAGGGAGATAGAGTTGTACTGGGAGAGAGAGGGTGCACAGGGAGACGCGAGTTTGAGAGTGAGACGCGGGGGTCGCAGACGCGGGGTTTCGCGTTGCATAAATTCCCACAAACGCAGGTTCAAGATCCGCGTTCAAGTTATAACACGAGAAGAACGCGCGCGCGCGGACGTGGGTTCCGCGTCGCGTTAACACGAGAGGAACACAGACGCGGGCATGAGCTCCGCGTCGCGTCGATACAAGAACGCGAAGGCCGCGTTATACAAATATCAAGAACGCGAAGATTCGCGTTAAGGAATTTCTTGAACGTGGGGGTGAGCCGCGTCAGCAATTTTCAGAGAGAAAAAGGGAGACAGGGAGAAGTGAGAGAGACGCAGGGAAAGAGTGAGAGTGGGATGCAGGTTTTGGGAGGAAAACAGAGAAGGAAAGAGAAAGGAAAGGAAAGGAAAAAGAAAGAAAGAAAGAAAGAAGGAAAAGAAAGAAAGAAGGAAAGGAAAGAAGAGAAGGGAGGGGGTTTGATGGCTGGCCATGGCCGGTGGTCGCCGGCGGCGGCCGGAGGTGGCCAGAGATGGCCGAAATCTGGTACCCCAACCCCAACCCCAAGCAATCATGGGGTGCAAGTCTAGCTCATTTGGAAAATTTAGAGTTTTGCAAAAGGGATTTCGGAGAGCGAAGCAATAGCTCGTTAGAAAGAGCACGAAGAGGAGAGGAAGATGGCATGGTCGTTGGTGGCCAAGGTGGAGTAGGTGGTGGTGAAAATGATTGTGAAGCTTTGGAGGTTAATGGGTTCATGGTGAAGAAAAGAGGAAGAAGAAGGTGGTGAAGTTGTTGTTGTTGTTGTTGGAATGGAGTAGGAAATGGAGGAGAGAATGGTGGAGAAGTTGGTGGAGATGGTGGTGGAGTTGGAGGGTGGAATGGTGGTGGAGAAATGGGAGAAGGTGGCCAGCCATGGGAAGGCAAGGGGCTGTTTTATGGGCTACCATTTCGTTGGCTGTTGGAGGAAAGAAGGAGGAGAAAAATAATAATGAAAGAGAGAGAAAGGAGGAGGTATTTATATAAGGGAATATGATTATTACAATATTGCCATCAACCATTAAAGAGTTGCGTCTCTTTCAAAATAAAAGCTGCGTCTGGGCAAAAGTGAACTGGACGCGGAGATGAGAGCCGCGTCCAGGAGGGAAAACGCAAGATTGCGTTAGATAGAAAAGACAAGAAAGCATGGTTGATAAGATTCAGAATTGATCTTGTAGGACATAAGCATTAAATGCAGAATGGAGATGATCTCTGCATTAAAGACTGAATCCAGGTTTGGTAAAACTCGCGTCTAACGAGGAGAGATAAAAATAAAAAATAAAAAAGGAGAAAAGTAAAATATCTGGATAAAATTCCGGTATCTGGGAAAACACCGAAAACTCCGAAAAAGTCCAAAAAATTAAGTAGCTTGTAAAGCTTCCTAAAAATTCTCAAAAATAATAAATATTATTTAAAAATTTTTGGTGAAATCGGTTTTCAGAAATTCAATCTCATTTTCAAAATAAAAATCCTAAAGTCAACCGTCAATACCGGTCTATACCGAGTCGGCCGGATTTTGATAAAATCTGAAAAATCTCAGAAAATGCATGAAAGGAGAAAATATAATTCTAAGAAGTAATATAAAAGCAGAATCCAGAAATTTGATTCCAATTATAAACTAAAATTCTTGGAATCAACCAGTGATACTGGTCGACACCAAATCCTAGGGAATTTTGATAAATTTAGAAAATTCTCAAAAAAATATTTAGATAGAAAATGTGATTTTAAGAAGTTATAAAAAAGCCATTTTTAGAATTTTAACTCCGTTTGTAAATTAAAAATTCAAGAATCGAGCAGCGGTATTGGTCGACCCCAGTTTTAAAGATTTACAACTTAATTCAAAAAAATTCCAGAAAATCATGAAAAATCAAGAATATTGAAAAATGATATTTGAAACTGAAATCGGTCAAATCAGAATAGCAGAAAGACCAAATCGAGCTATACCCTAGGATCGGGCTCCCGGTTCAGATAAGGGCTGACTCCGAGTTCACGAATCCAGATCCAAGACAAAACATTCATATAAATAACTCATAATACAAAATAAATACAGGAAGTAAATCAAAAAATACGAGTATGCAACTAAGTACCTATTCCAGGAGCGGGGTGTTACATTCCATCCACCTTACAAAAAAATTGCGTCCTCGCAATTTCGATAAGGGGTAAAATGAACACAAAAAGATAGGAATGAGGATTATGCCAATAAGATATGAATAACTGTGAGCTGTTCTCCCTAATCGACTGAATGGTAAACTCAGGACTAAGACATCTCTGCCCTTCTGTCGTATATATACATCCTCTGACGGTGCCGTAATAATACTGATCTGATGTCTGCTTATAAAGGAACATTGTCAGAACTTCAAAAGACTAACCCATTCTGAATAATATAAAGTGAGCTGACTTGGTGAGATAATCAATAATACTTCAATCAGACTGTGAACCAAAGCTGATGAAATCCATAGAAATCCGTAGTGCTGAAATCCATAATATAATATAAAACTCTGCATGGCATAATGTTGTCCTTGATAAAGAGTCTGCAGTAGAATTCTGATGTGCTGCATACATAATAATTCTCCGAGTATAGACCAGAATATCCTAGGTAAAGAAAACTCTGATAATACTGAGCATGATCAAGAAGACCAATAATTAAGATTTTCTGCATACTGGGCGTTGCTAACTCTGAAAGACGTAACCAAGAATATAGAATAACTGTGAAGAAATCTGAATACTGACTTCTGAATGATAACCCGACTGCAGATGAAACATGTTGAAGATATCTAAGCCCTGCAAGATTGGTCGAATGGATCATTGACAAGGATCATGGTGATAGCTCAGATACAGTGATAAAACCATGTTCAGCGGATCCATGAAAACACGCTAGGCGAAAGAAATCTGAGGAACGGCTAGAGTGCTAAGCACTGAAGGGCCTAGTCACGGACGATGCCAAGCCTAGATGAGGCCATCGCGTAGCACAGCTCAGATGTTAAGCATTAGGGTGCAGCGAAGCTAACGCTCTGCGAGGTTCGCACTTCGCGAAGTTCACGCGGCGAAGCCAGCGCGTAACACAACGCTAAATGCTAAGCACCATGGTGTAGCGAAGTCCACACCCGGTTAGGTTCACGGGTGACTAGAACACGACCCTCGCTTGGCGAGGCTAGCGGGGTTCGTGGTCCACCAAACATATAAAGACTGCCAGGAGTTGGTGACTCTGAGAACGCGATCAAGAAATCATAATAACCGAAACGAGTCTCGAATACTGTCTTCTAAATAATAACCTGACTGCAAATCAGCTCTGAGAATACCCGAGTCCCATGAACATAGTCGAAGAAATCATGATCGCTATTGGAGTAATAAAAATGAAAAATACCATAACTCTGTCTGACCGAAGGCCTGAATCTGGGATACCGCTTCATACTGACACTTCTCATGTAATGATACAGTCTATCTGATTATATAAGCGATAACTACTCCGCTTGATGTACTGGTCTCCCGTGATGTATCCATAAATACAAGAATATAATGCGAGGCCGAAGATCTGTCCAGTATAAGACAATGTAATGTACCAGAATAGAGGAATGCCAGAACATAATGAGAGTGAACCACATCTGCCCTGTTGTTACCTCTCTAATCTACGTATATCTTGAGTTGGCATAAGGATTACAAAAATCAGAATAGTAAAAATAAAAGAGATAGAAATCATGAAATAGGGAGGTAAACACGAATGGACTAAGATTGGTGATGATAGTGCAATGAGAAGGATATGATATAGAGAATTTACCAACTCCCGGACATGCTAAAAATGGGGACAATAGTTACGGTCAGTTCTTCCAGGGTTCCTTTTTTTTTCAGATATTGAGGATCCTTTTCTATTCTCACTCCATCAGTATCCTGCCTTCCTCTTTAGTCAGATTATATGTTTGCCTCCTTCTACCATGTGCCCTAGCTCTTGGTCTCTTTTGTGTATGACGCCATGCTGGATGCTGGGGATGAAGCGAGGTTATTATGCCAGTAGGTCCTGGATTCCTTCCCAATGGTGATACTGGATGAGTTGATCTGATCGGTGCGATGTTCTCTGTCTCCTTGAACAGACAGTTACTTTTCAACTAATCTCCGGACCCGTATACGACATAATTCATAACCTTTCTGGCGGTTGCGTTGTAGGTGCCCGGCTTCAGACAATACCCACATGTCATATGCTGAGGGCAAGGTTGGAGGGATGGCTTAGCTAGTGGGGCATCCAGGGGCCTGTCTAAGTCTTCAACTTTCATCAACTGAGAGGGTCTCTTCGCCAACTTCATCTGCATCTCATCCTAATCTTTCTTTTCCAGGTCCGTTCTACTTCCCGAGCGGTGGCAAGAAACTTGAGAATAATTCTTGGGCTGCTTGGAAATAAGAAACATCTTGATCCTCATCTTCAGGTCTCACTAAAATATTACTTGCTAGGTTCTCCTTGTCGGCCACCATGTAAGACACCGACCGACTATGCCTTAGGAATTTTGCAGTGTATTTATTTACAATTCAATCTTCTTACTGCAATTTGATAAATCGTTCTTTCATTTCTTTCTAAGCTATTACAGAGAAGAATCTTCTCATAGAAATCCTTCGAGAACTGGTCCCAAGTGATGGGCTTTTCCAGTCTCGCTACTTCTACCAACCACCACGTCCTGGCCATATCTTTCAACTGAATCTTGGTCATTTCCACTTGGTTCTCGCCAGGGATTCGAGTTGCCTCCAGAAGATCTGTCGTGTTTACCAGCCACTTTATGCATCCAGGGATTCTCCATGCCCGAAAAGATTGCCAGCTGTAATGTCCTAAAATCTGACATGTTGCCTGGCTTCTGCACCCGGAGTGTAACCAATAGCCTTTGGTGCAGGATCTTCGTCTGTTCTTGTTAGTTTTTTCATCATCTTTTGCAGAATCATCTCAGATCAACACTTCCTCTATTAAGGCCACTCTAAGAAGAACCAGAACCGTTATGATTTTCCCGTCTTTTCTTGTCCGAGTTGGTATAAGAATAACGAGAAACTGAAGTATGAAAGGATGGGAAAACTTCAGGATTCAAGGTTAAGATTATCAAGAGAGAATGGATAACTTTGTACAGGTAGTTGAATTGTATAACCACGACTCATGCATTCCAGTTACAAATTTCTTTACCATTAATTTGCCGACTGGTTGTACTGAGGATGTGAAAGCCTAGGCTCTGATACCACCCTGTAACGCCCCGGTCCGGCGGGTACGGAGACGTTACTGCGATGTATATACGCAGGTCAGAAATACCCTCACGTATATACGCTAAGCATCAGTACAGGCAAGAATCAGAGTACGGAAGCACGTGGTGCATTATACATTCCAACACATGAGTACAGTTACAAAGTTATCACAGGAAGTGATAAATATTACAACAATATTACATCACCAACAGGCGCAAATGCGAGAATACAAGGTGATATACATGTATGAATAGTACAAATGGAGGCTCAGAGTCACAATAGGAAAACTCAAGAGCCGAGCAGGGGGGCTGGAAGGATGGGGCTCTGGACGGTCTACTGGAGATCCACGCTAGCGCTGCGCCACTCTGATCAGCAACCTGGAGAATCCACACGCTTCAAGCTCCAAGACCTGGACATGAGGATCCAGATGAGTCAGAACTCCCCGGCGAGTGGTGATGCGAAAGCCAGATGGCGAGTATAGATAAGCACACGTGTATCGATAAATCCGAATCATATCAAGTAGGGAAGACTCATAGTATGATCAGATAGAGTAGGAAACAGGTGGAATAGAATACAAATGGAAAAGCAGGATATAAGTAGGTATAATACAATAATCATAAAATTGGAAATCCGAAGTAAAACCGAATACTATCAAACATGGTAAGGCATACTACACATTCATAGCTGGCATCTTTTATTATTATTATTACTCATCTTACCCCGATGTCTAAATATGTGAACTAGCGTCCTAGTGCACATATATCCACATCTGAGTAAACCAAGGTTGTTATTGGAAACCAACAGGGGTATCAACGAACAATGTTTACAGTGGGTCCCGTACATGCCCGGGACCACGGTCCAGGACGTTCCATTGCTGGTGTATGGAACCGGCCGCAAGGCCTACAGGAGGGTCTTATAGAATGCCCTTATCAAGTGGTACCAGGAAGGAGGGAGCCAGCACTCCCCTCGGTCGCTTGGAGGCCCACAGGTTAGACTGAAAGTTTTAGTTGCACAACATACCTAGTACTACTGTAAACACGAACATATGTTGATAGCCGCAAGTTTCCCCCGACCCGATTCAAGTGGTTCCTTTTTATGATTTATTATGTAATTATCGATTTACAGGAATAGCAGGTGCAAGACATGATCAGGAATTCCGGAGTACAAGAGTACTGTAGATTCAGGTCACTGTATATATAATACAGGATAACAAGTATAGTATTCCCGTAAATGTGATAATCACAGGTCAAGTATTAATATGTTAGAAGGCAGGTGATAAGTCATATCATACCAGGATGCAAGTGTTAAGTAGAAGCAAGTCGGGTGTCAGGTGATGTCACATCTGTTGTCAAGTGATACGGACAGGTGTCAGGTATTAGCATATCAAGTGTTAACATATCAAGCATGTACTTGGCAAGTGATAGAGTAATGGCTGAGCACAATCAAGCAGAGCTGAGCACAATCAAGCAGAGCTGAGCAAGCTGGAGCGAAGCTAATGTTCAACACTAAATGCTATCACGCTCGGCGTGGCTACCGCTCACAGCGTAGCTAGACACACGTGTCGCAGCAAGCGTATGAACGCCATTCTACCGCTCACGGAGAAGCCATGCTCACGGGGTAACTATACTCGAACGGAGTAAGCGGTAAAGTGTTGACACTAGGTCTGCCTACCAGGCGTAACATAAAGAAAGTACAGAGGACTTTATAACCTCAGAGGTTGTACCCGGTGGTTAGGCCCGAAGGTAAGGGTACCTGCAGAAGGTGTTAGTTCCAGATATAAATACATAAGACAATCAAGTTGATCCAACGAAGCGGAAAGTCAAGAGGAAAGCGAGAACACTCGCCTAAATCTTCAGAAAACATAGTGAAATCCCCGATCCTCGGAATCCAGGAAATCAACGCGTAAACGCGTTAAAGAGAAAGTGATAGAGAGAGAGCTGGAAATCAAGAGAGAGAAAGAGATGAGAGAGAGGAAAGAGAAAGAGAGAGCTACAGAGAGAAGGACATGGGGAGAGAGAGAGTGCACAGGGAGATAGAGTTGTACTGGGAGAGAGAGGGTGCACAGGGAGACGCGGGTTTGAGAGTGAGACGCGGGGGTCGCAGACGCGGGGTTCGCGTTGCATAAATTCCCACAAACGCGGGGTTCAAGACCCGCGTTCAAGTTTTAACACGAGAAGAACGCGGGCGCGGACGTGGGTTTCGTGTCGCGTTAACACGAGAGGAACACAGACGCGGGCATGAGCTCCGCGTTGCGTCGATACAAGAACGCAAAGGCCGCGTTATACAAATGTCAAGAACGCGAAGATTCGCGTTAAGGAATTTCTTGAACGCGGGTATGATCCGCGTCAGCAATTTTCAGAGAGAAAAAGGGAGACAGGGAGAAGTGAGAGAGACGCAGGGAAAAGTGAGAGTAGGACGCAGGTTTTGGGAGGAAAACAGAGAAGGAAAGAGAAAGGAAAGGAAAGGAAAAAGAAAAGAAAGAAAGAAAGAAGGAAAAGAAAGAAAGAAGGAAAGGAAAGAAGAGAAGGGAAGGGGTTTGATGGTTGGCCATGGCCGTGGTCGTCGGCGGCGGCCGGAGGTGGCCGAGAGACGGCCGAAATCCGGTAGCCCAAGCCCAAGCAATCATGGGGGTGCATGTCTAGCTCATTTGGAAAATTTGGAGTATTGCAAAAGGGATTTCGGAGAGCGAAGCAATAACTCGTTAGAAAGAGCACGAAGAGGAGAGGAAGATGGCATGGTCGTTAGTGGCCAAGGTGGAGTAGGTGGTGGTGGAAATGGTGGTGAAGCTTTGGAGGTTAATGGGTTCATGATGAAGAAAAGAGGAGGAAGAAGGTGGTGAAGTTGTTGTTGTTGTTGTTGGAATGGAGTAGGAAATGGAGAAGAGAATGGTGGAGAAGTTGGTGGAGATGGTGGTGGAGTTGGAGGGTGGAATGGTGGTTGAGAAATGGGAGAAGGTGGCCGGCCATGGGAAGGCAAGGGGCTGTTTTATGGGCTGCCATTTCGTTGGCTGTTGGAGGAAAGGAGGAGAAAAATAATAATGAAAGAGAGAGAAAGGAGGTATTTATATAAGGGAATATGATTATTACAATATTGCCATCAACCATTAAAGAGTTGCGTCTCTTTCAAAATAAAACCTGCGTCTGGGCAAAAGTGAACTGAACGCGGAGATGAGAGCCGCGTCCATGAGGGAAAACACGAGATTGCGTTAGATAGAAAAGACAAGAAAGCATGATTGATAAGATTCAGAATTGATCTTGTAGGACATAAGCATTAAATGCAGAATGGAGATGATCTCTACATTAAAGACTGGATACAGGTTTGGTGGAACTCACGTCTAGCGAGGAGAGAGAAAAAAGGAAAAATGAAAAAGGAGAAAAGTAAAATATCTGGATAAAATTCCGTATCTGGGAAAACACCGAAAACTCCGAAAAGTCCAAAAAATTAAGCAGCTTGTAAAGCTTCCCAAAAATTATCAAAAATAATATTATTTAAAGATTTTTGATGAAATCGGTTTTCAGAAATTCAATCTCATTTTCAAAATAAAAATCTTGAAGTCAACCGTCAATACCGGTGTATACCGGGTCGGCCGGATTTTGATAAAATCTGAAAAATCTCAGAAAATGCATGAAAGGAGAAAATATAATTCTAAGAAGTAATATGAAAGTGGAATCCAGAAATTTGATTCCAATTGTAAACTAAAATTCTTGGAATCAACTAGTGATACTGGCCGACACCAATCCAGGGGAATTATGATAAATTTAGAAAATTCTCAGAAAAAGTATTTAGATAGAAAATGTGATTTTAAGAAGTTATGGGAAAGCCGTTTGTTGGCCCGAAGGCCCATCACTCTAGTTTTGATGATGACCAACTCATGTAGTTATAGTACTAATGATCTTGTGTTTAATTAGTGACAGATTTATGATCAAGATCTTAGTAGGTGCATAGCTTCAACAAAGGATTTAAAGTCAAGTTTTGGAGCTTACACCGGTTTGATTCAAGAGATTGTGCATAAAGACCACATCAAGTACTCAAGAGGAGTCTAACTCTATGGATCGGGTTTGGACCAAGTCAAGAAGATGAGAAGGCTTCAAGTGAAGACATCAAGAAGATGAAGACTTGTGTCTAGGTATAAGATTTTGTTTTTAGATAAAATGTAAAGGATAGAGTAGTTGGTGGATTGCTCAAGTATATATCACACACACACTCTTGGTAGTTTTGTTTTTACAAAAGATTTTTACTTTAGAAATATACTTTTTGGTTTTTGGAATTTCTTATATGCATGACTTTTAATCAAAACCATGTTTAGAGCTTAATGCCAAAAACATAGATATCTTAATTGTGTAGTGGATCATATCCATGCACCATATGCTTTCAAAGTTGTTTAATATCTTGTTTTTGTATTTGGAGATGTTTTGAAAAAACAAGTTTTGGAAAAACTAAGTTTGGAAAATACTGTTTTCATTTGAGCCAATTTTTCCAAGTTACAAAATAGTCCAAATCATTTGTAACATGCCTTGATTTTGTGCAAGCATGTTTGTTTATCAAAGTATATTGGTAAAACTATTTTTGTATATTTTTAGTATTTTATGGGATTTTTATGTGAGCCAAAAGACCAAGTTTTAATCCCAGATTTTCTGTTCCAGGCTTCAGCCAAGTCGACTAGTCAACCTACCATGTTGACTAGGGCTGAAGTCGGTCGACCGGCTCGGTCGACCGACGTGCACAGACGTGCACGCCTTGACCTGGCAGATGGCCGGTCAACCGACCCAGTCGACCGAAACTGAGAGCAGTGCTCTCTGTTTATTTCGGTCGGCCGGGCAGTCGGCCGGAGGCTCCAACGGTCGGATTTTTGACCGTTGGCGGTCGACCGGCCGGTCGACCGGCAGGCCTGACAGACCCCAACGGCTAGTTTTTCTTAGCCTATAAATTTGGGGGTTGGTCATTGTTTTGGTACAAGATTTTCAAGTGGGTTTTCACCAGTTTTTCCTGAACTATTTAGAGGTTTTCCTCCACTTGATTTAGAGCAAATATTTCCAATCAAAAGGGAAGATTTTATCAAGAGTGTTAAAAGTGATTCTTTGAGTTTTCCTTCACCATTCTCTTCCTTGTTTTTCTCACACAAACACTTGAGCATCCATTGATTATTCATTCTATAGGAGTGTTGTAGTGAGAGTTTTTACTGGTTATCAAAGTGTTTAGATCACCAAGAGATCTTTTCTTGTTCTTTGAGGAAACGGGCAAGTGTGCTCGTGGTGGTTTAGAGTTCGGTTGTGAACTCTTGGTTTGAGGTGCGGCCTCGGCGAGCTTGTGGGGCTTGTGTGTACGGGCTAGAGAGTCTGAGAGCTTGTAGGTGTTGCGGCACCGGGTGATCCATTGGGATCGATTATAGTGGAAATCCTTCGTGTGTCGAAGGCGGGGATGTAGAGCAGTGTGCTCGAATCTCGAAACAAATCCCTTGTGTTTGCGATTGCTCTCTCTCTCTCTCTCTCTCTCTCTCTCTCTCTCTCTCTCTTGTCTCTTGTTTATATCTTGCATTCCTTTATTGTGTTTATCTTTACTTGCATGATATACTTGTGTGCTTAATTGATATACTTGCTTAGGTTTGTTTGCTAACACTTGTATTCAACCAAGAGAGTCAACGCGGCACCTCAACCCTTATCAAGGGGAATCTAGAGGAGTATGTCCAGAGCCCTTCACGGGGAATTCGGCAACACTCTTGTGTTATACGTGGTGTTTAGTATAAAAGTTTTATTTGGTCATAATTGTTTTTAGCTTCCGCATTATTTGGCATTAAGTGACCATTAGATTAGCCATCACCTATTCACCCCCCCTCTAGGTGAACCTACAATTAATATCAGAGCCAAGTGCTCTGATTTTAGGTCTAACAACCTAGAGTTAAAGATCCTCTTTTTAGGCTAATCACATTATTTTGTACACACACCATGGATTTCATGTCACCACCCATGTTTGACATTCTTAACATCCAAATTTGGAAGGTTAAGATGTCTATGTACCTCAAAGCCCTAGGTATTCATGTTTATCTTTCTACAATTAAAGATTCATATATTAATGATAGCAAGAATTTTGAGGCTAATGCAAAAGCCTTACATGCTTTAAAGTCAACCCTAAATGATGATTATTTATCTAGGGTTTCTAACATTGATTCGGCTTTTGTAGCATGGAACATCATCACCTCCCTCGGCGAAAAGGATCTATATTATGCGGGGGCGATTCGGATTTTGGAAGTGACGTCTCCAACATGTGCTATATGTTCCAAGGGGATAACCCCCTTGAGGTAACTACCGAATCCGAGGTAGATGAAGATAACATGTCATATGATGAGCTTACCACTTTTTGTCAACTCCTACTTGAGAAATATGACATGCTTAAAAAGGATAATAAAAATTTGAAAAAGGATTTTGTTTGCATGCAAAAAGAAAATGATTCATTTAGAACTAAGGTTGCATGTTTAGAAGAAGAAAATAAAGATTTGAAAAATGAAAATATTTCCTTGATGTCTAAATTGAATGATTTGTGTGAAGGAAATATGATTTTGAAAAATGAAATTATTTTGGTGAAAAAACAAAAGGAAATTGTTTTTCAAGAAAATAAATCTTTGAAAAGAAAAATTGTTGAAAAATAAAAAGATTTTGTTTCTAAAAAGAACAAGAAAAATGATTCTATATCTCATCATGCTTTACATGCCACCACTAGTAAGATTAATGTTTTGAAAAATAAAATGGATTGTTTGAGCTCCACCTTGAGCTCTTGTGCATTTAACCATATTAGATTGGAGTCTATGTTTTCAAAGAAACAAACTCCACACATTCATGCACAACATCATCATGCATATGCTTATGTTGCACGTCATGATCACACTCCTACACATAAGCATCCTAAGGTGTACACATGTACACATTGTGGCCGCAAAGATCATTTAGCAAAACAAAATTTTTATTCAAATCTAATAAATATACATGTATATCCTTTTTGAGTCTCTTGCCTTCATGCAAATACTATTAATAGACTCGTTTTATATTTGGGATATGTATGCATATTGTTAGATTTAGATAAACCATACATATACCTAGAAGTTTGTTTTGTTTTAATGAAAAATGAATTTTTATGATTTGTTTGATAAAATGATATTTGTGTTTTGAGCTTCATTGATTATTTTCATGGAAAATGCTAAACACATGATTCTTGTACACTCTACTTCATTTATTTTGTCATGACTTTGGTTCATGAACATATTTTTGAGCTTCATAGATCGAGTGTCAATTCTTATATTTGGTATGATTCATGAAATACATATGAGTTGGTTTCATGTTTTTGAAGGATCTTTAACTAGTTTTTCAAAATTAATTTAACTAGTTATTTATTCTTCAATGTTTATGAGTTATACACATGATCCTATTATTGTTTCAATTGGTATCATTGAATCGTTTCAATTGGTATCAATTTGACTCTATTTTTATATATACTCATATTTTGTTTTCTTATATATGTATGTATCAATTTCAATTGGTATACTCATTTTTCATACATATATATGAGTTATTTGTGCTTGAGTTAAAATTGTTTTACATATTTAAAGCACAAAGTTGTTTATGATAGGAAAATAAAATTTTAAGAAAAATTCTCAAGATTTGTTTTATTGAGAAAATTCAAAATTTTGTTTTATAAGAAAAATCAAAATATTTTTGAGTTGTATTGCCTATATGCAAGGAGAGCTTAACATCTCTGCTACATATAGATTCATGTTGAGTGTATTGTATATTGAGGAGCTTGACAACTCTTCTTTATGTGGTACACGTGTGTAGGGGGAGCTTCACATCTCCTCTTATGTATTACATAATATGTGTTATGTGAATTGGGGCTTGTCATCCCTTCTTCATGTAATGCATATGTGTAGGGAAGCTAACTTTGCGTCTTCCTCTTCATGAATGTATATCGCATATATAACCTTTCTTAATTGATTTGGTTTACCCCTTCTTTGGTTCTTTGTTTCGGACAAAAAGGGGGAGAAAATTTTGATGATTTTGTTTTTACTTTAACCCCTTTGTTGATGATTGACAAAAAGGAGGAGAAGTATTTGAGATATATGCATGTTTTCCTTACTTAAGAGGGAGAAGTATTTGTTTTCCTTGCTTAAGGGGGAGTAGTATTTGTGTTTATGCATATATGTTTTGTTGTGCAAATAGGAGAAAAGAATTTTTGTTTTATGCTTGATTAGCATGTTTACTCCTACATTTGCATACATGTTTATGTGCCTCATTGCATATTTATTTTGTTTATTTGAGATGCATGAGTTAAGGGGGAGCTTCTTTGAAGCTTTACTTTAATTCATGCATATATAACTTCATGAGTTTTGTCATCATAAAAAGGAGGGGATTGTTGGCCCGAAGGCCCATCACTCTAGTTTTGATGATGTTCAAATCATGTAGTTATAGTACTAATGATCTTGTATTTAATTAGTGACAGATTTATGATCAAGATCTTAGTAGGTGCATAGCTTCAACAAAGGATTTAAAGTCAAGTTTTGGAGCTTACACCGGTTTGATTCAAGAGCTTATGCATAAAGACCACATCAAGTACTCAAGAGGAGTCTAGCTCTATGGATCGGGTTTGGACCAAGTCAAGAAGATGAGAAGGCTTCAAGTGAAGACTTCAAGAAGATGAAGACTTGTGTCTAGGTATAAGATTTTGTTTTTAGATAAAATGTAAACGATAGAGTAGTTGGTGGATTGCTCAAGTATATATCACACACACACTCTTGATAGTTTTGTTTTTACAAAAGATTTTTACTTTAGAAAAATACTTTTTGGTTTTTGGAATTTCTTATATGCATGACTTTTAACCAAAACCATGTTTAGAGCTTAATGTCAAAAACATAGATATCTTAATTGTGTAGTGGATCATATCCATGCACCATATGCTTTCAAAGTTGTTTAAATATCTTGTTTTTGTATTTGGAGATGTTTTAGAAAAACAAGTTTCGGAAAAACCAAGTTTCGAAAAATACTGTTTTCTTTTGAGCCAATTTTTCCAAGTTACAAAATAGTCCAAATCATTTGTAACATGCCTTGATTTTGTGCAAGCATGTTTGTTTATCAAAGTATATTGGTAAAACTATTTTTGTATATTTTTTAGTATTTTATGGGATTTTTAAGTGAGCCAAAAGACCAAGTTTTAATCCCAGATTTTCTGTTTCAGGCTTCAGCCAAGTCGACTAGTCGACCTACCAAGTCGACTAGGGCTGAAGTTGGTTGACCGCTCGTCGACCGACGTGCACAGACGTGCACGCCTTGACCTGGCAGATGGCCGGTCGACCGACCCAGTCGACCGGAACTGAGAGCAGTGCTCTCTGTTTATTTCGGTCGGCCGGGCGGCGGCCGGAGGCTCCAACAGTCGGATTTTTGACCGTTGCCGGTCGACCGGGCTGACAGACCCCAACGGCTAGTTTTGAAAGGGAACACCTAGAGGGGGGGTGAATAGGTGTTAGTGCTAATTTAAAACTTAATGCAAAACTAAGTGCGCTAAATGCGGAAGCTAATGCAAATCTTGCACAAACTTAATACAACACAACAAGTGTAGCCGAATTCCCCGTGAAGGCTCTGAACTAACTCCTCTTGATTCCCCTTGAATGGGTTGAGGTGCTATGTGAAGCTCTTGTTGGTTAAGTATAAGTTAGGCACACACACAAGCAAGCCAAGCAAATAAGGATGAATAGCAATAAGAATATATGCAAGGCAACACAAGCAAATAGATATGTATGATATGAATTATGCTCAACACAAGCAAATATGATATGATGTTATGTAAGATGCTTTGCACAAATGTAAAGAGAGAGTTTAGAGATAAGTGGATCAAACGCAAACACAATGATATGTTTCGAGGTTCGAGCACCTTGCTCTACATCCCCGCCTACTCCACCGTGTAGGATTTCCAATCCACTATACCGTCCACCGAGGACTCCCACTGAGGGAACCTTCACCGAGAAGGATTTTTACAACAATGGAGTACCGAACTCCTCTCTCAAACAACCACCTCACAACCGAGGGGTAGGCCCGTAGCCAAACAACAATAACAACAACAACCAACACCTCTACCGAAGAGGGTTTACACCAAACTCCACCTCTCTCTAGAGGGAGCAAACCAATAACCCAAATCACAACCTCAACCTCTACCAAAGAGGGAGCAACTAAGAAATCAAGGGTTTACAATAGGTGGTCTCTTTCAACCACAAACCTCTTTCCTTTTTCTTTTTCCACAAAACAAATGATCCTAATAGATTAGGATAGAAGATAGCTCAAGTGTGGAAAACTAGGTGTTTGAAAAACAAGCAACAAAGAAAAACTACTTGGGAAATCTCTTGAAGATGATAGAAAGTGAAATCCAATTCAATATCCCAAAAGCCTAATTTTCTTTGATTTTTCAAAAACCCAAAACAATAAAGATGAAATCTTTTTAGCACAAAAACTATTTTGAAAACTTGTTTAAACACTAGAGGAACACTGAAATTTTTCTTCTTAAAAACCTTGACAAAATAGCCCAAGAGATGGGGTATTTATAGCCCCAATACAAAACTAGCCGTTAGAGCTGAGCTGGCAGCTCTGACAGGCAATGGTCGACCAGCCCGGTCGACCGCCAACGGTCGGAAATATGACCGTTGGGCAATTGCGGTCGACCGGCCCGGTCGACCTAAACAAACAGAGAGCACTGTAAGTGCTCCGGTCGACCGGAGCGGTCGACCGTCCCAGTGCCTCCAAACGTGCACAGATTTGTGCACGTCGGTCGACCGGCCCGGTTGACCGACCTCAGCCTTTGTCGACTAGTCAGGCTATTAGTCGACTTGGTTGAAGCCTGGAACAAAAACTAGGTCTGAAAAACAGTGTAAAATATTTTTCTAAAAATCTTTTAACACTTCTAAAAATCACCAAAAATAGTTTTATCATTTTATATGGAAACACAAACTTGTGATAAAAATTTCAAGACATATATTAATCATATCAATTCATTTTTGAGTCTTGCAAATTTTATCAAAAACAAAACTTGTATTTTTATCAAACTTGATTTTTCAATACATGAATAGGATAGTCAAAATAAGTTTGTCTAGCAAGTTAAACCATGTATGTATATCTAGAATACATCTAATATACATAGAAATAAAGTAAACTTGTTTTGATCTACTATTCATGAAAACCAAATCCAACACATAAATCTTTTGTGTGTTGTGTGCACTTGAGCATATCAACTATATTAAGCTTTACAAATTGGATCTAAAATCACACTATCTATACTATGGATACCTAAGTCTTCTTGATGATCTTCATCTTCAAGTAGACTTGCTCCAAAACTCCATCCATGGGCTAGGCAATGTGTGATCTTGACGCTTTGGCCCTGGAATCAACATGAAAAGCTTCTAAACACCTTGTTGAAGCTAATCACCAACTAATATCTTGGTTAATGATCTGAAACTTAAACAACACAAGATTATTAGTAAACATAACTACATGAGTTAATCATCATCAAAACTAGAGTGGAAGGCCTTTGGGCCAACAATCTCCCCCTTTTTGATGATGACAAAACTTATGGAGTTATATATGCATGGATTAAAGTTAAGCTTCAAAGAAGCTCCCCCTTAACTCATGCATAGTCATAAATAATAAGATATGGAAATGAAACACATGAATATGTATGCAAGTATGGAGATAAAACATGCAACAAGCATAAATCAAAATCTTTTTCTCCTATTTGCAATACAAAAACATATATGCATAAATAACAAGGAAGAGACAAATACTTCTCCCCCTTAAGCAATGAAAACATGCATATAAACTCAAATACTTCTCCCCCTTTTTGTCAATCATCAACAAAGGGTTCAAAGTAAAATCAAATCAAACAAATTTTTCTCCCCCTTTTTGTCAAACAAAAAGATCAAGAAGGGGTTAAACAATCCAAACAATAAAATGAGGGGTAAAAATCTTTCTCCCCTTTTAAGTTAATTAAAACAATAAAACAATGTTCTCCCCCTTTTGTCTAAAACAAAACAAGGTCAATAAGGGGTGACTATAAACAACATGATATCAATAGATAAATATGTCAATGAAGCATCTTGATATCAATTGAAAATAAACAAAGATCAATAGATGTTATATGCTATATACATTCATGAAGAGGAAGACGCTAAGTTAGCTTCCCTACACATATGCATTACATGAAGGAGGGATGTTAAGCCCTAATTCACATAACACACACTATGTAATGCATAAGAGGAGATGTGAAGCTCCCCCTACACACGTGTACCACATAACGAAGAGATGTTAAACTCTTCAATACAAGATACACTCATCATGAATCTATATGCATATAGTCAATACAAAACAAAATTTTTGTATTTTTCCAAAAAAAATTTTTAGATGCCAATTTTAAGCAAAAACACATGAAACATCTTGATATCAATTGAAATTAAACATAATAAATTTTGAATGTCTAAACAAAATTTTGATACAAATTGTAAATAATTTTCATATTAAACATATGATACCAATATGAAATTTTCAATCATAAAGTAAGGGAGTGGGAAACAAATACCAATTGAAGAATCACCAATTGAAAGACAAAATTAAATTTTCTCCCCCTTTATGAAATACCAACTAAAAAGATGCAAGGGCTTGATACCAATTTAAAAGTAATCAATTGAAACAAAATTGAAGCTCAAGCACTAGCATAAACAAGATTTTGTGAAAAATTTAAATCTTAAGCACAAATAAAAGTGTATATGTGCATGAAATAGAATGAGTACCAATCACCAATAGATGATACCAATTGAAAATATACATACACAATAAACATATGAGTATACACAAAGGTCATAATGATACCAATTGACATAACAATAAGATCAAATGTATACTTCATATTACTATACCTCCCTATCAAGGTTCAAGTTTTAAATGATTTTCATTTTAAAGCATACAAGACCATGATCTCCCATCCATCCGCCCATAGAAGGTAGGGGTTTTCAAAAATAGATTTGAAAATGTAGTTTTGTTTGAAAATCACTACCAAATTGAAGAATACGAACTAGTCAAAATGAAAACTTGTTAACTAGTGCGAAATCCTTCAAGTAAGGAATAAACTAAAAATAAATTTCATGAAACATGAAATCCACATGATAATCAACACTCTAATTCAATTAGGCATAAATATGACTCATGAATACAAAACATGAGCAAGCAATAAATGTGAGTGTACAAATAAAGTGTGAATATCATAATCATGAAAATATTCAATTAAGCTCAATTATTCCTTAAACATGAAAACACGAAAATCATCAAAACTTATTTAATCTTCATGGCATATGTATGTCTAATACAAACTAAAGTATACATACATATCCAAAACACAACGAGTCCACAAAATATATGCATTAAGGCACGTGGCTCAAAAGGATAATCATGTACATCTAATAGTTTGGACAAGATAGACATATACATGAAGTTAAACAATTAAACACAAAATCAAGAAATCTTCACCAAAATAAATTTCATTTCAAGGTATATGTATGAATTGTCAACATAATAAGTATACATACATATCCCTAAACACAATTGAGTCCATATATAGATTTGCATGAAAGGCAAATGACTCAAGGAGTATACATGTATATCTTAAAGTTTGGCAATACAAACATATACATGAAGTGAAAACTCATAAAACAAATTCAAAATAGGAATACAAGTTTAAAATGTATGAATCATCAAAACTAGACTATACTAACACATCTAATGGGTTCAAATAAGCATTCAAGCCCAAACATATATAAATTTATTTGTGGCCCACTATATGTACAAGTATAAATCCTAGTCTTAATGAAAACTAACATCTAAACAAGTAATCTTAACAAGAAGCATCAAAACACAATATAGAAATCATCATGATAGAACTAAAACATGATTACTATGTAAATTCACATGTATTAGATTCATGATGTACATTATAGCTTAAACAAAAGTGAGAACACTAAGAATGGGTTCATACAAGCATGTGTGTCTCAAATACTATATATGTATGTCAAGGATCTAATAATCATGGCATTTACATACTAATCCAAAGACAATGAAAACATGCTATAAAATATCAATATGAAAGCATGTAAACAATAATAAGGAGTTAAGAATTGTTACCAAAACCTAGAAGGCAACTCTCCTTGTCTCCAAAACATGGTGGTCATCTCCACCAAATCTTCCCTTGAAAGTGATGCATCCAATTGATTTTCATGAAGCTCGGAACGCATCCACTCCAAGGTGCCATCACTCTCACGTCATGTGAGAGCCCACACCTACATTAAATAAAGGAGGGGTGGTCTTTGGTACCCATATCTTTTTGGGTCCATGGGGGTTAGTACCTTCTCTAACCCAAACAAATTTCTTTGCTAAATTCTCAACATGTAAACGATCATAGCAAAATTTAGCAAGATGGCCTTTTCGGCCACAATGTGTACATGTGTACACATGAGCATACATGTGTTGATGGTGTCCGTGTGGAGCATGTGTATGCCGTGGAGGGTGTGCATGTATAAATGATGGAACTTGTTTCTTTCGAACCAAGGTTTCCAACCGTGTATGGTTCATGGCACATTGGCTCATAGTGGAGCCCAAACAATCTACTCTCTTCTTTAACATACAAATATCATCATTGATCCTAGAAGAAGAGGTACATGCATTAGGTAGACTAGATGAAGAAGCTACACTAGCATGGCAAACATGTGCATCCATCTTATTTTGCAAAACAATATTTTTCTTTAAACACACATCTAAATCATTTGAAATAGAAATAATTTTATTTTTCAAATCAACATTCTCTTTTAAAACAAAATCAATTTTAGAAGACAAATTTTCATTTTTTTCCAAAATAGCATGGCAATTATTTTTAGATTTTAAAAATTCATTTTCTTTTAGTGCAAGTTCCAATTGAGATCTCAATGAATCCCTTTCATAATAAACCACAACCTTCTCTTGCAAACATAATCAAGTCTAGAATGCAAACTCTTATTTTCTTTTTCAATTTCTAGACTTTTCTTTTTCAAAATCTTATAATTTTTAATTAATTTTTCACACACAATAGATAGTTCTTCATTCAAGGCATGGGGATCAACATAATCATTTGAAGAACTAGCAAAATCATCATTATCTAAGTGGGGTTCCGAATGTACCTCAAGGGAGTCATTCCCTTGGACCATGAAGCATTGTGACTCGGACTCTCTACTAGATTCCTCTTCTTGAATTTGCACTTGAAGCTCGGAGGTGGTGGTTGTTGTTAACAAATTCCACACTGCAAAGGTGGAATCAATGTTAGAAACACGTAAAAGATAATCTTTAGATAATGTGCTTCTAATGGCCTCTAGGGCTTGTGCATTAGCCCCTATATGATTGCTATCACTAAGGAAGGATTCCTTGGTAATGGCAAGGTAAACTTTATGACCTAGGGTTTGGCAAGGTAAACATTATGACCTAGGGTTTGTAAATAAACGGTCATCCTAATCTTTCAAACATGAATGTTGGAAGGGTCAAACATAGGTGGGGTCATGAAAACCATGGTAAACTATATGTGTGCAAACAAGAGATTAGCCCAAAATGAGAATCTTTTACTCTAGGTTGTTAGACCAAATCAGAGTACCAAGCTCTGATACCAATTGAAAGGGAACACCTAGAGGGGGGTGAATAGGTGTTAGTGCTAATCTAAAACTTAATGCAAAACTAAGTGCGCTAAATGCGGAAGCTAATGCAAATCTTGCACAAACTTAATACAACACAACAAGTGTAGCCGAATTCCCCGTGAAGGGCTCTGAACTAACTCCTCTTGATTCTCCTTGAATGGGTTGAGGTGCTATGTGAAGCTCTTGTTGGTTAAGTATAAGTTAGGCACACACACAAGCAAGCCAAGCAAATAAGGATGAATAGCAATAAGAATATATGCAAGGCAACACAAGCAAATAGATATGTATGATATGAATTATGCTCAACACAAGCAAATATGATATGATGTTATGTAAGATGCTTTGCACAAATGTAAAGAGAGAGTTTAGAGACAAGTGGATCAAACGCAAACACAATGATATGTTTCGAGGTTCGAGCACCCTTACTCTACATCCCCGCCTACTCCACCGTGTAGGATTTCCAATCCACTATACCGTCCACCGAGGACTCCCACCGAGGGAACCTTCACCGAGAAGGATTTTTACAACAATAGAGTACCGAACTCCTCTCTCAAACAACCACCTCACAACTGAGGGGTAGGCCCGTAGCCAAACAACAATAACAACAACAACCAACACCTCTACCGAAGAGGGTTTACAACCAAACTCCACCTCTCTCTAGAGGGAGCAAACCAATAACCCAAATCACAACCTCAACCTCTACCAAAGAGGGAGCAACCAAGAAATCAAGGGTTTACAATAGGTGGTCTCTTTCAACCACAAACCTCTTTCCTTTTTCTTTTTCCACAAAACAAATGATCCTAATAGATTAGGACAGAAGATAGCTCAAGTGTGGAAAACTAGGTGTTTGAAAAACAAGCAACAAAGAAAAACTACTTGGGAAATCTCTTGAAGATGATAGAAAGTGAAATCCAATTCAATATCCCAAAAGCCTAATTTTCTTTGATTTTCCAAAAACCCAAAACAATAAAGATGAAATCTTTTTAGCACAAAAACTATTTTGAAAACTTGTTTAAACACTAGAGGAACACTGAAATTTTTCTTCTTAAAAACCTTGACAAAACAGCCCAAGAGATGGGGTATTTATAGCCCCAATACAAAACTAGCCGTTAGAGCTGAGCTGGCAGCTCTGACAGGCAACGGTCGACCAGCCCGGTCGACTGCCAACGGTCGGAAATATGACCGTTGGGCAACTATGGTCGACCGGCCCGGTCGACCGAAACAAACAGAGAGCACTGTAAGTGCTCAGGTCGACCGGAGCGGTCGACCGTCCCAGTGCCTTCAAACGTGCACAGATTTGTGCACGTCGGTCGACCGACCTCAGCCTTAGTCGACTAGTCAGGCTACTAGTCGACTTGGTTGAAGCCTGGAACAAAAACTGGGTCTGAAAAATAGTGTAAAATATTTTTCTAAAATCTTTTAACACTTCTAAAAATCACCAAAAATAGTTTTATCATTTTATATGGAAGCACAAACTTGTGATAAAAATTTCAAGACATATATTAATCATATCAATTCATTTTTGTCTTGCAAATTTTATCAAAAATAAAACTTGTATTTTTATCAAACTTGATTTTTCAATACATGAATAGGATAGTCAAAATAAGTTTGTCTAGCAAGTTAAACCATGTATGTATATCTAGAATACATCTAATATACATAGAAATAAAGTAAACTTGTTTTGATCTACTATTCATGAAAACCAAATCCAACACATAAATCTTTTGTGTGTTGTGTGCACTTGAGCATATCAACTATACTAAGCTTTACAAATTGGATCTAAAACACACTATCTATACTATGGATACCTAAGTCTTCTTGATGATCTTCATCTTCAAGTAGACTTGCTCCAAAACTCCATCCATGGGCTAGGCAATGTGTGATCTTGACGCTTTGGCCCTGGAATCAACATGAAAAGCTTCTAAACACCTTGTTGAAGCTAATCACCAACTAATATCTTGGTTAATGATCTGAAACTTAAATAACACAAGATTATTAGTAAACATAACTACATGAGTTAATCATCATCAAAACTAGAGTGGAAGGCCTTTGGGCCAACAAGTTTTTCTTAGCCTATAAATTTGGGGGTTGGTCATTGTTTTGGTACAAGATTTTCAAGTGGGTTTTCACCAGTTTTTCCTGAACTATTTAGAGGTTTTCCTCCACTTGATTTAGAGCAAATATTTCCAATCAAAAGGGAAGATTTTATCAAGAGTGTTAAAAGTGATTCTTTGAGTTTTCCTCCACCATTCTCTTCCTTATTTTTCTCACACAAACACTTGAGCATCCATTGATTATTCATTCTATAGGAGTGTTGTAGTGAAAGTTTTTATTGGTGATCAAAGTGTTTAGATCACCAAGAGATCTTTTCTTATTCTTTGAGGAAACGGGCAAGTGTTACTCGTGGTGGTTTAGAGTTCAGTTGTGAACTCTTGGTTTGAGGTGCGGCCTCGGCGAGCTTGTGGGGCTTGCGTGTGTACGGGCTAGAGAGTCCGAGAGCTTGTAGGTGTTGCGGCACCGGGTGATCCATTGGGATCGATTATAGTGGAAATCCTTCGTGTGTCGAAGGCGGGGATGTAGAGCAAGTGTGCTTGAACCTCGAAACAAATCCCTTGTGTTTGCGATTGCTCTCTCTCTCTCTCTCTCTCTTTGTCTCTTATTTATATCTTGCATTCCTTTATTGTGTTTATCTTTACATGCATGATATACTTGTGTGCTTAATTGATATACTTGCTTGGGTTTGTTTGCTAACATTTGTATTCAACCAAAAGAGCCAACGCGGCACCTCAACCCTTATCAAGGGGAATCTAGAGGAGTTTGTCCAGAGCCCTTCACGGGAATTCGGCAACACTCTTGTGTTATACGTGGTGTTTAGTGTAAAAGTTTTATTTGGTCATAATTGTTTTTAGCTTCCGCATTATTTGGCATTAAGTGACCATTAGATTAGCCATCACCTATTCACCCCCCTCTAGGTGAACCTACACCGTTTTTAGAATTTCAACTCCATTTGTAAATTAAAAATCCAAGAATCGAGCAGCGGTATTGGTCGACCCCGATTTTGAAGATTTACAACTTAATTCAGAAAAATTCCAGAAAATCATGAAAATTCTAGAATATTGAAAAATGATATTTAAAACTGAAATTGGTCAAATCAGAATAGCAGAAAGACCAAATCGAGCTATACCCTAGGATCGGGCTCCCGGTTCAGACAAGGGCTGACTCCGAGTTCACGAATCCAGATCCAAGGCAAAACATTCATATAAATAACTCATAATACAAAATAATACAGAAAGTAAATCAAAAAATACGATCAAAAAATACGAATACGCAACTAAGTACGTATTCCGGGAGTGGGGTGTTACAAAATATGATTTAAAAAATATTTTAACATATTTGAAAACTCTACCAATTGAAGAATAATGAACTAATTTAAGGTAATTTTCAAAATTAGTTTGAAATCCTTCAAGTAAGGAATAAAATAAAACTTTATCCATAAAAATATGAAAATCACACGATCATCGATACTTAACTATGAATAAAGCACATATAAGCTCATGAAATAAAAATCATGAGTAAATACTAAACATAGAGTGTAAGAATCATGTAATAAACATAATCCCTGGAGCTAGGCAATGAAGCTCAAGCAAAAATTCCTTATTCAAAAACATGAAATTATCAAAAACTTTAAATTTTATCAAAACTAAACAAGCTTCAAGGTATATGTATGTTTTGTCGAAACTAAAAGCATACAGACATATCCCAAACATAAACGAGTCTATAAACAAGTATATAGAATATAAAATAGGTGACTCAAGGATATACATGTATATCTAATAGTTTTTGACAAAGTTAACGTATACATGAAACTAAACACATTTTTATGAAAAACATGTACAAAGATAGGGAATACAAGTGAAGATGCAAGAATCATCAAAATAAGATTATACTAATACATCTAATGAGTACACATGAACAATAAAGTACAAACACATAACAATTAAGTATGGCTCACTAATTGTACAAGTATAAACACAAGTTTTAATGAAAACTACATCTAAACAAGTAATAAAAATATGAAGCGCAAAACATAAACAAATATGATCATTACGATAAATGCACATGTTTTAAAATTAGGATATACATGGTAGTTAAACTATATTGAGAATAAAAAAATATAAGTCCATATGAACATTGATGTATCTCAAAGACTATCTATGTATATCACATATCTAATGAACATTGCATTTAACATAATGAACAAGAAAGCATGACATGCTAAAATAAATGAAAGCATGTAAACTAAAACAAGAAGTTAGAGATAGTTAACAAACTATATGAACCAATCTCTCTGTCTCCAAAACTATGGCGGTTCTCCCACCAAACTTTCCTTCAAGCTGATGCATCCAAAAATGTCACCAATAAACTCGAAACGCATCCACCATCAAGGCACCAACGCTCTCACATCATGTGAGAGCCCACACCTATATCAAATAAAGTAGGAGCGGATTTTGGTGCTTAAATATTTTGGGTCCATGGGGGTTAGCACCTTTCCTAACCCAAATAAACTTATTTGCAAAATTTGAAATATTTATTCTATCATAACAAAATTTTGTAAAGTGGCCCTTACGTCCACAATGTGTATAAGTGTATACATCAGCATACATGGTGTCATGTGAGTGAGCATGATGAGCACGTGTTTGCCGTGAATGATGTGCATGAATATATGGTGCATGTTTCTTGCGAAATATGGATACCAATTTCTTGTGGTCCATAGCACATTGGCTCAAAGTGGAGCACAAACAATCAACAATTTTCTTTAACATGCAAATATCATTATTAATTTTTGAAGAAGTGGAGCAAGCAATGGAAACAAAATTCTTTTTCACTTTGGAAATAGGAATTGAATTCTTTTCTTTTTGAGCCAAAGTGTTTTTCAAAGACTCTTTTCTTTTGAAATGCATTCTAATTCCTTGGTATATCAAAACAATTTTATTTTTTAAATAATTATTCTCTTTTAAAACAAACTCAAGTTTTGAAGACAAAACATTGTTCTTTTCCAAATCAATATCAAAATCATTTTTTTTTTTCAAAATTTCATTTTCTTTTAAAACAAGTTCATGTTAGGATTTCAATGAGTCTCTTTCATTTGAAATCTCAACCCTCTCTTGTAAAATCATGTTAAGTTTTGAAAACAAATTTTCATTTTCCCTTTTTAAATCAAAGCTTTGCTTTTTAAAACTTTGTACTTTGAAAGTAAGTTTTCACAAAACTTAGATAGTTCTTCATTTAATGCATATAAATCTATGTTATCATCACAAGAATAACTAGCACTATTATCAAGATGGGTGTCCGATTTTACCTCAAGGGAGTCAATCCCTTGGACCATGAAGCAAGCTTGGCCGGACTCATCTCTTCTTGGTTCCTTTTTCACATGTTTGTCGTTTGTTGCTCGAGAGAGGTCATTGTGTTTTACACTGCAAAAGGCAGAATCACAATGAGAAATAATAGTAAGATGCTCTTTACTTAGTGTTTGCTTTAGTGTCATTAATGCTTGTACATTACCATCATTATACTTGCCATTATTAATATAAGAATTTTTAGTAGTGGCGAGATAAATATGCAAACCTAATGTTTTAAGTATGCACTCATCTTAAACTTTCACAAATCAATGTTAGATGCATCACAAGTAGGTGGAGTAAGATAATCTATGAGTGTATACTAAATGTGTGCAATGCAAATCAAGATTAGCTATCCAACAATCACACTCTTAGGTGGTTAAACTGAATATCAGGAGCGGAGGCTCTGATACCAATTGAAAGTACACCTAGAGAGAAGGTGAATAGGTGTACATGCTAATCTAGGGCAAATGATGCAGAATTTAAAACTTAATTGCAAACACACAACGTGTAACCAAGAGTGAGTCTGAATTTCCCGTGAAGGGCTCAGGAGCTAGTCCTCTAGATTCCTCTAGATTAAGAGTTGAGGTGCTTTAATAAACTCTCTTCGTTGAACACAAGTGTGGGCACACACAAAATATATCTAGCATATGAATATGAACAATGAAAATCAATGTAAGATATAAGAGAGATAGAGTTTAGAGATAGTGAATCAAACGCAAACACAGAGAATTGTTTCGAGATTCGAGCCACTGCTCCACGCCCCCGCCTTCACACAGAAGGGTTTTCACTATATTCACATAGGACCTTCCACAAAAGGACCTCCACTAAGAAATTTCACTTTACAACTGGGAGTACACAACTCCTCTCTTTTTCTCCTCTACACAAGAGGAAGGCACAAAGCCTAGCACTAAGTAAAGAAGAAATAAAACTTAGTGATCCAATGATCACAAACTCTCTCTTGGTGATCTCAAAGGATCACAAACAATTTTTCTCACAATACAATAATCTTAAAGATAGATTTTGAATTGATTGCTCAACTGTGAAAAAACAAAGTGTTTGGAAAATAAAATCACAAAGAAAACACTTGGGAAAAACTCTAAATAGATATGAAAAATAAATCACAAAACAAATTTCCCAAAGACTTCTTTTTCTTTGATTTTTTTAACACTTTGAAAACAAATAAAGATAGACATTTAAAGCACAAAAACTCTTTTGAAACTCTTAAGAATGTGGGTAAGAAAGCACTAGAAAACTGGTTAAAATTCTCTTAAAAAATCTTATGAGAAACAACCCCTAAAACACCTTTATATAGGGCTAGAGAAAAACTAGCCGTTTGGGTTCAAAATAGGTCAAAATTGACATGTCAGTCGACTGTCCAACGGTCAAATTTTTGACTTTTTGGCACTGTCGGTCGATCGGCCCGAAGGCAATTTGCCTTGTCGGTCGACCGCCTAGTTGACCAGGCCTACCCGAGTTCTGGGTAGTGCCAGTCGGTTGACCACACGGTCGACCAGCGACAAAGGTCAAATGCCTTGTGCACATTTGTGCACATCGATTGACCGACCGGTCGACTGGTAGTCGACCGCCAGTGGGCTCAGGCTGGAATTTAGGGTTTGAAAAGTTAGGCTTTTAATATCCTATAAAATCTCATAAAATCACATAAAATTCACAATAATATGTTCTTATCAATACTTTAAAATATAAATATGTGTGATCAAAAATCAACACATATTACAAACTATTTGAACTATTTTTGTGATATAAAAATTAAGCTTTAAACTAGAAATCGTATTTTTCATAAACCAAACTTTGAAATGAAAAACAGATTTCTCCAAAACTAATATAGATACAAAAATATGATATTTAAACTCAATTTGAAGCATAGTGTATGGATATAATCTAATACACATATAAAATATATATCTATATTTTTATAATAAATCCAAAACTAAGTTTTGTTAAAAACAAAACTTGAAACCATGAACTAGATATACATAAAAATAAGTTTTTAGACATTATGAATCATCAATGTATATAGAAAAAATCCAACATACATAAAATCATGTAAACTTCTTTTGATTCTATCTATTTATGAAAACAATATATATTCTTTGAAAATTCAAAACCAGTTAAACTGAAACCAATAAACTTTTGACTTGTGTGTGTGTGAACTTGAGCATATCAACACTAGTCTATCTTTACACAAGATCTAAACTATAAATTAAACTAAACAAACCGAAGTCTTCTTGTCGATCTCCATCTCCAAGACGACTCAATCCAAACTCGATCCAAATGAGTTTAACTCCAACCGAGTGCTAGATGCAATCTTAACGCGCGAGCTCTTGAATCATCATGTGTTAGCATCAAAACTTGACTTTTAATCCTTTGTTGAAGCTAAACACCTAATAAAATCTTGATCAATATCTGAAACTTATTAAACATAAGATCATTAATAAACTAACCTTCATAAGTTAGTCATCATCAAAACTAAGGTGAAGGGCCTCTGGGCTAACAGATAAAAGATCAGAAAATAATAAATTTCTACTACTAGATGTTAAAGAACTTTAAGATGAAGAAGATTTCTTATTTTCGTAAGTAGTTTCATAAAAATCATATGACTTATTTATAGAAGAATCAATATCTGCCCATATTAGAGCAGAATTATCCTCATTCATAAAAATTTCAAGTAAAAATTTACATCCATTAAATTTAATCGTAGGATCCGTTATAGCAGCAAAATAAAAGATAAAAGAAAATTCTTTAAAATATTTATTAAATTTTTTTCTCCATGGGAGCAATAATATCTCTTATAATCAGTATTTCTACATTCAGAAAATATCTGACTTATTTCAGCTTACTCATAAAATATTATACTTGTCGTTGGGTAATAAATACCAAAAAATAATTTTATTATTCTTTCAAATCTTTCAAAAATTCACAAACCCATTCACAAATTTGCCATTCCTCATCGGAAATAAAACAGTTAGGAAATTTTATAGCAATAAACCTATTTATTGCCTCCTTATAAGAAATTGCTTTACTCAACATATTATGTGTTGAGTTCCAACGAGTTCTTACATCTTGAAGTAATTCTTTAGCAGGCAACCCTTAGCCCGAACAAATTTATCTGAAAGTTTGCTTTCTTGGGCCGTTACTTTTAATAAATATAATAATATCTCTTAAGTTTTTAATATAATCATTAATTATTTTCAAACCATCTTATACACACAAGTTAATAATATTACAAACGCATCAAACATAAAAAAAATTCCATTCAAAACTGGTTTTAAATAATTTTCAATATCTCAACTGATGTAGTATTTTCGCTAGCATTATCAAATGAAACAGTAAAGATTTTAGAATCAATTTTATATTCTCTAGCAACACGCATTATAATTTTACTAAGATTTAAAGAATTATGAGGATGAGAAAACATTTTAAAATCGATAATTTTTTTTTAAACCCAATCAGAATCAATAAAATGCAAAGTAATAACAATATAATGGTAGCCGCTAAGGGCTTCCCAACAATCAGAAGTGAGTGCAATTTTATAGGGCAAAGATGATAAAACTACAACTAATATTTATTTATTTTTTCAAATACTTTAAACATTTCTGATTTTATAGTGTTCCTACTAACCGGCTCATAATCAGGATTATGAGTAGCTCTAATATAATCTATAAATGCATCATCTTCAGTCATACTAAAAGGCTGTTCAGACCGAATAAGAAATTTCGCTAAATTTGTTTTACCTGTTGCACGATTATAACTAAAAGTGTCTAAAGTGCCACCCAAAGTATTAATTTGGGTTTGTCGTGGTTGGTATTCAGGGTATTTGCTCTTAATATGTCGGGCAAGTGGACTAGTTCCCGCATTTTTGAAAAAAATATGAAACATCTAGGCACAACTTGCATTGAGCCCTCCTAACTCTATTAACAGTTAATTTATCAAAATATTTTCAAACTCTAGATCTAAGAGTTGTGGAGGTAGTTGCTACCTCGGGGGAACTAATAGGTATATGAGGAATAGTGCTAGGTACATCAGAAAAAGCACTAAAATCTGTGCATGGTGTAAGTTGTGTATAGAATTTGTGAAATGTCGTCTAGTGGCATATTTAGGGCGTCCCAAGTATCATTACTAATACTAAAATTATCACAAATTTTAAAACCAGAAAGTTAGCTAGATCCAGCTTAATTAGAATTGGCATCCATTTTTTAATAGAAATATAAATATCGGATTGAAGAGCTTGTAGAGAAAGATTTTGTAAAGCTCGTAGAGAAAGAGCATGTAGAGCTTGAAGACTTGAGGCTTGAAAGCTTATAGAGAGACCTTAAGCCTTGAGGAGCTTGTAGAGAGAATATAGAGCTTGTAGAGCTTGAGAAAGAAGAAGAGGGGTAGTTTTTGTTATGTGAAATGAAGTGGGAAAGTCCAAATATTTATAGAAGAGGAGAAAGTATTTTTTGCAATTTTTATTTTGCAAAAAACACAAAAAAACACCTAATATACCCGTGAGGGGAGTTTTGCAAAAATAAAATTGTAAACCCCCCCCCCCCCCCCCAACGGCTATAACAGCCGTTGGGTATAGTCGGAGGGGGGGAGTTTTCAAAAAAATTTTGCAACCCCGTTACCCCCCAAACATCTCTTAGAGCCGTTAGGCTCTCAACCGGCCTGGGCTAGACCGAAACCGGCCCGGCCCAACGGCTCTAAGAGCCGTTGGTTGCTCGGGCCAGGCCGGCCCGGACGGGTCAGCCCAGGGGCCGTGCCAGGCCTGTGCTCAGGCCTGGAACGGCCCACCGGGCCCTGGGCTGCCAAAAGGCGGACCCGGAGCCGGCTCGCTGGGCCCCGGACCCGGGCCGGGTTTGGCCCGGGTCCTGACTTGTCCCCGGCTCGGGTCCTGACTGGGCCGGGCTACTCCGAGCCGTGCCCGTGCGGGTTCCCGTGCCGGCCCGACCCAATTAACACCCCTACTTCTTCGGGTCTAAAGATTTCAATCTTTTATTTATTTGGGTGTCTCCCTTTCATTTCTATTGTTTTCTTCCTTACAACATAAACTTGGGGGCACAAGAGAAAAAGAGAGAAGAGAAAACATAGTTAGCAATTTCTTAAATGTCTAATGCAGTTCGATAGTTAGGCCTGATTCAATGAAACTAACATATCAAGGCATGTAAGCTCCTGGGAAGTCATTAATGGTCGTATTTTTTTTTATGTAAGGTGGGGCCCTAGTCCCAAAAGTATATTATTAAAATAATAGAGAATGTGAAGTTAGAAGAGTGGGGGTGAGGGATGGGGTGAATGACAAGAATATTAAAAAAATACTATATAGTGGGAAGTGAGATTGTCACTAAGCCATCAAAGAAGAGATTCGACCCCTAAGCTCTATGATGTAAGAAGATTTAGCTTGAAAAATCTTTTGATTCCACTCCTGCTAAACAACCTATATGATTGCGTTCATTACACAATCCCATCAATTAACTTCATTGTGTGGGACATTAATAGCGTCCAATTGCCTTAAAGTGATGTGATAAAAGATGATCAAGAAAATAGTGTTAAGTGGTTTCTTTCCGGCGCCAAAAGCTCTAAAGTAAAAGGGTAATGAAAAAAATATGAGCGGTGGTTTTCAGATTTACCTACTAAACAAGTACGGTATTGTGATATTGATACTTCTTTTGGCGTGGTTGTCCACCATTAAAAAGAGTTCATGAAATGAGAGTCATATATGAACCTTGTTTTTTTTAATTTAGTTTGTGCAGTTCAAATCCATCAGATATAATTATTCTTTTTACAGTAACCGATAAGACTTCTATAAAAAGAGTTGACCATAAAGAAACCACTTACGAATGCCATTAGAATATATGCCAGTTGAAAGTATTCACATCCTTACATCCTGGGAGTACATCACACTCTAAAATGTGAATAATCTTGTATTATGTGCTTATAGATGTCATACAAAACAGTTCCAAATGGTAATTACAATTTTCCCCAAGTTTAGTGTTATACCAAACAGAATTTTTGTCCAAGAGGCTGTTTGTTTCGTCGAAAAACTCGTAAAAGTCCGTAATTCGTAAATGACTTATAACCCAATTACAACTACGGCGTTGTTTGGACCGTAATTTGTAAAATACTTACGCAACTCAATTACCGCTTACTTGCAACCCAATTACCACTGACTTACAGCCCACTTACAGTTAATTTTGTGGGTATGCAAATTTGTATTATTTTTTTATGTTAATATTAATTTTTTAAATATTTAGCATTTTTAGTATTTATTTACAATATTAAAACCTTTTAAATCACCAAATAGTTAATTTTGTGGTCAACTTTTCCACTTACGACGTACACATTACAACAACCAAACACCGTAAAACACAGTACACTTTGGCACTCACAACTTTATATTACCAACCAAACACTATAAAACTTACATACATGTAACTCATTTACAATTGTAAAAAACTTTATCAATTACTACTTACGAGGCCAATTACGATAACCAAGCAGACTCCAAGTTGCTCATAAACACATGAAGATTATCTCCAGACGCTACGAGGATATTCTAAATTATTGTTTTCGTGAGCGTTGTTTAAGACACGAAGACACAGTTCGTAAATAGAAAAAGTACATATAACTATAAAAGTGCAGCTCATAAATAAATAGTACAAAGATGTCTGGCACATAATCGTTTCTATGAACTCAAGGATAAATGACAGGTATCGTCCTCGATGCCTAAAAACTCCACAGTTCAACATGCTTGATAAAATTACACACACCAAACCTTTGGTTTTCAAAACAAGATATTCAAAGGGAAGAACTTCTATCGAGTAAGAAAATATGTTTTGGTTCTGCTGAGTATCTAACCTTCTCTTATTCCACTTATTTTTTTTTTTAGATAAAACCGAGAGGTAGAATTCCTCGGCATTTCATTAATTAGAACTTAACGAAACATTCTCACTTATTTATTGTACTCGGATCTCTCTTGTGTCATCTATCTACCAGCCTGTATACAGCGCTCTGGTGTACAGCACACACAGTAAGCAAATGAGGAAAGGTATCTGTATATTCAATTGAAAAGCACAAGCAGCCTTCTCTGAGA
The DNA here is from genome assembly GCA_038442645.1 of Agave tequilana. Classification (NCBI taxonomy): domain Eukaryota; kingdom Viridiplantae; phylum Streptophyta; class Magnoliopsida; order Asparagales; family Asparagaceae; genus Agave; species Agave tequilana. The sequence continues at coordinate 41,068 of JAVJIF010001066.1, forward strand.
CCTTCACCTACATTACCTCAACTGCTCTCTTGAACATAATTACTCTTAATTATTTGTAACCCCTTATTCAATGGATCTTGCAGTCAAGCCTGCAGACTGGAAGTGTGTAAAAACCCTTAACCCCTTGTCTAAATTAATTAATACATCTATTAAAAAAGCATAAAAAATATTCTCCCTAATGTAACCACCCCCATCTTTGCTATAAATATTGCCTCCTCCTTCCTTCTCTTTCTGAACTCAGTTCGCCATGGAGATATACTACAAGAGGTTCTTCTTCTTCTTCGTCTTCTTGGCTTTTTTCTTCACGGGTGAGACCAGTCTCTGCTGCTTATTCGACTGTCTCTTGTCTGTCAATTCTTACTAATTTCTCAGCTTAATTTGTCTGAACAGGGGTGAATGGTCGCATTCGCAAGTTGTTTGTGTTTGGCGACTCTTACGCTGATACTGGCAATCTTGGCAAGCTTGACAGAAGTCTCACGCGTTGCTGGTACGAGCCTTATGGCATGACATTCCCTCGCCGGCCTGCTGGTCGGTTTTCCGATGGGAAAATACTCCCTGACTTCATCGGTAACTCAATTTCCTTTTCCTTTGCTATGCGGTCCATCTCTCTTTTTCCCTTTAGCTCTGCATGGAAGTGAGATGCTGTGTTTCAAGTTCCTTCCTTTTATTATTCTTGTGTGATATGCTCTTCTCTTCTTTTTGCATGCTTCAAAGTGCATGTCTTGATGCTCTGTTTCACGCACACACTTTTTCTAGGGTTTGGCCAAGCTTTTTTATTATTAAACTCATTGTAACAGCCTTTTTACCTTACAACTTCACCTACTACCATGTGACCCTGCTTAATTAAGAAAATGTTACATAAGAAAACAATAAACTATATTCTACTGTTTTATTCAATTTTATTCTCACTTACGTGAGTTTCAGTGTAACTTGTTTTCTTTGATGTGGCAGCTTCTTTCATAGGAATCAGATCTCCAGTTCCGTACAAGTTCCGGCGAAGAGTCAGCTCCGACCTCCTGCAGGATGGGATGAACTTCGCAGTTGCTGGAACTGGAGTTTTCGACTTGGGCAATTTCCAGCGCAATCTCTCTGCTCAGATCGACACATTTCGAAGCCAGATTGATGCAAAAGTTTACTCAGTACATGATCTCAAGTACTCGTTGGCGCTGGTCACAATATCTGGAAACGATTACGAACATTTCTTCGAGACTCATCAAGAGAAAAATGTGAGTATTGAGCTTTGTACCAAACATTAGACCCCCGATCCAATTAACAAAAATTTTTGTGAGCAGGAGACCTTGAAGTACATCAAAAACGTCACTGATCATCTCAAATCAGAGCTGAAGAGGATTCACGAGCTAGGAGTGAAGAAGGTGGTGGTGACCAACCTGAGCCCATTGGGCTGCACTCCTCTCGGCGCCAAGGACCACCGCTACAAAGAGTGCGACAAGGACAGGAGCGACGCAGTGATTGTGCACAACAAGAACCTCAATGAAGTTGTGGCCCAGTTGGGAAGAGCGCGAAACAGCTCCCAATCTGAATTCCTCGTCCTCGACCTTCACTGTGCTTTCATGTCCATAATCAATCAAGGTGATGATTCAGTTACACAGTATCAATAATGTTCGATATCAAACATACAGTTAGATTAAGTACGCGCAAATTTTACAGAGAAAGGGGCGAGGAAGTTCAAGAACATATTCAGGCCGTGCTGTGAGGCGAAGCGGGAAGGTTTCAGCTGTGGGCAGGTCGACGACAAGGGAGAGAAGCAGTACACGGTGTGTCGCGACCCAGGCGACTACTTGTACTGGGACTCAGTGCACCCAAGTCAGGCTGGCTGGAATGCAGTGTTTCAGGAAATCCAACCTTGGCTTACAACACACCTGAGGAGAAATTGATCTCCTGATGCTGCTGCTTGTTTCTTTGGTTTTTGATCATTGGTTGTCTTAGTTGTTGTTAACTTTTCCCTCCTCAATTGTATTTCAAACTGAATGCATTGGAAGTTTTGATTGGATGTCTTCTCTGCTTACATATTCTATTCATTTTGGATTTTGGATTCCCTAATTTGTGGTCTTGATGTTGAATGTAGGGTGATCAATTCTAGTAGATTACTTTTATTATTGAAGAATCCAATACCAAGAACAAGTTCATCACTTTTCTGATAGTAGTTGCGGAGATACATTAAAGCTCCGACAAAAGCTAAGAAGATAGATTCTGCAGAAACTGATGGATCAAGTCATTCAGTCTCCTCTGCTTTTGAATTTCCATACAAAAGGGTAGAGCATCTTATTTGCATAACTATGCCACTCAAGTTGGCCCAAATTTTTATTCATGTGGTGCATTTGTGTCTTGGACACTTCCTGAATGAACAGAGCTCTTGTTCTTTTAGCTTGGTTATTAACATCAATACAAAGATAAGACTTGGTGCATATAGTAATGGTTACCACAAATAAAATATGAAAATGGATTAGACGAAACTTGTTACATTGATCCGGCAACTGATTGCAAAGTGAAAAATACAAGAGGCTCAATAAAAAGAGAGAGACAAGATGAACCTCTTTTGTTCTGGTTCTGCCTCAATTTGCAGCATCCACAAAGAGTATTATAACTCAAAATAATGCGCCTCTTTAGCTGAGTGAGGATATTCCTATAGATTTTCCTGTTGCATACACCATTATCCTTCTAGTGGCAAACTTGACTTACTGTTACAGTAAAAGATGGAGGTATGGGAGGCCAACCCATTTAGGATGGGGGTGCAGAGAAGATGGTCTCTTTCTTCGTCCACAAAATACAGATCCCGGTGACATTTCTCTTGTGTGTTCGCTTAAGCAGAACCCAAGGTGGCAGGGTCTAGTTTCCTCATGAAACAGGGTCCTTTGTGGGAGGTGCAGTGTCCATTTGATCTCATTTGCATCAACAGTATCATATTCAGAAAGAAGATCCATGAACTCATATAGCAATCGCTGAACTTTACAGTTTGAAGCCATGGCTGGAAGGATGTCTTCCCTCAAAGAGTTTATGCTTCTTAATTCCCTATAATAAGATGAGCAGACAAAAATTTATAAATTTGATGAGAAAACTAGGCAAGGGTAATAGAAGGTAGAAGCCATATATTTAACTAGAATAGAAGCTTGACTATATAGTTTTCTAGTTGCAGTACACTTTCATTTCACAAGGTGCAACAATTGTGGAGCAGATCATTACTATGACTAGTGTTCAGCCATTGGTTCAGATAAAAAATCACATGGAGTTATAGATATCAATACTAAACAGAGAACAAGAAGTCCTACAAGTGCACATGGATCCCATGCAGGGTTCTTTGGATCAAAGGATGTGGCTTCAGCCATTCCTGTTGGGGGGCCAAGGAAGCTCTCACAGACTTCCCGAAGAAGGGATTCATCTGCTTCCCAGCAAATAAGAATGGAGAAATAGTGATCATCAGTAGAATTCCCTTTATTTAAGGAGAAACTTCCAGTATAAGTTGAGAAGCTACCTAGCTTGATTGTTTCGAGAAGTATCTCATTTGTTTTTCATTTTCATAGTTTCACATTTACGGAACTTCTTGAGCTCATAGGCAAGTGGTGTACAAATACTAGGTGATAATATACTGACACAATAACTACTCATCTAACTTCTACCAAAATTAAAAAGAAGATTTCATCAAACAGATTCATTCAGCCTATGATGACAGTTTGTTATCATGAGCTTAATTTAAAGCCAATTAGCTCAATCCTTTAGCTATAACACTAACATCCTTCTGAAAAACAGAAGTCAGATTCAAAATTCTTAGCAGCTATTTGGAAATCTCTTCAACAGCAGAAGCAACAAAGCCTGTTAACCCAATTTATTTTTTGGTGTCAGTTACATGGATCCTTTTATTCCTTCCACATGAATCCTTTTAATCCTTCCTGAAGGATACCGAAATTTTCTTTATGCAATTAGATTTTCTCTACAAATTGAATCCTTTAAATAATATGGGAAAGACAAGATGACATACTACAGCAATAACCTAAGAATCTAGAATCTACCCCAAGGTGGGGATATTTTGAATACTGACCTTGCAAGAAACCGGATATAAGAAAGCAGGCATTGGCGATACTCATTAGGTGACTTCAAAGCTAATGCTGCTGCCAGCTGAGTCTCCAAATGAGCACGAGTCTGCACCCCATCATCTGTCACCCTATAATATACACAGCCCAGCTAAAATATTTTAAAAAGGAGCAGCTAAAACAAAGACATAGCAAGTGAATATGTAGAAAGAGAAGGTAGGAAAAAGAACTACAAAAAGACTTAATAACCAATATGAAAACAAGGAGGAATACGAACCTGCTCCAACTTGACTTTCGTGCAACATATTTCCCAATATCAACCTGCAAATTTCCCAGTTCACCACTATGAATTGAGCTCAAACTGAAAGAGCTTGCAAAATTTGAGGCTGGGAAGCAATCATCAGCTATCCTCAGCCAGCAAATCAGGTTCATGTCATAAAGAAATCCATGACGGGTAGCAAGAACCACCAGGGGTGACCCTGATCTTGAAAACCTTGCAGATATAACTCTGATAGTGCCTAAGACATAAATAACAAAAATTAGAAAGGATACCATATGGTCTAAAGAAGTAAGATAAGAAGTCACTGAGGATAACCAAAGTTACAGACAGAGACATGCAGCTAAGCCTAATTTGGTTCCAAAGAACGTGAGTAATTATAAGATATAAGTTCTTCCATTCCATTAGATTGTCCCCAGTTTATGGCAATTAATGAGAGAAAAATAAACCAACATGAATTTTATCTCCATATTCTGCTTCTTTCCTTCATGATTTTTCATGTAATCAAGCATACCCAAAAGAGAACTATCAGACTGAAAAGCAGAAACATATTACTCTTTTACTTTTGATATAACATAATTGTCAAAAATTGGTACCTGCGTCTTTTATTGATGAAGCATCCCTTGAAGTAACCAGAGAAGATAATGAGTCATGCAGAAGGCAAATCCTGTTAAAAAGATCCTAGACACAGAATAATCCCCTCGTAACCAGGAGTAGCTTCCAGCACCCATCACAATCTATAAATATAGCAGAAGATCCCAGCATCATTGCTGGCATGGCTCGATGATGTGAAACGTGTATGAGGCAAAAGCAAAAGATAAAACAACTCAAAGAGACGGCTCACCAATAAGAAGACCGTTGGTAGGAAACTAGTTAAAACAGATAATATCAGTTGTAAATTTTTTTTGCATGCTTTGTGTAATCAATATTAGAAATTAAATTGCTAATTAGATTTATGATTATGCAGTTAAATAAGTTCTATATGCAATAAAGAAGACAAGCGATCACAAGGGAGAAGCAGACTCGCTCGCTCACTTTTGATGTAGAGAGCAGATCAGAATAGATAACAGACTACATGATGTATATATATATATAGACTTTTAATTAAAAAGTTGATGTAACAAGAAAAATATCTGAGATGATTATAAATTTGATCTTAACTTACTTGTTGATTGTTTGTTGATCTCTAAACTCACACAGATGAGAACATATACAATCAACGAAAACAGGGTCTTCGAAGAGTCGATGCGCTTATGCGGAGGAGACCAAAGTTTCTGGATGCGTGGCGAGGGGGACAGGGATTTGGCGACAGAGATTTATTTGAGAGAGAAAAACTTGAATAGGAGATAGAGAGGATAAAGACAGATAAATCAATTAGAGCATCCCACTGCTAATTGATCTGATAAGGGCATCTCACCATTAACAAAATTTAGAATTGAGAAATTCAATAATCAAATTCAATTTGAGAGTGATTGTTCATTGAAAAATTGAATACATGGGCCCTTTATATAGGCTACAAAATTGTATCTCTCATACTTCATTTTGGACTTCAAAATCTACTCCTAAAAGAAATCAAAAACCTAAAAGAAAGTAAAAAAAAAAAAAGAAGTACAAAATAAGCAACTACTAATCTTACTACAACTCAAATACATAGAGAAGAAAAAATAGAAACTCCACTATTAGAATTACAAACTTTTTCATGAAAAAAATTTGCTTTTAGAACCAAATAGCCATGGTTCTATTAAGTCTTTTTCGGTATACCTTCAAGCTTTTGAATTGGGCTTTATCGGTGGCTTTGACGACTTCATGATGTCTAAATTCTTTTCAACCTGGAGAGAATGATGTGGACATCATGAAGTCGTCAAAGCCACCGACAAAACCCAATTCAAAAGCTTGAAAGGTATACAGAAAAAGGCTGAAGAGAACCATGGCTATTTGGTTTTAAAAGCAAATTTCGTTCATGAAGAAGTTTTGTAATCCTAAAAGTAGTGAAATTTCTATTTTCTCTTCTCTATATATTGGAGTTGTAGTAGTATTAGTAGTTGCTGCGATCGGCAATCGGGCGATCTGAGAGGTAATTATGTTTTTTTCTTTTTTTTCTCGCTTTATAGGTGAGGCATCACAGGCGAACAATTGTCCCCCCAGATCGGCCTCGATTAGGAGTCGAATTCGAGTCGGCCGATTCGACTCCAAGTCGAAGCCGATCTGGGCTCCCCAGGGCTGAGTCGACTGACTCGTGTTTCCAACTCGAATCGAAGCTCACCGAGTCGTATCCGACTCGGCCGAATCTTCGAACACTGCCCCAGGATATTGTTTTCTTGGAGAAAATCTTGTATCATAGAAAAGCAAGAAGCATAGTGTGGTCTCTCGATCTAATACAGAGTCAGAGTACAGGGATATAGAAAATGTGACATTAGTAATCTGGCTCAGAGACTTCTTGATAGAGATTGGGTTGTCCCGAGGGCCCAGAGTGTCCCATAAGACTATATGGTGACAATAAGGCAGCGATACATAATGCTGAAAATCCCCTGCACCATGAGTGACCAAACACATTAAGGTTTATTGTCATATAGTTCGTAAGAAGATTGAAGAAGAAATAGTTGTGGCGAAGCAAGTATCATCAGGAATAAGTTAGCATATATTCTTACCAAACCACTTCGTAAAACACGGTTGACTTTATTTGCGATAAGCTGGGCATGTGTAATATATATGCTCCAGCTTGAGGGGGAATGTTAGAGATATATTAGAATTAGAATTATACCTCCATTAGAATTCTTAATTGTATTAGGATTTGTATTTGATTACTACTATATAAAGGATGGTGGGGAGGCTATGAATCATACTTCTCTCTCCCAATCTTTGAGTCACCAACAACAGGGAGATTGTGCATATCTGCTTGCATTTATTCACTAAATTTAATATTGATCGTAAAATCTTTTGCCGCATAATACATTATCTTTAGTTGATTCTCAATTGAAATTGGAGTAGTCTGCGCATGTTATTTTGTTAACCCATATCTGCATTATTAGTTTTAATTATTTTCTACCAACGATCGTTTGCTGATTTTCATAAACAAACATACATGTTTCACATCAATTTGGTATCAGAGCACGAATAAGTAGAATTTGCATAATTAGTTCACATTTATTTGCTTTATCACATTTAATTTAATTTTTTATCTAAAAACAAAATAAAAATTAGGACACATTGAAAGGTAAGCATTTTACCTGATATTCCATAAATTGGTGTATAACCAAGAAAATGTACCCAATGTTAATTTATAATTAAGGAAGCAAAGTACGAAAAATCTCTCACCTGAGTTACGCCGACCTGACCAATTGGACTGGTAAAATTTGGGTTTGACTGGCTCGACAATTTTAGAAAACAGATTTTTTTTTAACCAAACAAAAAAATTTCAAAATCCAAAACCCAAAAAAAATCTAGTTTAGAATTGCATATTCCCATCTTTAATTAGGATCTCATTGTGCATGCCCACCCGTTATGGTAGCCCATGACTCAAACCTCAAACCAAACTGAAGAGAGACTAGTCAAGTTAGAGACTGCACGTGAACCACCCAAGACTGAGCAAACCCATTACAACCAATTGTCGAGCGAAACACCCAACACAATGCACATAATCATAATGAGCAATACCTTAGAAGCATTAAGTTAGATGTACCTACCTTCGATGGACGCTTAGACCCTCAACTTTTCCTAAATTAAATACAAGTTAATAAATACTTCACATGGTACGATCTCACTGATCCTAAGAAAGTTAAGTTTGCCGCAATGAAACTGATCGACCAAGCTAGCCAGTATTGGACCAACTCAGAGATCATGCGTACAGCCTGTGATGAAGAACCAATTAATATATGTCATAGAATGAAAGATGAGCTTAGAGGTAAGTACGTACCACCATATTTCTAATAGTCTCGTTTGATTGATTAATGAAAAGTAGAGTTTTTAAACAAAATATTAATGCTATGGCAAACTGTAAAACCAACCATAGGTTTTCAGAAAATATATTATATGTTATTTGACAAAAGTCTTCTCTTTTCCTCAAAAAAAAAAAATAAAGTCTTTTCAGAGTAAACTGAGTTTTCAAAAGTATCATATCCTTCAAACAATTTCTCAATTTTCAAACTAGATATTCAGTCATTAAAAGTAAAAAAATTATACTCACCATATTATAACTGACAGCTCCAACTCATGTCCGTTTACATGGTTATCCATGAGTTGGAGAGAAGCTGCCATAAACCTAGAACAGAAGTTGACATGCATGGAAACCTACCTTACTTTGAATAGCTCATGTTATTAGGCAGTAAACATCAGTGTTCTAAAAAAAGGTTTAAGCGGTCGTTTAATCGGCCGCTTAAATGTTTTCGGCCTGAAACCGAATAAAACTTGAAGAAAGCGGTTGGATTACTCGGTCAGGCGATTAATTCGCTTAAGCGATGATTAAGCGTCTAATCGGTGGTTAATTAGCGTCCATTTAAACGTTATTCAATCATTTTCTAAATGGGTTCGAATTTCAAACCCATTAAACTAACTGAACTCAAACCCGATCAATTATTACTTTTCTAAATGAAGGTACATTGATGTACTTTGACTGATTGACATTATTACTTTTTAAATTCCTCTTAGTACTAGCAATTTAATTTTTCAAGTTATGTTTATTATATCTTTTATGATTTTTTTGAGAGTTTATAGAATTCATATTTGCATGTTTTAAGTATTATAATATTATTATATACTAAAGTAATAATAAAACGTGTAATCCATTTAATCATCGTTTAAACCGTTTAAGCATTATGCGCTCCCGGACCGCGCGCGTACTGAAACCGCTTTTTAGAACATTGGTAAACATTAAGAAAGAATCTAAATTATTGGAGAGTAGGTAATTTGCCACACGTAATCAAATTCAACTTTAAAACACAGTATATGTCAAAAGGCAACATTGAAACACATTTCTGTCATGCAGTAGCTCACCAGTAAACTATACTCCATAAGAAAATAAAAGATAAAAACTTTGAAGACTCTACATAGTATGTATTCACCTTTAAACTTTAAGATAAACATAACAGAACTGCATTTGTCTAGAGAGATACATCAACATACCTGTACGCATCCATCGTCACAACCCACCCCAGAAGTTGGCATTCCCAGCCAAAACAGTTACTTTTCCAGTTAATTGATCTGACCAAAGTGTTTGGTTTTCCTTCGTGCAAGTAATTTCAGTTTCCTTGGTTAAAAAAACATTTCCAACACCGACCATGTCACTCATAGAGTGTTCTATAGGCTTAGCTTCCAAGCATATTGATATATCGTCATTATCTTTCTTATTAAATACACGAATAGAAAAAGCACCCCAAGAACTTAAAGGATCTGACATGCCTAAAGAAACCTGAATGTTCTACATTCATTCTCCCATCTGTCCCGGCCGAGGCAGGTGCTTTCTCAATAACAAGGCTTTCATTAATATTAGCCCTCGCGGTAACACTGGTCCACTCCTTAGACCCACACTTATTGCACTTACTTGCATCAGAGCTTCCGCCATATGGCCTTTTAAGGGAAGATTCCTCCATTCCACAATCAGCAAAAGTGACTCCCTGTCCATCTCTTTGCTGATCCAAGTCTAAGGAAGAAAAGTCAACCCCTTGAGCTTGAGCCACACCTGAAATATTTTCCTGGTGGCTAGGAACTCCAAGTGCTTCTGGAATTATTCTCTTCCTTCCATGAGGACGCCTGTATTCTCTTTCTCTCCGTTTCACGGGACTAGATAACCGACCAGATAAAACTTTATTTGAACCATCATTACCAGAACCACCTTTTTTCCCATCTTCAGGTAGTGTTTCAGGAGCCCTGTAATATCCCCTATTTAATAATATCATATTATTATTTTAAATTTTTTTCCTGATTCTACCTATTATCTTATTATTATTAATTAGCTTGATTTAGTATCATTATTAGTATTATTATTTATGACTTGTAGACTCCTATTGCTTATATTTAATTATTTTAATTATTATTAATGAGTAGTATTATTATTTTCATCCAGGCCCAATAAGCTCAGCCCATTCTCCTTTTCCTTTTATTTTCTTTTCCTTTTTATTCTAAGCCCACATGAGCCAAGCCCACTTCTTATTTTCATTTTTTTCCTTCTCCTTCTTTTATTTTTCTTTAAGCCCAAAACTAAGCTCGCAGCCCACTCATTATTTTCTTATTCTTCATGTTACTTATTTCGTTTAACTAAGGCATAAATATAACTCATAGCCTATTACCATTAAGATTCTTACCCATTAACCCAAAACCTAATTCTAATCCCAATCCTAATCCAAATCTTATTTTCAAAATCATGATCTTAATAAATCCTAATCCTAATCCAAATCTATAATCTAATCTAAATATATAATCATAATTCAAATTCCAATTCAACTCGCATCCTAATCCTAATTACTAAATTAAGCAATCCAAACCTACCTAGAATTCATGTTTCTAAATTATTTAATATCCTATATAAAGAGCCAAACTCTTTCTTTCTCTTCTTCTCAAGAAAAAAAAACCTAATCTAAAATCTCCCCACTTCCATCTTTCCCTTCTCCTCAAGATTCCATCTTTCCCTTCTACTCAAGAGGATCGTGCTTCGAGGCCCAGGGATTGAGGAGCAAATACAACTCAAGTAAATCTAGATCGTGAATTTAACTTCAGTTTCTTTTAAAAATATATATATATAATTATTTGTTCATAAAAACTTATCTAATAAAATTTTGTATGATCATTGTTTTAGTACTCTACAAAAGCTTGATTTGAACAAATTAAATCCAAGTAAGTAACCAATCTTCTCATAATTTATTTAATATAAAAAGTTTATTAAACATTATGTCTACACCATGATCTCCATGAATATTTTTATACATCAAAACCCAATCTAAAATCCAACAAAAAATACATATGAAGATCTACCAACTTATAATTTTTAATTTATATTTTTTCTGGAATTTTCTTTACAACAAAGAATCAAAAACAAAAGAAAACAAAAAAAACCCGGAATTATGACATCCAGGCCAGAACCAGGCCTGGCCTGGCCTGGCCAGCCCAGGCCAGGTCTGGCCCGGCTAGAAGAGGGCCGGCCTGGCCTGACCCGGGCCAGGCCGGCCAGCAGTGGGCCTTGGGCCTTGTTAAACAGAAAAAAAAAAAGAAAAGGGAAAATCTGGACCAGGCCTAGGTCCGGCCTGGTCCAGCCTGGGCTGGGCCTGGGTCGCCTCATATAAAAGAAAAAAAAAGAAGAAAGAAAAGAAAGGAAGAAAGAAAAGTGAATTTGTATATTAAAATAATTTATTAAAAATATCAAAAAAATGAGAAAAATGTAAATAATAATTTATAATACTTCTACTTTCTATGATAAAAATTTTAGACTAATACCAACATAAATTAATTCAAATTACCCACTTTAAAACCATTTCTCCTTAATGATAAATCTAGACCCGTTAATTATTTAATGATTTAAAGCTTATTAAAAATCTAACAAAAAATTAGAAATGGTTTAAATTAAACCTACTAAATTCACTAAACCTAAAGAATCATATCTCTAACTCCCAAACTAATTAATCAAGATTTAAACTCCTTAAAATATTCTTTTAAAATCTAACAATTTTTATTGAAATAATTTATGTAGATTTATCGGGATCTTAGAATTTCTTTACTTTGGATTGTGATCGAGTTCAGGTGAGTGTTCTCTTTCTTCTTCAAGTAAATAAGAATTTTATGAGTGTTTTCTCTTCCTTCTATAATTCTATTTTGTGAGCGTTTCACCTTTTTGTTTAATTTTATTTAATTGTGTTGTGAGTGTTCGTTCTTGTGCAATTCCTTATTCACCGTTGTCAGTATGCATTTACATGTTAGACTTATCATTTCATGTAACTTTCTATTAATTTTACCAGTTTGATTACTTATACTACTTCATGAGACATCCATGATTGTTCACTTTATTTACGTAGTTGATAGGAGCTTGTATCTGTGCCATTTCATGTATTGGTAGTTTATAGTTGTTAGCTTAGGCCTAGTTTTGACTCTCCTTAGACTGTGACTTGACTCGGCTCGATCTGGAGGTTAATATAATTGGTATTAGTTATCAGATTTGATATTCATGTATTTGATTATTACTCATCCTGAATATCTTGATTTACATGAGAAACTTGATTGTTTATACATGATATCTACCTGATACTATTGTCCATGTTACTTAATTGCTTGGAAAATATTGTTACACGGTAACAACACCGTCATGTTATACTTGTTACATATTCCTGTTATACCGATATCCTGTTCATTGATATTATATATTCCTGTTATACTGGTATCCTGATTACATGTTGATATTGTAACCGTGACTACCACCGAGTTATCCCAGTGATTCAAGTAACATGCATATTAAGTAATCTTGATAAACTAATACATGATATTAAACAACTTACACTGGGATTGGGAAAATTAGTGGAGGAGACAACGTCTGTATTTTGGGTGGACCTAGGATTTAGGTTGCGCAGCCGAAAGAGAGTTCCACTGCAGGTTCCCATGGGATGACTGGCACCCCGTCCTATTTCTTGTTCCTGTTATACATGTTATACGTGTACCTGTTCTTTTATACATGTTCCTGACTACCTTGCGGTAGGTCTTGGTTCAGCGACAGGAGTCTGGGCCGTGGTCCCGGTATGCACGGGACCCACCTAAAACACAGACAATGTCTCCAACCGATCAGTTTCAATAACTGAGGATTTCGATTGATATGTGCAATAGGCGTATTATGGGATGCGTCTATTACATGTGGCAATTGGTGTTCGCTGACATAATTAATAATAATAAACTGTCAATGTATTGTGACTGACTGTATATATATATATATATATCTATGATACATATGATTGCTCACATGACCAGATTATTTACCAGACTAGTGACATATGCTAGGTTACACATTATGACATCAGTTGTTTGTTTACAGTTGTTTTACTTGTCTTTTATCTGCACGCTTATTCATGTTATGGTTATTCAGTTGTTTGTTTATCATGTTATTTAGTTATCCTATGCTTGCAGTTATCTTATTATTCTGTGCACATTGTTTATATGCACGAGCAGTCCTCTTTACACACACACACTCATTAGGTCGCTTCTGACGACCCTGGATTCGCACGTCCAGGGTATTGGACATTTTCTTATATTGTTCAGGTTTCATTGAGCTCGTGCGCGTTACGAGAAGCTAGAGTCTCTCTTTTCTTGACTATAGGTATTCTACCTTTTTTATTCATTTTATTTCCTGATTCTATCTTTATCGCATCCAGTTGTCATTTCTTTCCTTTATTCATCTGTTATCATTGTGTTAGTTCATCTGTTATCATTGTGTTAGTTATTTATATGTCATATTGCAGTGACATTAATTTATCATAGTAGATTTTTAACAGCTTGTTCAGGTTACTTTAGGATTAGCGTATATGTGTGGGGTATTTTCCTCGCGTATATACGTCGCCGACTCTCGTCGCGACTCTGTTTCCACGTATTTTGAGAAGCGGGGCGTGACAAGGTTTTCTTTGATATCAGAGACAGGTTGGACGTAAAAAAAGAGAACCTAGTTCTTCCCGGTTACCTGAGACGAGTTACATTTACACTGCAATATACATATACTATCCATACGATGATATTGACTCCATATGGAATTGATCGTCTTGCCTTTGAAATCCATCTTAAATCTTTTGATTTTCCTAATTCCAACTCTTTTTCTAGAGTAATCTGGGTTCCATCTTGATTCCTATCCTCTTTCCCATTCTATTTCCCCTGATTTTGCCCCTGAGTTTGATCACTTCATTTTAAAGCCGGTAGCAGAGATCAGAGCGCGCAGCAGAAGCGTGGTGAAGTCTTGATACAGTGAGAAGTGGTGTGGAACCTTCTTCTTCTTCCTAATTTGATTTTTAGCATTTCCCTGCTTTATTCAAATTTCGAGGACGAAATTTTTGTTAAGGTGGGTAGAATGTAATATCCTCAATTTAATAATACCATATTATTATTTTAAAATTTTTTTCCTGATTCTACCTATTATCTTATTATTATTAATAGCTTGATTTAGTATCATTATTAGTATTATTATTTATGACTTGTAGACTCCTATTGCTTATATTTAATTATTTTAATTATTATTAATGGGTAGTATTATTATTTTCATCCAGGCCCAATAAGCTCAGCCCATTCTCCTTTTCGTTTTATTTTCTCTTCCTTTTTATTCTAAGCCCACATGAGCCAAGCCCACTTCTTATTTTCATTCTTTTCCTTCTCCTTCTTTTATTTTTCTTTAAGCCCAAAAACTTAGCCCGCAGCCTACTCATTATTTTCTTATTCTTCATGTTACTTATTTCTTTTAACTAAGGCCCAAATATAACCCATAACTCATTACCATTAAGATTCTTACCCATTAACCCAAAACCTAATTCTAATCCCAATCCTAATCCAAATCTTATTTCAAAATCATGTCCTAATCCAAATCTATAATCTAATCTAAATATATAATCATAATTCAAATTCTAATCCAACTCACATCCTAATCCTAATTACTAAATTAAGCAATCCAACCTACCTAGAATTTATGTTTCTAAATTATTTAATATCCTATATAAAGAGCCAAACTCTTTATTTCTCTTCTTCTCAAGAAAAAAAAAACCTTAATCTAAAATCTCCCCACTTCCATCTTTCCCTTCTCCTCAAGATTCCATCTTTCCATTCTACTCAAGAGGATCGTGCTTCGAGGCCCAGGGATTGAGGAGCAAATACAACTCAAGTAAGTAAATCTAGATCGTGAATTTAACTTCAGTTTCTTTTAAAAATATATATATAACTATTTGTTCATAAAAACTTATCTAATAAAATTTTGTATGATCATTGTTTTAATACTCCACAAAAGCTTGATTTGAACAAATTAAATCCAAGTAAGTAACCAATCTTCTCATAATTTATTTAATATAAAAAATTTATTAAACATTATGTCTACACCATGATCTCCATGAATATTTTTATACATCAAAACCCAATCTAAAATCCAACAAAAAATACATATGAAGATCTACCAACTTATAATTTTTAATTTATATTTTTTCTGAAATTTTCTTTACAACAAAGAATCAAAACAAAAAAAAAAACAAAAAAACCCAGAATTATGACATCCAGGCCAGAACCAGGCCTGGCCTGGCCGGCCCAGGCCAGGTCTGGCCCGGTTAGAACAGGGCCGGCCTGGCCTGACTCGGGCCAGGCCGGCCAGCAGTGGGCCTTGGGCCCTGTTAAACAGAAAGAAAAAAGAAAAGGGAAAATCTGGACCAGGCCTAGGTCCGGCCTGGTCCAGGCCTCATATAAAAGAAAAAAGAAGAAGAAAGAAAAGAAAGGAAAAAAGAAAGTGAATTTGTATATTAAAATAATTTATTAAAAATATCAAAAAATTTGAGAAATGTAAACAATAATTTATAATACTTCTACTTTCTATGATAAAAATTTTAGACTAATACCAACATAAATTAATTCAAATCACACACTTTAAAACCATTTCTCCTTATGATAAATCTAGACCCGTTAATTATTTTAATGATTTAAAGCTTATTAAAAATCTAACAAAAATAGAAATTGGTTTAAATTAAACCTACTAAATTCACTAAACCAAAAGAATCATATCTCTAACTCCCAAACTAATTAATCAAGATTTAAACTCCTTAAAATATTCTTTTAAAAATCTAACAATTTTATTGAAATAATTTATGTAGATTTATCGGGATCCTAGAATTTCTTTGCTTTGGATTGTGATCGAGTTCAAGTGAGTGTTCTCTTTCTTCTTCAAGTAAATAAGAATTTTATTAGTGTTTTCTCTTCCTTCTATAATTCTATTTTGTGAGTGTTTCACTATTTTGTTTAATTTTATTTAATTGTGTTATGAGTGTTCGTTCTTGTGCAATTCCTTATTCACCGTTGTCGGTATGCATTTACATGTTACACTCATCATTTCATGTGACTTTCTATTATATTTTATCAGTTTGATTACTTATACTACTTCATAAGACATCCATGATTGTTCACTTTATTTACATAGTTGATAGGAGCTTGTATCTGTGCCATTTCATGTATTGGTAGTTTACAGTTGTTAGCTTAGGCCTAGTTTTGATATTCCTTAAATTGTGACTTGACTCAGCTCGATCTGGAGGTTGATATAATTGGTATTAGTTATCAGATTTGATATTCATGTATTTGATTATTACTCATCCTGAATATCTTGATTTACATGAGAAACTTGATTGTTTATACATGATATCTACCTGATACTATTGTCCATGTTATTAATTGCTGGGAAAATATTGTTACACGGTAACAACACCGTCATGTTATACTTGTTACATATTCCTGTTATACTGATATCCTGTTCATTGATATTATATATTCCTGTTATACCGGTATCCTGATTACATGTTGATATTGTAACCGTGACTACCACCGAGTTATCCCAGTGATTCAAGTAACATGCATATTAAGTAATCTTGATAAACTAATACATGATGTTAAACAACTTACACTAGGATTGGAGAAATTAGTGGAGGAGACAGCGTCTGTATTTTGGGTGGACCTAGGATTTAGGTTGGCAGGTTGCGCAGCCAAAAGAGGGTTCCACTGCAGGGTTCCCGTGGGGTGACTGGCACCTCGTCCTGTTTCCTGTTCCTGTTATACATGTTATACATGTACCTGTTCTTGTTATACATGTTCCTGACTACCTTGCGGTAGGTCCTAGTTCAGCGCCAGGAGTGTGAGCCGTGGTCCCGGGTATGCACGGGACCCACCTAAAACACAGACAATGTCTCCAACTGATCAGTTTCAATAACTGAGGACTTCGATTGATATGTGTAATAGGCGTATTATGGGATGCGTCTATTACATGTGGCAATTGGTGTTCGCTGACATAATTAATAATAATAAACTGTCAATGTATTGTGACTGACTGTATATATATATATATATATATATATATATATATATATATATATTATATATATATATATCTATGATACATATGATTGCACACATGACCAGATTATTTACCAGACTAGTGACATATGCTAGATTACACATTATGACATCAGTTGTTTGTTTACAGTTGTTTTATTTGTCTTTTATCTGCACGCTTATTCATGTTATGGTTATTCAGTTGTTTGTTTATCATGTTATTTAGTTATCCTATATTTGCAGTTATCTTATTATTCTGTGCACATTGTTTATATGCACGAGCAGTCCTCTTTACACACACACTCAGTAGGTCGCTTCTGACGACCCTGGATTCGCACGTCCAGGGTGTTGGACATTTTCTTATATTGTTCAGGTTTCATTGAGCTTGTACGCGTTACGAGAAGCTGGAGTCTCTCTTTTCTTGACTATAGGTATTCTTCCTCTTTTATTCATGTTATTTCCTGATTCTATCTTTATCGCATCCAGTTGCCATTTCTTTCCTTTATTCATCTGTTATCATTGTGTTAGATATTTATATGTCATATTGCAGTGACATTAATTTATCATAGTAGATTTTTAACAGCTTGTTCAGGTTACTTTAGGCTTAGCGTATATGTGTGGGGTATTTTCCTCGCGTATATACGTCGCCGACTCTCGTCGCGACTCCGTTTTCACGTATTTTGAGAAGCGGGACGTGACAAGCCCTTGTTACTGGTGGGCTAACAATTGAATTTCCCAAATCCGCAAAAGATTTTTCAGGATTTAACTTTGCTGAAGACTGGAAGGTCCTTTCTTAGTTGAATTCTCAGAAACAACTGCTTCTAGCAACAACTGTGCAGGGCTTTCAGCTAAGGTCGCTTGTCTTCCTCTGGAATCACCACATCGACTTCTCTTGAGTTCATCCAGCTCAGTGTCAGTTATCCAATGTTCCAGCCCCTTTACTTTAAAGTGAAAAGTGGCCACAGTTGCTGGGAATTTTATACTATTTTCTAAAACATGCAATATCTTTACAAATTAAATTAAGATAAAACAACAAATTATTCTAACATGTAAAAATAATTATATTAAAATAAAATAAAAGAATTTGGCCTGGGGAATGCAGTCGCGATGTCGCTGCCCTAAAGGATCAAAAGCATGTCTCCTTGTCCAGACGTTGAATCGACTTTGTCCCCTAGCGGTAAATGATCCCCCGGATTCACCAGCACTCAGCCCAGGACGGTGGGCAAAGCCTCTGCTCAAATGAAGAAGTTGCCCAGAAAATAAAGATGAAAATTCTTTTAAACACTGAAGCCATTCTCACGAAGAGTAGTCTTCAGGTTTTCTTTTAAGACGAGAAAAGAGAAAATGAGTTGTGTCTGTTGCTATTGGAGTGAGGGTCTATTTATAGACTTAGAACCCAAGTTGTTGTAACCACTCCAACAGAAAATCCAAGCAGTTGAGATATTTTCTCAACCGATTTAGATTCTAAGACTTAGTCAAAGTTGACTTAGTAAAACAAATCTGAAATGAAAGCTTTTTCTTTTATTTTAATTCAAAAAATCCAACAGTCCCCCCCAAAAGCTTGAGTTTCAGGGAAGACATAATAAAACAAATCAATAATAAATAACAATCAAATCATAAAACACGAGTAAAATTTGGGCAACATCATATTGTGAATTCGGGACATGTGGACTACGCCTGGAACCTTCCTTAGTGAATTCATCGCCATCTGAGAGACATAGTGGACTACGCCTGGAACTAGCCTCTTTTACCAGATATTGATAGAATACATACACAGTAAGTCTTCATCTATTGAGCGAGCGGGTTGAGCGTTAAAGGCCATGCTCACAATAACCGACTCATGAGAGTTTCTAGGGTCAGCCCTGCCCCCCCAACCGCGGCCATTACGGTTCCTCTCACGTAGGTAAGTCCTCCAAGGGTACTACAGCTGGATAGTATACCCTCAACACTACATGCGTTGGACTTATTAAGAGTTAAACTCATCTTTACTTAGCTGTATCATAAGAGCATCTCACCATAGAGAAGGTGTAGTAGCTACAACGCTACATATAGGATATAAATATATCCGGGTTGATGCTCCACACGAGTTTCACCAGTCCAGCTTGTTACTACCACATTGAACCTCTTTTATAGAACCAGCTCTCAATCAAGTAGGTTGGGTTCCCGCTGTCGATGAACTCTACTATGGGCTTAACCCCATCTCCCTCGATGAAACTAGGACTATACTCCTAGAAAGACCCTTAATCAGAATGACTTTATGTTTTCTAGGGTCAGAAAATTGGCTTAACAGCCTTTATTTTCAAGTTGTGACAGTCAGAGATTTAACCCTTCATGACCACATTATTATGACTCTTGACATCTTTTATTAGACCTATAAAGTCTTTGGGTAATTGTCAAAGTCTCTCCCAATTTGAATCCCAATTTGAAACTATAAGGTAGTTATAAAGTTTTTCCTTGTAACCTTAGTTTCAAAAGGAACAAATTATACCATAATGGTTTATGATAAAGCATATATACATTGTATTTGATTATTCAAATATTTAAAGTATATATGTCTATTTATATGCTAAAGAATAGTCAGGAAATTTAGACAATCTAGCTTTATTAGATCCCAATTAAAGTTAGATGGGAACAAAATCGCACATGGCTATTCATCATCCTTTACATGGTTAGGATTCCAATTCTAGCTAATTTATCATGGTCCGATCATTATTTACATCAGATTCAATGTTAAAACTCGAATCAACCATAATTTGTAATCAGGGCTAATTATAGATAGATTTAGTTATGTCCAAATGGTGATAAAATTAGGGTTATAATTTAAACAATCATTTTTAAAGTTATGGTGTACAAAGGCTGATGATATATTTAATAAAAATTTTAGAATATTGGGTTAGTCAAAATCTCAATTTTATCAGTCTAATTGGCCAGGTCGGCGTAACTCAGGTGGGAGGTTTTTCGCTCTTGACGTTCCTTAATTACAGAACCACGTTGAGTACCCTTCCTTTGTTAAACACCAATTATATGAAATTTTGAGGAAATGATTTACCCTTTAATTTTATTATCCTATTGATCTAAAGAAACTCATAATCATGTGCCTATTTCAGCTACATTAAGAGTATACAAATAATATTGTTGTACTCTAGATTTGTTAAAATGATAGGAAGATTCCTACCATATTTTCTATATTCATAATATTAAAATGTCAGAATACAGGTTTATATTGGTAGCTTTTAAATTAGGGTATGCATAATAAAAAAGATGTAGGGGCTCTTACTTAGTTTCAATTTATAAAACAAATATAATTTAGTTAGATATATAGCAGAGTAAGTTAGAATTCAATACAAGAGCAGCAAGATATTTTAAAAGAACTCGAACTAATTATAGCATGCAATTTAAGCACAAAATTAACATATATATATATATATATGGAAAGTTGACAACTCCTTAGATGAAGTGTTCAATGTGTCTTTATCCAATACATAAAGCAACAAATAAATAAATTATCAGAATTTATTCTTTCAGTAAACTGAAGATAAAACATGCAAGCCTACGTGTAGTGCAGATATATAAATTTTAAAATAAGGAAGGGTGTTTGTTGCAAATGTATATGAATTTGTTCATTTTATTTACAAACTGAGATAGTAAGGGAAAATGTAATAGCATCTAAAACAGTAATCGATATTTTTTATAAGCATGACCTTCTGAAAACACTTAAAGAATTAGAACTGACATCACAGTGAAAACTTAAGAATTAGGCAAACAAATTGAGCTGTGAACATAATACACATTTGGTTAGATGTCCATTAACATTCATTAAAATTGTTATACAAAGTTATCATGTACTGTTTAGTGCATATTTAAATCATAAATACCATACATAGTTTGACATCAATTTTATGGCTAACAAGTGTAGTTGGCATTCTACAAAAGGATCAGCTAGTTGCGACTAAGCATACATTCCTTCATGATAAAAAACAAAATTTTAAAGTCTATGCATGTGTTTCTTTGGTACATGCAACCCTTTAATCAAGAGATTCTCCAAACATTTCTATCTTGTGTCTTATAAAATTATGAAGAATGGTTTATGATCAATTAATTATAAATGCAAAAAATATATAAGGAATGGTTTATGCTCAATTGATAACAAATTCAACAAAACCATCTCCTTGATACAAATCACAAGATGTAAATACCAGTTTTCATGCAACAATTTGTTTTATAATTTTGTTTTATTTTTCAAACAAACGCTACACGGTCAAAATGCAACAATTCATTAATTTGAGATAGAGAAGTTTTCTATTGCTAAAAATCATAAACAAAGAGGGTTCGATTACATTACCTTGAGTTAAATAAATTAAATTGGGCATTGACAAAAAAAAATTATATAAAAAAATATATGGTGGCTACTATATTTAGAAAACAGATAGATAATAGATAAGGACAATGGAGTTTTATCCAAGTTCATAACCTCTTGCAACTAAATAATCTTATCTAGATGGTCCTAAATAACAATTATTATTATTATTTGATTTTTTCCCCTGTTACATTTATCATAGAAAAATATATATATATATATTTTTTTTAAAAAAAAGAGAAAATGTAATACTCACATCTTTGACTTTGTTTATATGATGGAATTGAACGCCACAATTGCTCTAGAAAAAGTTAGCTACTTGCAACAATTAGGGTCCTCACAAAAGGACCCATAGAAATCATCAACAATCCATGAAATTGGAGAAGATGATCATCACAAACCTAAAAAACTATTTCAGCTGAGACTTAAACAGATAAAACAAAATTAGATGAAACCCACCTCCAGAAACCAAAATCATCACCTTGAAAACAAACCCAGATCAACAAAAACAAGATTAACAAGGAAAAAACAAGACCCATTTCAGTACAATCGATCAGCGACTCGATAAACACTCAACAGGTTCCTTTCACGGCACACATTCCATTAGATTAAAAAACAAGGGGGAAAAACCCACAAACAATTTGATACCAAAAACAGAGAAGAATTTATTGAGAGAAGCGATCGGATGAGTCCACCAACCTCTCCAGCGATCAAACAAACAACCCAAGTGTAGTTATCTTTTCAATTTCAGATTAAATGGAAAGAGAGAGGAAACCCCATTAAGAAATCAAAGCGAATTTTCTCCTCCTCTCTCTGTCTCTCTTTGCAATCAATGAGAGGCTTTTTGGGGAGTCGCTATAGTAATATAATCAGCAAATGCAGTGCATTTAGGACACGACTAGATTAAAAGATAAAAATGAAATAAAACACAATATTGAAAAGAGACACTCTATATAATTTTTGATCCTTTAGATTGTTGGGAATTTTATACTATTTTCTAAAACATGCAATATCTTTACAAATTAAATTAAGATAAAACAACAAATTATTCTAACATGTAAAAATATTATATTAAAATAAAACAAAAGAATCTGGCCTGGGGAATGCAGTCGCGATGTCGCTACCCTAAAGGATCAAAAGCCTGTCTCCTTGTCCAGACGTTGAATCGACTTTGTCCCCTAGCGGTAAATGATTCCCCGGATTCACCAGCACTCAGCCCAGGACGGTGGGCGGAGCCTCTGCTCAAATGAAGAAGTTGCCCAGAAAATAAAGATGAAAATTCTTTTAAACACTGAAGCCATTCTCACGAAGAGTAGTCTTCAGGTTTTCTTTTAAGACGAGAAAAGAGAAAATGAGTTGTGTCTGTTGCTATTGGAGTGAGGGTCTATTTATAGACTTAGAACCCAAGTTGTTGTAACCACTCCAACAGAAAATCCAAGCAGTTGAGATATTTTCTCACCGATTTAGATTCTAAGACTTAGTCAAAGTTGACTTAGTAAACAAAATCTGAAATGAAAGCTTTCCTTTTATTTTAATTCAAAAAAATCCAACAACAGTCCCATCCAAGGAGCAAGCAAAGAGTGCATATCCATCAGGACTCCTGCTTCAAAGGAAGGTGAAGATTTAAATTAAAGAAGCAGAATAGGATTGAAAAGGTGCCGAGAAATATTTTACAGAAAACTAGCAATTGGAAAGAACTTTACCAGGATAAGTCAACAACACTTTGAGAGAAAAAGTGTTTGGCACCAAAGAGAGGACGGGCACTCGCTGTTGTCCATACCGTTATAGTTCGATCCTGACTTCCAATCACTATCACATTATATGGTTGTAGTTCCTTCGATGCAGTCTTGGTGGCACCATTGGTCCATCCAGTAGGAGTAACCTTTGCCTCCTGACCATTAGCAGAATACTTTCAGAACATAGAATGGTTGAACTTTACCACTATGATGGGGGCATTGTGACCTAGAAAGTCAGAAGTAGCAGACCATTCACCTCTCTCTAGCACAGGTGCCGAGTGTCTCTGTCTCTGAAATCCGTGAGTTGTAGCGTTAAATTGACCACAAGAACACCCCAGCCGTCTGAAAAATGTTGAACCAAGCTGAAAAACCAAAGCATTAATGATTAATGGTGCTCAAATATAGAATTTTCTGAGAAATTTATAAAGAATGATACAAAATGTTCTAGCGTCCTGGACATACAGACTTCGCCCAGTGCCCATCTGTCCTGTGAGCAAGACTCCAGTCGCTGGTGCGCCAGATGATGACACTCTTGTCATCTGACTGGCTTGCTATAAAAGAGCCAATAGGATCCCAAGCAACCCCTTTAACCAAGCTAGTATGGCCTCTTAGAACAGCAGTGCAAATGTCACTCGTCATGTTCCAGATGTGAACAGTGTTGTCCAAGCTGTTGTAACAGTGAGCTTCTAATGCAAGCGATGACAAGTATAAAGAGATTAAACAGATAGCAATATAAGCTAATAGAAACTAAAAAAGACAGCACACCAGTATTTAACGTGGTTCGGTCAATGTGACCTACATCCACAGGAGGACAGCAAGAGGAATTCACTAATCAAAAGGGGATAACACAAGAAATTACAACTCTAATCTCACTCACCCAAGCCCAATGAAACCCAACTCACTAGAGCTTAACAAAAGGAAGATAAATGGCAAGAGAAATGAAAGGATAATACAATATTTAGCAACTCTCTCGTTCTCACTTCCTTGCCTTGAAAACTCATGCAATGTGATTCCTATTTATAGGCAAAACTTCTAAACTCCTTCATCACTTCACCCCACACATACATCAAAATCATAGGGTGGCCCAATTGATTTCATTAGGGTGGCTAAGATCTTCATAGGGTGGCTATGATCTTCATAGCGTGGCTAGAGATGTCATGGAGTGGTTATTGATGACTTTTAGGGTGGCTAGAGATTTCATAGGGTGACTAATTGATTTTGAGAAAAAGTCTACAAAGATGGCTTGATTTCTTTCTATTCATTAAAGACATATCAACAAATCTCCACCTTGTCTTGAATAAATAACAAATCTCTCCACCTTAACTTGAACTGTATCAAGCGTCTTTCGGATTCTTACTGTCTTCTCTAGCCTCGACGGGCTCAACCTTCACCACTTTGAACACCAAGTAATTCGAAATAGTATTTGAACCTGCGCGAAGGTACGAGCTTTGTCATCATATCTGCTGGATTATCTACAGTACCAATTTTCTTAACTTTGATGACTTTAATGTCTCGAATAAAATGATACCTAACATCAATGTATTTGGTTCTCTCATGATACATCTGGTGCTTCGTCAGATGTATAGCACTCTGGCTATCACAAAACACCGTAGTTACTCCTTGGTGTAAGCCGAGATCTTCAACTACCTCTTAACCAAATAGCTTCTTTTACTGCCTCTGTAACTGCCATATACTCTGCCTCCGTAATAGACAAAGCAACTGTCGACTGTAAAGTCGCCTTCCAACTAATGGCACTACCTAAAAGAGTGAAAGCATAACCTGTCAGAGATCTTCTATCCAAATCGCCCCCAAAATCTGAATCCGAATATCCAACAATTCTGCAATCAGAATTAATTCCCTATCAAAACACAGACCAATATTAGTAGATCCTTTTAAATATCGCAAAATCCATTTCACTGCCTGTAATGGCATTTTCCTGGCCTGTCCATATATCGACTTACGACACTGACTGCATGTGAAATGTCTAGTCGAGTGCACACCATAGCATACATAATGCTTCCAACTGCACTGGCATAGGGAACATGAGACATGTAATTCTCATCTTCATCAGTTTGAGGAGACAAATCTGTTGAAAGTCGAAAATGAGCAGCAAGTGGAGTTTTTACAGGTCTGGCATCAAGCATGCCAAATCTCTCCAACACCTTCTCGATGTATTTCTTCTGAGATAGAAACAATTTTCCTTCTTCTCGATGTATTTCTTCTGAGATGGAAACAATTTTCCTTCTTGCCTATTCCTGTGCATTTTCATTCCTAAAATGTTCTTGGCTGCTCCCAAATCTTTCATCTCAAACTCTTATTTGAGTTGAGCTTTCAACTTATCAACTTCAAACATGTTTTTAACTACAATCAACATGTCATCAACATATAAAAGCAAATATACAAAAGAACCATCATTAAGTTTTCGACGATAAACACAATTATCATATTTACTCCTAGAGTAACCATACTCAATCATGAAAGTATCAAACCTCAAATACCATTACCTAGGTTAGTACTTCAAACCATAAAGAGATTTCTTTAACCTGCACACATGGTCTTCTTTGCCTTCAATAACGAATCCTTTTGGTTGATGCATAAAGATTTGCTATTCAAGCTCGCCATGAAGAAAGGCTATTTTCACATCAAGTTGTTCGAGCTCTAGATCGAACCAAGCAACCATGGCTAGCAACACGCGAATAGAGGTGTGCTTCACAACTGGAGAGAATCTTTCATTGAAGTCGACACCCTCTGTCTGAATGTAACCTTTTGCTACCAAGCGTGCTTTGTATCTTACAGACTCAGCACCAGGAATTCCTTCTTTCTTCTTAAAGACCCATTTGCAGCCAATAATTTTCTGTCCCCTGGGCGGCTTCACTGCTCAAAGAGATTCCATCTCTTCAGTCATAGCAACAGTCTATTCTGCAGCTTCATCAAAACTGATAGCCTCGTTGTAGGTGGAAGGTTCAGAAATCTCAATAGATTCTGCCACCCTTGTAGAGCATAAGTGACCATATCTGCATAAGCATATCGCTTAGGTGGACAGATCTGCCTTCTTGCTCTCCCGGTGGCAATACTGTATTGTTATTCTTGTAGTGTATCATCACCCGAAGTTGAACCTTGAGCATCATTGACTAGTTCAACGTGTGTGCTCTTCTGCACTCCTTTTGTAACTTTGCTCTTAGGCTCTACCTGCTTGCTTGCTTCCTCTCTTGAACCTGTAATATCAATAACAGACTCCTTTTCCAGTTGAAGCATGTAATTTTCATCAAAAGTAATATCCCTATTAATTAGGTGACTTAGGATCAGGACACCACAACTTGTGTTCCTTCACCCAGTAGCATAACCAAGAAATATAGCTCTTTACCCTAGGTTCAAGCTTACCATCATTTACATGAAAATAAGTAGGGCAACCAAATACTCGTAAATGAGAGTAATTAGCAGGAGTACCGGACCATACCTTTTTAGGAGTCTTAAAATCAATAGCTGTATAGGGAGACCGATTTACCAAATAGCAAGCTGTATTTACTGCCTCAGCCAAAAAGAATTTTGACAAACCAGCATTAGAGAGCATACACTGAGCTCTCTCAAACAGTGTCATGTTCATCCTTTCTGCAACCCCATTCTATTGTGGTGTGTGCCGAATTATATGATGCCGCATAATTCCTTCATTTTTACAGAATTGATCAAGCTCTATGGAACAGAACTCCATTCCATTGTCGGTCCTGAGGTGGTTCTTCACCTTCTTTCCTATTTGTTTTTCGATCATAACCTTCCACTGCTTGAAGGTAGCAAACACATCGCTCTTATGCTTGAGAGGATACACCCAAACTTTTCTAAAATAATCATCAATTAAAGTTAAAAGATAACTAGTTTCACCTTTTGATGGAACCTGAGAGGGACCCCAAACATCTGAATGGATGTAGTCTAAGGTGTCTTTAGTCCTGTGAACACCTATACCAAAAGAAACTGTGTTGCTTGCCAAAAACACAATGTTCACAAAAGTCATGCTTTTCTATTTTATGGCCACAAAGCAAACCTTGCTTACTCAATACATGTAGTCCTCTCTCACTCATATACCTTAACTGCATATGCCACAAATGAGTGGTATCTAAGTCTGGGTCTTCTGACATTGACACAGCGGCATCACCTGTCACTGTGCTACCTTGAAAGATATAAAGAGTATTCACCTTCTCTCTTTTCATCACAACAAGAGAGTCTTTACTAACTCTCAAAACTTCACCTTTAGCTGAAAACTTATACCCGTTGGAGTCAACGGTGCCTAAAGAAATTATTTTTTCTTCAAATCTGGCACATGCCAAACATTACTCAACGTTCTAACAATACCGTCATGCATCCTAATCTTGATTGACCCAATACCAATTGTCTTGCAGGGCATGTTATTTCCCATTAAGATATTACCACCATCAATTGGTTGGTAGGTCACAAACCAGTCCCTGTGGGGACATATGTGATAAGAACAATCTGAACAAGAACTCACTCATCTAGTGAACAGGCATCAAAGACGGTAACTGAAAGAATCTTATGTGATGTGGAGGCTTCTTCTGTAACACTAACCGAAGATTTCTCATCTTGAGATTTCCTCCTTACATCTTCTTTTTCTTTTTCTTTGAGCTTAAAACAATCTTTTTATAATGTCCAAACTTATGACAATAGTGACACTCAACATTTTTTCTTAACCTAGATTTAGATCTAGATTTTTCTCAACATTTTTCTCGACCCTTCTCTGTACAACCACGAACGAACAAGCCTTCAGCTTGATCCTCACTTCCTACAACTAACACTTTTTATCTTAACTCCTTAGAATGTAAGGCTGATTTGTCATCTTCTAAAGAAAATGTATCTCTACCACAAAGCATACTATTAACAAAATTTTCAAAGGAAGAAGGTAATGAGCATAATAAGATGAGAGCTTGATCTTCTTCATCTATTCTAACATCAATATTTTTTAAATCCATGAGAATTTTATTGAGCTCATCTAAGTGGTCTTTAATTGGCGTACCTTCCTTCATGTGAAGGGAAGAGGCACTGCTTCAAGTAGAGCTGGTTGGTCAGGGACTTTGTCATATACAAACTCTCTAATTTGAGCCACAAACCAGCGGCGGTATCTTCATCGACAATCTTCCAGAAAACTTCATCGGCTAGATAAAGTTGTATGGCACTGTGGGCCTTCATCTCGAGTTCTTCCTTTTCGTCCTCGGACATGGATTTCGGCAACATGTCCTTACCGGACAAGACTTTCAACAAGCCTTGTTGCACCAAAAGAGCCCACATTTTGACTCTCCACAAACTGAAGCTATTTCTCCCGTAGAATTTCTCTACTTTGTACTTGCCGAAACCATCTCGAAACCTACAAGAAAATAACACTAGCTCTAATACCAGTTTGTTGAAACAATGGACTTCTAATGCAACAGATGACAAGTATAAAAAGAGATTAAATAGATAGCAATATAAGCTAATAGAAACAAAAAAGAACAGCACACCAGTATTTAACGTGGTGCGGTCAATGTGACCTACATCCACGGAAGAAAACAGCAAGAGAAATCTACTAATAAAAAGGGAGAATACAAGATATTACAACTCTAATCTCACCTCACCCAAGCCCAATGAAACCCAACTCATTAGAGCTTAACAAAAGGAGATAAATGGCAAGAGAAAGGAGAGGATAATACAATATTTAGCAACTCTCTCGTTCTCACTTCCTTGTCTTGAAATCTCATGCAATGTGATGTTTATTTATAGGCAAAACTTCTAAACCCCATCATCACTTCACCCCATACATACATCAAAATCATAAGGTGGCCCAATTGATTTCATTAGGGTGGCCAAGATCATCATAGGGTGGCTATGATCTTCATAGGGTGGCTATTGATGACTTTTAGAGTGGCTAGAGATTTCATAGGGTGGCAAATTAATTTTGAGAAAAAGTCTACAAAGATGGCTTGATTTGTTTCTATTCATTAAAGACATATCAACACAGGCTGCCACTAGCCAAAGTTAGGTCATCACACGACCAATTGTGATCCACCTACTTCAAGCATAGAAAAGCAACTCCTCAATTACATAGACACCAATGCAAAAATCAGATAAAGAAATAATTCAACATTAATTGAGCATTATAATCCCAGTTCATAAACATGAGAAGATCAGTGAATACCACGTCGGCAGTGTGACCCCTTAAACGTCATAATGACTTTCCAATTCTCCACATCCGCAGACTCGCCGCTACCAAATTCAGTCGTGCCTGAACCTGGTTTTATCTCGTAAATTAGAATCACCTGATCATCAGAACCTGAAGCAAGCTAACAACCATGATTGGCCCCCTAACACAGTTGACTGATCCAAAGGGATCAGGGAGGGTAGCCAGCAATCTTTGGGGAAATTGGTCATTAACCAAGTCCTTGCCCATGGATTTCATGTTCCATATGCACACCAAATTATATAAACATCCTTATCCACAATATGTTCTTCCAAGCTTATTCTTAGCTAGCAGCTATGGTAGATTCAAAAGTTTTTAAAGATCAATTTCCCAGGACTACTTCTTTGAAGCATAAAACAGCTGAGTAAGGCACAAAGGAATGCAGTCAAATTCAGAGAAGTAGAAGTTGATCAAAGCTAAATTGCCCTCATACAGTCCAAATAGCTTTGATCCATCATCAAACAGACGATATTAAGATACAATTCCAATTTTTTCAGTAAGATCTTCATCAATTCATCACTTATCAATGCTAATTTCAACTAGAGAACAAACCCAAAAGCAGGAGATTTTAAGCAAACTAAACAAAGAAAAATAACATAAAGTGAAGCAGTACAAGGATTTTCTTCCAAGTTCTTAAACCAAAGATGAGATAACTGAAAACTGCGCGAGACCCATTACGATTGAACAAAAAAACAGACACCAAGTTGAAAAAGATCTCACCTTGTGATCTCCTCCGCCAGTTGCGAACCTAAGACCACCTGCTTGTATATCAATTGAGAACATTTGCAGCCCTTCGTGCCGAATCCAACTCGGTTTCTCTAAAGTCATCTTAATCTCCTCCCCGGCTGCGCTTGTACCAGCTCCTCTACTCACTAATCCCCAAGAAATCAGCAGGGTTCTGGCGCAAAAGGTCATCGAGAGAGAAAAAAGATTGCAAATCATCTTAATCTCCTTCTCGGCAAGCCACAAACCTAGACGGGTTCTGACGCAAAACCCTAGGAACTGCTCACAAGGTCACCGAGAAAGGAAGAGAGAAGAAAAAGGGTTGGAAATTGGGTGAGTTGAGAACAAAACGGGAACGGAAATTTCCACCATAAAAAGTGATTAAAGCGCGCCACTTTAAACCCTTTCATCTTGGATTACTCTTATACCCCCAATGAAAAAATGTCCATTTCCCCCTTCTCTGCCTCTTCTTTCTTCCCGGCGAACACTCCCGCCGCGGTCTCCCCCTCCCCTGGTGACCTTCCCCCTCCCCGGCGACCCCTCTGTTGGCCCAAAGGCCCGTCACACTAGTTTTAATGATGATTAACTCATATACTTATAGTATAATGATCTTGTGTTTATTTAGTCTCATATATTTGATCAAGATCTTAGTTGGTGTTTAGCTTCAACAAAGGATTTAAAGTCAAGTTTTGGAGCTAACACATGTTGATTCAAGAGCTCGCGCATCAAGATCGCATCAAGTACTCAAGAGGAGTCTAACTCATTGGATCAAGGTTTGGACCAAGTCAAGAAGGAGAAGAAGATTTTCAAGAGAAAATTTTCAAGAAGACTTGTGTCATGGTTGTAAGTGTCAAGATTTGTTTTAAGATAAAATGTAAATGATAGATTAGTTGGTGGATTGCTCAAGCACATACGCGCACACACACAAAATTTATAGTTGTTTTAGAAAATACTGTTTTGATTTTTGAGATTCAAAATATACATGTGTTTTCTCAAAACTTATTTAGAGTTTATTGTCAAAAACATAGATATTTCATCATATATGTATAGTGGATCATATCCATACACACTAAGCTTCAAAAGTGTTTAAAATATCTTGTTTTTGTATTTGGAGAAGTTTTGGAAAAATCAGTTTTCAATTTGGAGATAGTTTTTGGAAAATACAGATTTTTGTTTAAGTCAAAATTTTCATATCACAAAAATAGTTTAAAATGTTTGTAATATGTTTTGATTTTTAATCAAACATGTTTATATTTCAAAGTACATCAATGAACTTATTTTTGTAGAATTTATGAGATTTTATTGAAGGTAAAAAGACGATGTTTTAATCCCTAAAAATTTGTGACCTGGTCTTCTGCCGGTCGATCGGTCGGTCGATCGAGACAGAAAGTCGGTCGACCGGTCCGGTCGACCAATGTGCACAAACGTGCATAGCCACTTTGGCCGGTGGGCGGTCGACCGCCAGAGAGCTCTGCTCTCTGGATCTGGCCCTGGTCGACCGGGCGGTCGACCGGCAGAGAGCTTTTGCTCTCTGTATCCAGGTCTCGGTCGACTGGGCAGTCGATCGGTGACACAACAGTCGGAAATCCGACCGTTAGCGGTCGACCGGCCGGTCGACCGACAGCAGGATTTCCTGCTGAGTTCGACCCCAATGGCTATATTTTTTAGGCCTATAAATTGGGGCTGTTTTGGACAAGATTTCAAAGTGGGTTTTCAAGCAAGTTTTTCCTACATCTTTTAGTGTTTATCTCCACTTGTTTTAGAGCTAAAACTTTCATATCAAAAGGAGAGTTTTGAAATCACCTAGAGGGGGGTGAATAGGTGATGGCTATATGATAATGGCAATTATGCGGAATTTAAAATTTAACTCTAACAATTATCACAATACAAATACTTGCAAGAATTAAACAAGGTAAAGGTGCAAGTAATTAAAGAGATAGAGTTAGAAGAATTTGAGCAAACGCAAACACGCCGATATGTTTCCGAGGTTCGAGCCACGCTCTACGTCCCCGCCTTCACACTTGAAGGATTTCCACTATTGAGGATCCCACCGGATCAACAATACAAGGACAACACTTGTCCGTCTCCCGTGATGACACTTCACCACCTTGAGCACACTAGCTCGCCTTGAGGCCGATGCCTCTACAACTTCACTTAATTACAATGGAAGTGATCACACTTGACCACTTTACAAAAGAGCTCACTAAGCACAATCCTAGAACCAAATAGGAGAGTTAGAGTATGGATTGTGTAGTGCAAAGCTAGAGAGAAGTAGAGGAATAGGCTCCAAGAAAGGTGATGGAAATTTAGGCTTTGGAGAGAAAAATCTTTTCTTTTGAAAACTTTGGAAATCTTTGAAACTCTTGTAAAATTGCACTTGATAGCTCTAAAATCATTAGTCATTTCATATGAAGTGACCACCTATTTATAGGGGTCAAAAACTGCTCAAGAGATTCGTTGGAGACAAATCCCTAAAGTCAAAAAGTCAGAAAAATAGCTGTTGAGTCTG
Source organism: Agave tequilana (assembly GCA_038442645.1). Classification (NCBI taxonomy): domain Eukaryota; kingdom Viridiplantae; phylum Streptophyta; class Magnoliopsida; order Asparagales; family Asparagaceae; genus Agave; species Agave tequilana. Next base: position 73,950 of record JAVJIF010001066.1, read on the forward strand.
TCAGAACTTTTGACAGACTACCGGTCGACCGGGTCGGTCGACCGCCAACGGTCGAAAATCCGACCGTTGGGGCTCACCGGTCGACCGGGTCGGTCGACTGGCAATTTCCAGAGAGCAGCAGGTTGGGGCCGGTCGAGTATCGGTCGACTCCCGGTCGACTGATACGCACATGCACATTTGTGCATGTCGGTCGAGTGCCGGTCGACTGCCGGTCGACCGGTCACTGTGAATTTCTGAAAAATCAGAACTTACAGGACCTGGACAATTTGGATTTGGTTTTGGGTCTTGGATAAAATGTTTTGGTCTTGAAAAATCATAGAGTATGAGCATGTGTCATACTACTATCAAGGTAAAATACTTGGTAAAAATTCTTTGGATAAAAACTTGATTTTTAATGAAATGTTTTTCCAAAAACTAGTCTCTCTAAAAATCATATTTCCAAAATAGATATGTTCAACTAAAACTGAGTTTGGAAATAGAAATAGAAAGTATTTTGAAGCCATAAATCACTCTAGAAAATGTGTGTGTGTGATATCCCATATCTCTACTTCTACTATTTAGTTTTGACAAAAATTCTAAAACAAAATAGACAAAATACAAATCTTGGATTCTTTAGCAAGTCTTGATCTTCTTCTTGAACTTTTCTTCAACGCAAATTCCGAAGCTTCCTATGTGCTTTAGCTTGGGAATGCAAATGTTGGGCGAACTCCAAAAGTGTGAGTCTTTTAGCGGAGTCGTCAAAATCTGTTTCTTGAACCTGAAATACTTTTAAACAAGATTATTAAATACATAACTAAATATGTTTTGCTATCATCAAAATAACCGGGATAATGGCCTTTGGGCCAACAATCTCCCCCTTTTTGATGATGGCAAAACATATGTAGTTATCACAAAATATTTTGGGTAGAGTCTTCAAATGAAACTCCCCCTCAACATATGCATATATAAAAATCATACTCAGGCATATTATCACAATTGATAAATCATAAACATCATATATCCATGCCCATAGAAAATATCAACTACACATGTCATATCATAGATAAAAGGAAATGAGTCTCAACATGACATAAATACATAACACAAACAATACATGTCCACAACAACAAAAAAAAATAAAAGGTGTCCAACACAACAAAATAAGTCAAGTACATAACAAAATGACAAAAGTGTCACACAAAATATCTCTCTCTCCAATATCTCTCCCCCTTTTGACATCATCAATAAAGGGGAGGTCACTCATCAGCAGCATCACTCAGTCGCCTCGTCATCTTCCTCCTCGTCATCATCAGAGCCCTCGGCCATCGTCTGGTCATCACCATCATCTGAGGAAGAAGAGGAATCTACCTTCTCTGTATCCAAGGCATCAACTCTGGGGCGCGGTGGTGGAATAGAGACGCGAGCTCTGGGAGGGAAAGGAGGACCAGCGGCAGGGAGACGACGAGCACCCGGAGTCCCATCAGGAACGACTATGTCCATTTTTGTGAACAAAGACTGGAACTGAACATCCACAAATCTCATGGATTCAGCCATATAGGACAAGTCGTTTCGGACCTCCGCCCGAAAAACAGCATCCATAGCAGCACGATCAGCCAAATCTGCACGAATTGCAGAGACTTGCTCTCCGACCCAGGCCTGATGAGCCTCGATCATTGAGCGGACCTCAGAAGCAGAAGCACCCTGAAACTCAGGAGCAGGAAAAACAGGAGGTGGAGCTGGAGCTGGATCAGCTGCAGGAACAGGTGGTGGTTGCACAGCTGCGTGTCGACGCAACTGAGCTTCCATCATCTTCAAGGCAGCAGTATTGATATCAGATGAGGGTTTTGAAGGGGCTTGACCAGAGAGATCAAAATCTAAAGCCCTGAGAAGATGGGTAATGAGCATGCCATAAGGCAGACTCCTACCAGCAGTGCGAATCTGATCACCACTCATGTGAGAAGCGATCACTCGAGGGAAATTTATCTTAATGCCTTTAAGGAGGCAATAGATAATCAGGGGAACAGGACCTCGAGCATGACTGAATTCACCGGATTTAGGCACGATATTATGAAAGATAATCTTAGCAAGGACCTGAGATTGGAGGGAATACTGACTCACAATCTCATTCCTCACTAGATCGGGATTGTCATCCTGGTGAATGAGAGTGGATGCGGTGAGCGAAGACTCACCCTCCGGATATTCAGGAAAATCATGTAGGTCATAAGAGTAAACATCTATTCCATCAGTGGAAAGATGAAGAATCCTAGCAAACTGACCTAGGGAAATGTTTATGTCCCTACCCATCACACGGGAGATGATCCGGTTCCCACTAAATTCAAAATTGGCATAGAAATAGGGAACCAAAGAAGTGTAAACCTTCTCCCTGATGGAGAGAAAATCCACAAGATTGTTGGTACGGAGTATGTGGGGGATATCGAGGTGTTCAAAATCATGGATAGCCACAAACCTACCCGAAATAGTGTTCCTAGGGGCTAGATGTGTGTAACGGTCAGAGGCAAGATCGTTACGCATCAAGGGATCAGTCCTAGGGGCTTGAGATGAGGATTGGGCAATGCCCTTTCCCTTCTCAGAACGATGTCTTTTAGGAGGCATGATAAAAATCAAATTTTTAGGGTTTTTGCAGGTAAAGGCACGATCTAGATGATTAATCAACCTAATATGAAGACAAAAGAAGTGATATATCTAAGCTAGAAAGGAAGAACAAGTGAAAAATCCGAAATTTTTACCTTTGGAAAAATCTGAAACCCTAGCTTGAAAACCCAGAAATTCTGAAAATCTGATGGACGGATCGGCTTGAGATTGAAGATCTGAATTAGGAATGAGGAGTTTGAGATGGGTTTTGAAGGAATTTAAGATCGGGTGAATGGATTAGAAGTTGGGAATTTTGAGAGGGGGAAGCTCCTGCGGTTCGCTGAGAGAGAAATGTGAGAGAGAGCGAAACAGTGAAGAAAAAGTCCAAATATACGCCAGAATACGACTATCGGTCGACTGGGATTAAGGACCGGTCGACCGAAAAGATACAGAGAGTCACGCATCTTGATCGGTCGACTGGTCCTATTACAACAGTCGACCGGTAGCACAAAAAAAATACAAAATTTTTCTTCTCAGACAGAGCCGGTCGACTGGGGTTAGGGGCCGGTCGACCGGTAAGTCTGAAAATTTTGCTACCAGATTCTGACCAAAAAAAAATTTTAAATAAAAATTATAACAAATAAAAATATGTTATATTATAATATTCAGGGATACAACAATTATTTTTAAATCTTCTTTAGTGATCATATCAACAAAACTTCACACAAAATGATTTAATTTTATTTTACAAATTTAAACAAAGATTTAAAGATGTTGAAGCCGAATACCCAGTGACGGGTTCTGAACTTCATCCTCTTGATTCCTCTTGAATGAGTTGAGGTGCGCAATTGCCATCTTTAAGGTATTTGTTTAAATATGAAAATTTTCAAAAAGTTTTATTTTATTTATGAAAATAGGTCTATATGTATACAAGTATAAAATTACAACATCTAAACTATACATGTAGATACACTATCTAACAAAATGGACATGTGGACAAGTATGACATAAGGCATAACAATACAAGATATGAAAATTATCACAAGGCATGTACACAACATGATAGAAAAGTAGTTCTATATAAGCATGTATCAATGACGAACAAAAGCAAACTAACAATTCTATACACATGTATACATTACCACAAAATCAACAACTATTTTAAAATGGAGATGTTACCAATTTAAGGGCAATCTCCAAAAATAGGTGCCTCCACGATAGCGATGCAAACTAGATTTGAACTTGTGAGCTTAGTTGCATCTACCACCCGGGCACCGTCTCCCCCTAAGTCTTGGAGGAAGTAGATCCACCTGTGTCACCTACATTTGGAGGATCTTTTGGTACCCAAATCTTTGAGGGTCCTTTAGGGTTAGTACCGGGGCGAACCCAAACATATTTATTCTTAACATTATTTTTAGCATAACAAAATTTTTCTAAATGGCCTTTGCGGCCACAATGAGTGCAAACATAAATCCTACCATTACCATACATGTATGCATGCTTGTGAGTGTGAGCATGTTTCCGTGCATGTGTATGTGCATGTTGTGCATGTTTCCCTTGGGGTGTTCCCTTAGGAAATTTAGAAGCTATCTTTTTCAAATCAAATGCACAATTTTTAAGTGTGGAGTCCAAAGCATCAACACGCTTTTGGATCTCAACAAAATCATTTTATCAATTGAAACTATGGTGGTTTTACCCTTATTTGCAAGTTTATATTTATCAAAATCATTTTTCAATTTTCCAAAAGAGCTAGATAAAACATCCTTTTCTTTAACAACTATTTCAACTTTATATTTTAAAGCTTCATTTTCCTTTTTTAATTTCTTATTTTGAGATTGGGAAATCTCATACCTATTTTGCAATTCTTCAAAAAATTGTGCAAGTTCATCCATAGTTAACTCATCCTCATCTAAAGAGTTTTCTAGAGTTACCTTTGGTGCATCCTCCCCATGTGCCATGAAACACATGTGCGCGGCGTCGACTTCCTCTTCGGATTCCGACTCCGTGTCATCCCAAGTAGCCACCATTGCTTTCTTCTTTCTTTGCCCGTTCTTGGATGTGGTCGCTTGTAGAGCGGGGCAATCGGCAATGAGGTGACCGATCTTCTTGCAATGGAAGCAAGGACCGGGCTCCTCTCTTTTTCTTTCAAATCTCCCTTGAGGTTTCCCTCGCCGGAAATTGCTTTGTCTTCCCTTTTTGTAAAACATCTTGCCCACCTTACGGATGAGCATGGCGAAGTCTTCATCGCACTCGTCCGATGAATCATCCTCGTCTTGAATTGTTGGAGCGGCTTTGAAGGCTATTGATTTCTTCTTGGGTGCCTCCCTTTCTTCTCGTACCTTCATCTCCATCTCATGTGTTTTGAGATTTTCGATGAAGCCGGAGAAGTCCATCTCCTCCTTGTCATTTAGCTCCTTGAGGGTTGTCGCCTTGACTTCCCAAGCTTTGGGAAGAGCTCTAATCACCTTCCTTATCTTTTGATCGTTGTCAATCTTGTCGCCTGAGGAAGAAAGAGCATTAGTTATTTTTGTAAAGCGAGTGAGCATGTCATCAATGCTCTCATTATCAATCATGTAAAAATTCTCATATTGAGAACGTAGCAAGTCAACTTTTGCTCTCTTGACTTGTGACGTTCCCTCATGAGTCACAATAAGCATGTTCCAAACTTCATATGCCGATTTACAATTAATGATGCGTGCAAGGTCATCTTCATTAAGTGCTTGTGTTAATGCATATTGTGCCCTAGCATTTGCTTCATAGTCTTTGGAAGTATCCTCGGACCATGTGCTCTCATCACTAGTTGGTTCAATGAAGTCTTTGGTAATGGCCCTAGCTACCCTAACACCTAAGGATTTCAAAAACAAGTTCATCTTGACTTTCCAAATAGGAAAGTTCAAGCCATCAAATTTGGGAGGGGATTTAATGCTAGAAAAGTCCATGGATGCCATGAATGCACAAGCAAGTAAAATGCAACAAACAACAACAAGCAAATATATATAGCCAAATGAAGGATCTCCCTAAGGTGGTTAAACCAAATCTAGGGTTAGGCTCTGATACCAATTGAAATCACCTAGAGGGGGGGTGAATAGGTGATGGCTATATGATAATGGCAATTATGCGGAATTTAAAATTTAACTCTAACAATTATCACAATACAAATACTTGCAAGAATTAAACAAGGTAAAGGTGCAAGTAATTAAAGAGATAGAGTTAGAAGAATTTGAGCAAACGCAAACACGCCGATATGTTTCCGAGGTTCGAGCCACGCTCTACGTCCCCGCCTTCACACTTGAAGGATTTCCACTATTGAGGATCCCACCGGATCAACAATACAAGGACAACACTTGTCCGTCTCCCGTGATGACACTTCACCACCTTGAGCACACTAGCTCGCCTTGAGGCCGATGCCTCTACAACTTCACTTAATTACAATGGAAGTGATCACACTTGACCACTTTACAAAAGAGCTCACTAAGCACAATCCTAGAACCAAATAGGAGAGTTAGAGTATGGGATTGTGTAGTGCAAAGCTAGAGAGAAGTAGAGGAATAGGCTCCAAGAAAGGTGATGGAAATTTAGGCTTTGGAGAGAAAAATCTTTTCTTTTGAAAACTTTGGAAATCTTTGAAACTCTTGTAAAATTGCACTTGATAGCTCTAAAATCATTAGTCATTTCATATGAAGTGACCACCTATTTATAGGGGTCAAAAACTGCTCAAGAGATTCGTTGGAGACAAATCCCTAAAGTCAAAAAGTCAGAAAAATAGCTGTTGAGTCTGTCAGAACTTTTGACAGACTACCGGTCGACCGGGTCGGTCGACCGCCAACGGTCGAAAATCCGACCGTTGGGGCTCACCGGTCGACCGGGTCGGTCGACTGGCAATTTCCAGAGAGCAGCAGGTTGGGGCCGGTCGAGTATCGGTCGACTCCCGGTCGACTGATACGCACATGCACATTTGTGCATGTCGGTCGAGTGCCGGTCGACTGCCGGTCGACCGGTCACTGTGAATTTCTGAAAAATCAGAACTTACAGGACCTGGACAATTTGGATTTGGTTTTGGGTCTTGGATAAAATGTTTTGGTCTTGAAAAATCATAGAGTATGAGCATGTGTCATACTACTATCAAGGTAAAATACTTGGTAAAAATTCTTTGGATAAAAACTTTATTTTAATGAAATGTTTTTCCAAAAACTAGTCTCTCTAAAAATCATATTTCCAAAATAGATATGTTCAACTAAAACTGAGTTTGGAAATAGAAATAGAAAGTATTTTGAAGCCATAAATCACTCTAGAAAATGTGTGTGTGTGATATCCCATATCTCTACTTCTACTATTTAGTTTTGACAAAAATTCTAAAACAAAATAGACAAAATACAAATCTTGGATTCTTTAGCAAGTCTTGATCTTCTTCTTGAACTTTTCTTCAACGCAAATTCCGAAGCTTCCTATGTGCTTTAGCTTGGGAATGCAAATGTTGGGCGAACTCCAAAAGTGTGAGTCTTTTAGCGGAGTCGTCAAAATCTGTTTCTTGAACCTGAAATACTTTTAAACAAGATTATTAAATACATAACTAAATATGTTTTGCTATCATCAAAATAACCGGGATAATGGCCTTTGGGCCAACAATCTCCCCCTTTTTGATGATGGCAAAACATATGTAGTTATCACAAAATATTTTGGGTAGAGTCTTCAAATGAAACTCCCCCTCAACATATGCATATATAAAAATCATACTCAGGCATATTATCACAATTGATAAATCATAAACATCATATATCCATGCCCATAGAAAATATCAACTACACATGTCATATCATAGATAAAAGGAAATGAGTCTCAACATGACATAAATACATAACACAAACAATACATGTCCACAACAACAAAAAAAATAAAAGGTGTCCAACACAACAAAATAAGTCAAGTACATAACAAAATGACAAAAGTGTCACACAAAATATCTCTCTCTCCAAATATCTCTCCCCTTTTTGACATCATCAATAAAGGGGAGGTCACTCATCAGCAGCATCACTCAGTCGCCTCGTCATCTTCCTCCTCGTCATCATCAGAGCCCTCGGCCATCGTCTGGTCATCACCATCATCTGAGGAAGAAGAGGAATCTACCTTCTCTGTATCCAAGGCATCAACTCTGGGGCGCGGTGGTGGAATAGAGACGCGAGCTCTGGGAGGGAAAGGAGGACCAGCGGCAGGGAGACGACGAGCACCCGGAGTCCCATCAGGAACGACTATGTCCATTTTTGTGAACAAAGACTGGAACTGAACATCCACAAATCTCATGGATTCAGCCATATAGGACAAGTCGTTTCGGACCTCCGCCCGAAAAACAGCATCCATAGCAGCACGATCAGCCAAATCTGCACGAATTGCAGAGACTTGCTCTCCGACCCAGGCCTGATGAGCCTCGATCATTGAGCGGACCTCAGAAGCAGAAGCACCCTGAAACTCAGGAGCAGGAAAAACAGGAGGTGGAGCTGGAGCTGGATCAGCTGCAGGAACAGGTGGTGGTTGCACAGCTGCGTGTCGACGCAACTGAGCTTCCATCATCTTCAAGGCAGCAGTATTGATATCAGATGAGGGTTTTGAAGGGGCTTGACCAGAGAGATCAAAATCTAAAGCCCTGAGAAGATGGGTAATGAGCATGCCATAAGGCAGACTCCTACCAGCAGTGCGAATCTGATCACCACTCATGTGAGAAGCGATCACTCGAGGGAAATTTATCTTAATGCCTTTAAGGAGGCAATAGATAATCAGGGGAACAGGACCTCGAGCATGACTGAATTCACCGGATTTAGGCACGATATTATGAAAGATAATCTTAGCAAGGACCTGAGATTGGAGGGAATACTGACTCACAATCTCATTCCTCACTAGATCGGGATTGTCATCCTGGTGAATGAGAGTGGATGCGGTGAGCGAAGACTCACCCTCCGGATATTCAGGAAAATCATGTAGGTCATAAGAGTAAACATCTATTCCATCAGTGGAAAGATGAAGAATCCTAGCAAACTGACCTAGGGAAATGTTTATGTCCCTACCCATCACACGGGAGATGATCCGGTTCCCACTAAATTCAAAATTGGCATAGAAATAGGGAACCAAAGAAGTGTAAACCTTCTCCCTGATGGAGAGAAAATCCACAAGATTGTTGGTACGGAGTATGTGGGGGATATCGAGGTGTTCAAAATCATGGATAGCCACAAACCTACCCGAAATAGTGTTCCTAGGGGCTAGATGTGTGTAACGGTCAGAGGCAAGATCGTTACGCATCAAGGGATCAGTCCTAGGGGCTTGAGATGAGGATTGGGCAATGCCCTTTCCCTTCTCAGAACGATGTCTTTTAGGAGGCATGATAAAAATCAAATTTTTAGGGTTTTGCAGGTAAAGGCACGATCTAGATGATTAATCAACCTAATATGAAGACAAAAGAAGTGATATATCTAAGCTAGAAAGGAAGAACAAGTGAAAAATCCGAAATTTTTACCTTTGGAAAAATCTGAAACCCTAGCTTGAAAACCCAGAAATTCTGAAAATCTGATGGACGGATCGGCTTGAGATTGAAGATCTGAATTAGGAATGAGGAGTTTGAGATGGGTTTTGAAGGAATTTAAGATCGGGTGAATGGATTAGAAGTTGGGAATTTTGAGAGGGGGAAGCTCCTGCGGTTCGCTGAGAGAGAAATGTGAGAGAGAGCGAAACAGTGAAGAAAAAGTCCAAATATACGCCAGAATACGACTATCGGTCGACTGGGATTAAGGGACCGGTCGACCGAAAAGATACAGAGAGTCACGCATCTTGATCGGTCGACTGGTCCTATAACAACAGTCGACCGGTAGCACAAAAAAAATACAAAATTTTTCTTCTCAGACAGAGCCGGTCGACTGGGGTTAGGGGCCGGTCGACCGGTAAGTCTGAAAATTTTGCTACCAGATTCTGACCAAAAAAAAATTTTAAATAAAAATTATAACAAATAAAAATATGTTATATTATAATATTCAGGGATACAACAATTATTTTTAAATCTTCATTTAGTGATCATATCAACAAAACTTCACACAAAATGATTTAATTTTATTTTACAAATTTAAACAAAGATTTAAAGATGTTGAAGCCGAATACCCAGTGACGGGTTCTGAACTTCATCCTCTTGATTCCTCTTGAATGAGTTGAGGTGCGCAATTGCCATCTTTAAGGTATTTGTTTAAATATGAAAATTTTCAAAAAGTTTTATTTTATTTATGAAAATAGGTCTATATGTATACAAGTATAAATTACAACATCTAAACTATACATGTAGATACACTATCTAACAAAATGGACATGTGGACAAGTATGACATAAGGCATAACAATACAAGATATGAAAATTATCACAAGGCATGTACACAACATGATAGAAAAGTAGTTCTATATAAGCATGTATCAATGACGAACAAAAGCAAACTAACAATTCTATACACATGTATACATTACCACAAAATCAACAACTATTTTAAAATGGAGATGTTACCAATTTAAGGGCAATCTCCAAAAATAGGTGCCTCCACGATAGCGATGCAAACTAGATTTGAACTTGTGAGCTTAGTTGCATCTACCACCCGGGCACCGTCTCCCCCTAAGTCTTGGAGGAAGTAGATCCACCTGTGTCACCTACATTTGGAGGATCTTTTGGTACCCAAATCTTTGAGGGTCCTTTAGGGTTAGTACCGGGGCGAACCCAAACATATTTATTCTTAACATTATTTTTAGCATAACAAAATTTTTCTAAATGGCCTTTGCGGCCACAATGAGTGCAAACATAAATCCTACCATTACCATACATGTATGCATGCTTGTGAGTGTGAGCATGTTTCCGTGCATGTGTATGTGCATGTTGTGCATGTTTCCCTTGGGGTGTTCCTTAGGAAATTTAGAAGCTATCTTTTTCAAATCAAATGCACAATTTTTAAGTGTGGAGTCCAAAGCATCAACACGCTTTTGGATCTCAACAAAATCATTTTTATCAATTGAAACTATGGTGGTTTTACCCTTATTTGCAAGTTTATATTTATCAAAATCATTTTTCAATTTTCCAAAAGAGCTAGATAAAACATCCTTTTCTTTAACAACTATTTCAACTTTATATTTTAAAGCTTCATTTTCCTTTTTAATTTCTTATTTTGAGATTGGGAAATCTCATACCTATTTTGCAATTCTTCAAAAAATTGTGCAAGTTCATCCATAGTTAACTCATCCTCATCTAAAGAGTTTTCTAGAGTTACCTTTGGTGCATCCTCCCCATGTGCCATGAAACACATGTGCGCGGCGTCGACTTCCTCTTCGGATTCCGACTCCGTGTCATCCCAAGTAGCCACCATTGCTTTCTTCTTTCTTTGCCCGTTCTTGGATGTGGTCGCTTGTAGAGCGGGGCAATCGGCAATGAGGTGACCGATCTTCTTGCAATGGAAGCAAGGACCGGGCTCCTCTCTTTTTCTTTCAAATCTCCCTTGAGGTTTCCTCGCCGGAAATTGCTTTGTCTTCCCTTTTTGTAAAACATCTTGCCCACCTTACGGATGAGCATGGCGAAGTCTTCATCGCACTCGTCCGATGAATCATCCTCGTCTTGAATTGTTGGAGCGGCTTTGAAGGCTATTGATTTCTTCTTGGGTGCCTCCCTTTCTTCTCGTACCTTCATCTCCATCTCATGTGTTTTGAGATTTCCGATGAAGCCGGAGAAGTCCATCTCCTCCTTGTCATTTAGCTCCTTGAGGGTTGTCGCCTTGACTTCCCAAGCTTTGGGAAGAGCTCTAATCACCTTCCTTATCTTTTGATCGTTGTCAATCTTGTCGCCTAAGGAAGAAAGAGCATTAGTTATTTTTGTAAAGCGAGTGAGCATGTCATCAATGCTCTCATTATCAATCATGTAAAAATTCTCATATTGAGAACGTAGCAAGTCAACTTTTGCTCTCTTGACTTGTGACGTTCCCTCATGAGTCACAATAAGCATGTTCCAAACTTCATATGCCGATTTACAATTAATGATGCGTGCAAGGTCATCTTCATTAAGTGCTTGTGTTAATGCATATTGTGCCCTAGCATTTGCTTCATAGTCTTTGGAAGTATCCTCGGACCATGTGCTCTCATCACTAGTTGGTTCAATGAAGTCTTTGGTAATGGCCCTAGCTACCCTAACACCTAAGGATTTCAAAAACAAGTTCATCTTGACTTTCCAAATAGGAAAGTTCAAGCCATCAAATTTGGGAGGGGATTTAATGCTAGAAAAGTCCATGGATGCCATGAATGCACAAGCAAGTAAAATGCAACAAACAACAACAAGCAAATATATATAGCCAAATGAAGGATCTCCCTAAGGTGGTTAAACCAAATCTAGGGTTAGGCTCTGATACCAATTGAAATCACCTAGAGGGGGGGTGAATAGGTGATGGCTATATGATAATGGCAATTATGCGGAATTTAAAATTTAACTCTAACAATTATCACAATACAAATACTTGCAAGAATTAAACAAGGTAAAGGTGCAAGTAATTAAAGAGATAGAGTTAGAAGAATTTGAGCAAACGCAAACACGCCGATATGTTTCCGAGGTTCGAGCCACGCTCTACGTCCCCGCCTTCACACTTGAAGGATTTCCACTATTGAGGATCCCACCGGATCAACAATACAAGGACAACACTTGTCCGTCTCCCGTGATGACACTTCACCACCTTGAGCACACTAGCTCGCCTTGAGGCCGATGCCTCTACAACTTCACTTAATTACAATGGAAGTGATCACACTTGACCACTTTACAAAAGAGCTCACTAAGCACAATCCTAGAACCAAATAGGAGAGTTAGAGTATGGGATTGTGTAGTGCAAAGCTAGAGAGAAGTAGAGGAATAGGCTCCAAGAAAGGTGATGGAAATTTAGGCTTTGGAGAGAAAAATCTTTTCTTTTGAAAACTTTGGAAATCTTTGAAACTCTTGTAAAATTGCACTTGATAGCTCTAAAATCATTAGTCATTTCATATGAAGTGACCACCTATTTATAGGGGTCAAAAACTGCTCAAGAGATTCGTTGGAGACAAATCCCTAAAGTCAAAAAGTCAGAAAAATAGCTGTTGAGTCTGTCAGAACTTTTGACAGACTACCGGTCGACCGGGTCGGTCGACCGCCAACGGTCGAAAATCCGACCGTTGGGGCTCACCGGTCGACCGGGTCGGTCGACTGGCAATTTCCAGAGAGCAGCAGGTTGGGGCCGGTCGAGTATCGGTCGACTCCCGGTCGACTGATACGCACATGCACATTTGTGCATGTCGGTCGAGTGCCGGTCGACTGCCGGTCGACCGGTCACTGTGAATTTCTGAAAAATCAGAACTTACAGGACCTGGACAATTTGGATTTGGTTTTGGGTCTTGGATAAAATGTTTTGGTCTTGAAAAATCATAGAGTATGAGCATGTGTCATACTACTATCAAGGTAAAATACTTGGTAAAAATTCTTTGGATAAAAACTTGATTTTTAATGAAATGTTTTTCCAAAAACTAGTCTCTCTAAAAATCATATTTCCAAAATAGATATGTTCAACTAAAACTGAGTTTGGAAATAGAAATAGAAAGTATTTTGAAGCCATAAATCACTCTAGAAAATGTGTGTGTGTGATATCCCATATCTCTACTTCTACTATTTAGTTTTGACAAAAATTCTAAAACAAAATAGACAAAATACAAATCTTGGATTCTTTAGCAAGTCTTGATCTTCTTCTTGAACTTTTCTTCAACGCAAATTCCGAAGCTTCCTATGTGCTTTAGCTTGGAATGCAAATGTTGGGCGAACTCCAAAAGTGTGAGTCTTTTAGCGGAGTCGTCAAAATCTGTTTCTTGAACCTGAAATACTTTTAAACAAGATTATTAAATACATAACTAAATATGTTTTGCTATCATCAAAATAACCGGGATAATGGCCTTTGGGCCAACAATCTCCCCCTTTTTGATGATGGCAAAACATATGTAGTTATCACAAAATATTTTGGGTAGAGTCTTCAAATGAAACTCCCCCTCAACATATGCATATATAAAAATCATACTCAGGCATATTATCACAATTGATAAATCATAAACATCATATATCCATGCCCATAGAAAATATCAACTACACATGTCATATCATAGATAAAAGGAAATGAGTCTCAACATGACATAAATACATAACACAAACAATACATGTCCACAACAACAAAAAAAATAAAAGGTGTCCAACACAACAAAATAAGTCAAGTACATAACAAAATGACAAAAGTGTCACACAAAATATCTCTCTCTCCAAATATCTCTCCCCCTTTTTGACATCATCAATAAAGGGGAGGTCACTCATCAGCAGCATCACTCAGTCGCCTCGTCATCTTCCTCCTCGTCATCATCAGAGCCCTCGGCCATCGTCTGGTCATCACCATCATCTGAGGAAGAAGAGGAATCTACCTTCTCTGTATCCAAGGCATCAACTCTGGGGCGCGGTGGTGGAATAGAGACGCGAGCTCTGGGAGGGAAAGGAGGACCAGCGGCAGGGAGACGACGAGCACCCGGAGTCCCATCAGGAACGACTATGTCCATTTTTGTGAACAAAGACTGGAACTGAACATCCACAAATCTCATGGATTCAGCCATATAGGACAAGTCGTTTCGGACCTCCGCCCGAAAAACAGCATCCATAGCAGCACGATCAGCCAAATCTGCACGAATTGCAGAGACTTGCTCTCCGACCCAGGCCTGATGAGCCTCGATCATTGAGCGGACCTCAGAAGCAGAAGCACCCTGAAACTCAGGAGCAGGAAAAACAGGAGGTGGAGCTGGAGCTGGATCAGCTGCAGGAACAGGTGGTGGTTGCACAGCTGCGTGTCGACGCAACTGAGCTTCCATCATCTTCAAGGCAGCAGTATTGATATCAGATGAGGGTTTTGAAGGGGCTTGACCAGAGAGATCAAAATCTAAAGCCCTGAGAAGATGGGTAATGAGCATGCCATAAGGCAGACTCCTACCAGCAGTGCGAATCTGATCACCACTCATGTGAGAAGCGATCACTCGAGGGAAATTTATCTTAATGCCTTTAAGGAGGCAATAGATAATCAGGGGAACAGGACCTCGAGCATGACTGAATTCACCGGATTTAGGCACGATATTATGAAAGATAATCTTAGCAAGGACCTGAGATTGGAGGGAATACTGACTCACAATCTCATTCCTCACTAGATCGGGATTGTCATCCTGGTGAATGAGAGTGGATGCGGTGAGCGAAGACTCACCCTCCGGATATTCAGGAAAATCATGTAGGTCATAAGAGTAAACATCTATTCCATCAGTGGAAAGATGAAGAATCCTAGCAAACTGACCTAGGGAAATGTTTATGTCCCTACCCATCACACGGGAGATGATCCGGTTCCCACTAAATTCAAAATTGGCATAGAAATAGGGAACCAAAGAAGTGTAAACCTTCTCCCTGATGGAGAGAAAATCCACAAGATTGTTGGTACGGAGTATGTGGGGGATATCGAGGTGTTCAAAATCATGGATAGCCACAACCTACCCGAAATAGTGTTCCTAGGGGCTAGATGTGTGTAACGGTCAGAGGCAAGATCGTTACGCATCAAGGGATCAGTCCTAGGGGCTTGAGATGAGGATTGGGCAATGCCCTTTCCCTTCTCAGAACGATGTCTTTTAGGAGGCATGATAAAAATCAAATTTTTAGGGTTTTTGCAGGTAAAGGCACGATCTAGATGATTAATCAACCTAATATGAAGACAAAAGAAGTGATATATCTAAGCTAGAAAGGAAGAACAAGTGAAAAATCCGAAATTTTTACCTTTGGAAAATCTGAAACCCTAGCTTGAAAACCCAGAAATTCTGAAAATCTGATGGACGGATCGGCTTGAGATTGAAGATCTGAATTAGGAATGAGGAGTTTGAGATGGGTTTTGAAGGAATTTAAGATCGGGTGAATGGATTAGAAGTTGGGAATTTTGAGAGGGGGAAGCTCCTGCGGTTCGCTGAGAGAGAAATGTGAGAGAGAGCGAAACAGTGAAGAAAAAGTCCAAATATACGCCAGAATACGACTATCGGTCGACTGGGATTAAGGGACCGGTCGACCGAAAAGATACAGAGAGTCACGCATCTTGATCGGTCGACTGGTCCTATAACAACAGTCGACCGGTAGCACAAAAAAATACAAAATTTTTCTTCTCAGACAGAGCCGGTCGACTGGGGTTAGGGGCCGGTCGACCGTAAGTCTGAAAATTTTGCTACCAGATTCTGACCAAAAAAAAATTTTAAATAAAAATTATAACAAATAAAAATATGTTATATTATAATATTCAGGGATACAACAATTATTTTTAAATCTTCATTTAGTGATCATATCAACAAAACTTCACACAAAATGATTTAATTTTATTTTACAAATTTAAACAAAGATTTAAAGATGTTGAAGCCGAATACCCAGTGACGGGTTCTGAACTTCATCCTCTTGATTCCTCTTGAATGAGTTGAGGTGCGCAATTGCCATCTTTAAGGTATTTGTTTAATATGAAAATTTTCAAAAAGTTTTATTTTATTTATGAAAATAGGTCTATATGTATACAAGTATAAAATTACAACATCTAAACTATACATGTAGATACACTATCTAACAAAATGGACATGTGGACAAGTATGACATAAGGCATAACAATACAAGATATGAAAATTATCACAAGGCATGTACACAACATGATAGAAAAGTAGTTCTATATAAGCATGTATCAATGACGAACAAAAGCAAACTAACAATTCTATACACATGTATACATTACCACAAAATCAACAACTATTTTAAAATGGAGATGTTACCAATTTAAGGGCAATCTCCAAAAATAGGTGCCTCCACGATAGCGATGCAAACTAGATTTGAACTTGTGAGCTTAGTTGCATCTACCACCCGGGCACCGTCTCCCCCTAAGTCTTGGAGGAAGTAGATCCACCTGTGTCACCTACATTTGGAGGATCTTTTGGTACCCAAATCTTTGAGGGTCCTTTAGGGTTAGTACCGGGGCGAACCCAAACATATTTATTCTTAACATTATTTTTAGCATAACAAAATTTTTCTAAATGGCCTTTGCGGCCACAATGAGTGCAAACATAAATCCTACCATTACCATACATGTATGCATGCTTGTGAGTGTGAGCATGTTTCCGTGCATGTGTATGTGCATGTTGTGCATGTTTCCCTTGGGGTGTTCCCTTAGGAAATTTAGAAGCTATCTTTTTCAAATCAAATGCACAATTTTTAAGTGTGGAGTCCAAAGCATCAACACGCTTTTGGATCTCAACAAAATCATTTTTATCAATTGAAACTATGGTGGTTTTACCCTTATTTGCAAGTTTATATTTATCAAAATCATTTTTCAATTTTCCAAAAGAGCTAGATAAAACATCCTTTTCTTTAACAACTATTTCAACTTTATATTTTAAAGCTTCATTTTCCTTTTTTAATTTCTTATTTTGAGATTGGGAAATCTCATACCTATTTTGCAATTCTTCAAAAAATTGTGCAAGTTCATCCATAGTTAACTCATCCTCATCTAAAGAGTTTTCTAGAGTTACCTTTGGTGCATCCTCCCCATGTGCCATGAAACACATGTGCGCGGCGTCGACTTCCTCTTCGGATTCCGACTCCGTGTCATCCCAAGTAGCCACCATTGCTTTCTTCTTTCTTTGCCCGTTCTTGGATGTGGTCGCTTGTAGAGCGGGGCAATCGGCAATGAGGTGACCGATCTTCTTGCAATGGAAGCAAGGACCGGGCTCCTCTCTTTTTCTTTCAAATCTCCCTTGAGGTTTCCCTCGCCGGAAATTGCTTTGTCTTCCCTTTTTGTAAAACATCTTGCCCACCTTACGGATGAGCATGGCGAAGTCTTCATCGCACTCGTCCGATGAATCATCCTCGTCTTGAATTGTTGGAGCGGCTTTGAAGGCTATTGATTTCTTCTTGGGTGCCTCCCTTTCTTCTCGTACCTTCATCTCCATCTCATGTGTTTTGAGATTTCCGATGAAGCCGGAGAAGTCCATCTCCTCCTTGTCATTTAGCTCCTTGAGGGTTGTCGCCTTGACTTCCCAAGCTTTGGGAAGAGCTCTAATCACCTTCCTTATCTTTTGATCGTTGTCAATCTTGTCGCCTAAGGAAGAAAGAGCATTAGTTATTTTTGTAAAGCGAGTGAGCATGTCATCAATGCTCTCATTATCAATCATGTAAAAATTCTCATATTGAGAACGTAGCAAGTCAACTTTTGCTCTCTTGACTTGTGACGTTCCCTCATGAGTCACAATAAGCATGTTCCAAACTTCATATGCCGATTTACAATTAATGATGCGTGCAAGGTCATCTTCATTAAGTGCTTGTGTTAATGCATATTGTGCCCTAGCATTTGCTTCATAGTCTTTGGAAGTATCCTCGGACCATGTGCTCTCATCACTAGTTGGTTCAATGAAGTCTTTGGTAATGGCCCTAGCTACCCTAACACCTAAGGATTTCAAAAACAAGTTCATCTTGACTTTCCAAATAGGAAAGTTCAAGCCATCAAATTTGGGAGGGGATTTAATGCTAGAAAAGTCCATGGATGCCATGAATGCACAAGCAAGTAAAATGCAACAAACAACAACAAGCAAATATATATAGCCAAATGAAGGATCTCCCTAAGGTGGTTAAACCAAATCTAGGGTTAGGCTCTGATACCAATTGAAATCACCTAGAGGGGGGGTGAATAGGTGATGGCTATATGATAATGGCAATTATGCGGAATTTAAAATTTAACTCTAACAATTATCACAATACAAATACTTGCAAGAATTAAACAAGGTAAAGGTGCAAGTAATTAAAGAGATAGAGTTAGAAGAATTTGAGCAAACGCAAACACGCCGATATGTTTCCGAGGTTCGAGCCACGCTCTACGTCCCCGCCTTCACACTTGAAGGATTTCCACTATTGAGGATCCCACCGGATCAACAATACAAGGACAACACTTGTC
This sequence comes from Agave tequilana, assembly GCA_038442645.1. Classification (NCBI taxonomy): domain Eukaryota; kingdom Viridiplantae; phylum Streptophyta; class Magnoliopsida; order Asparagales; family Asparagaceae; genus Agave; species Agave tequilana. The sequence continues at coordinate 92,563 of JAVJIF010001066.1, forward strand.
CGTCTCCCGTGATGACACTTCACCACCTTGAGCACACTAGCTCGCCTTGAGGCCGATGCCTCTACAACTTCACTTAATTACAATGGAAGTGATCACACTTGACCACTTTACAAAAGAGCTCACTAAGCACAATCCTAGAACCAAATAGGAGAGTTAGAGTATGGGATTGTGTAGTGCAAAGCTAGAGAGAAGTAGAGGAATAGGCTCCAAGAAAGGTGATGGAAATTTAGGCTTTGGAGAGAAAAATCTTTTCTTTTGAAAACTTTGGAAATCTTTGAAACTCTTGTAAAATTGCACTTGATAGCTCTAAAATCATTAGTCATTTCATATGAAGTGACCACCTATTTATAGGGGTCAAAACTGCTCAAGAGATTCGTTGGAGACAAATCCCTAAAGTCAAAAAGTCAGAAAAATAGCTGTTGAGTCTGTCAGAACTTTTGACAGACTACCGGTCGACCGGGTCGGTCGACCGCCAACGGTCGAAAATCCGACCGTTGGGGCTCACCGGTCGACCGGGTCGGTCGACTGGCAATTTCCAGAGAGCAGCAGGTTGGGGCCGGTCGAGTATCGGTCGACTCCCGGTCGACTGATACGCACATGCACATTTGTGCATGTCGGTCGAGTGCCGGTCGACTGCCGGTCGACCGGTCACTGTGAATTTCTGAAAAATCAGAACTTACAGGACCTGGACAATTTGGATTTGGTTTTGGGTCTTGGATAAAATGTTTTGGTCTTGAAAAATCATAGAGTATGAGCATGTGTCATACTACTATCAAGGTAAATACTTGGTAAAAATTCTTTGGATAAAAACTTGATTTTTAATGAAATGTTTTTCCAAAAACTAGTCTCTCTAAAAATCATATTTCCAAAATAGATATGTTCAACTAAAACTGAGTTTGGAAATAGAAATAGAAAGTATTTTGAAGCCATAAATCACTCTAGAAAATGTGTGTGTGTGATATCCCATATCTCTACTTCTACTATTTAGTTTTGACAAAAATTCTAAAAACAAAATAGACAAAATACAAATCTTGGATTCTTTAGCAAGTCTTGATCTTCTTCTTGAACTTTTCTTCAACGCAAATTCCGAAGCTTCCTATGTGCTTTAGCTTGGGAATGCAAATGTTGGGCGAACTCCAAAAGTGTGAGTCTTTTAGCGGAGTCGTCAAAATCTGTTTCTTGAACCTGAAATACTTTTAAACAAGATTATTAAATACATAACTAAATATGTTTTGCTATCATCAAAATAACCGGGATAATGGCCTTTGGGCCAACAATCTCCCCCTTTTTGATGATGGCAAAACATATGTAGTTATCACAAAATATTTTGGGTAGAGTCTTCAAATGAAACTCCCCCTCAACATATGCATATATAAAAATCATACTCAGGCATATTATCACAATTGATAAATCATAAACATCATATATCCATGCCCATAGAAAATATCAACTACACATGTCATATCATAGATAAAAGGAAATGAGTCTCAACATGACATAAATACATAACACAAACAATACATGTCCACAACACAAAAAAAAAATAAAGGTGTCCAACACAACAAAATAAGTCAAGTACATAACAAAATGACAAAAGTGTCACACAAAATATCTCTCTCTCCAAATATCTCTCCCCCTTTTTGACATCATCAATAAAGGGGAGGTCACTCATCAGCAGCATCACTCAGTCGCCTCGTCATCTTCCTCCTCGTCATCATCAGAGCCCTCGGCCATCGTCTGGTCATCACCATCATCTGAGGAAGAAGAGGAATCTACCTTCTCTGTATCCAAGGCATCAACTCTGGGGCGCGGTGGTGGAATAGAGACGCGAGCTCTGGGAGGGAAAGGAGGACCAGCGGCAGGGAGACGACGAGCACCGGAGTCCCATCAGGAACGACTATGTCCATTTTTGTGAACAAAGACTGGAACTGAACATCCACAAATCTCATGGATTCAGCCATATAGGACAAGTCGTTTCGGACCTCCGCCCGAAAAACAGCATCCATAGCAGCACGATCAGCCAAATCTGCACGAATTGCAGAGACTTGCTCTCCGACCCAGGCCTGATGAGCCTCGATCATTGAGCGGACCTCAGAAGCAGAAGCACCCTGAAACTCAGGAGCAGGAAAAACAGGAGGTGGAGCTGGAGCTGGATCAGCTGCAGGAACAGGTGGTGGTTGCACAGCTGCGTGTCGACGCAACTGAGCTTCCATCATCTTCAGGCAGCAGTATTGATATCAGATGAGGGTTTTGAAGGGGCTTGACCAGAGAGATCAAAATCTAAAGCCCTGAGAAGATGGGTAATGAGCATGCCATAAGGCAGACTCCTACCAGCAGTGCGAATCTGATCACCACTCATGTGAGAAGCGATCACTCGAGGAAATTTATCTTAATGCCTTTAAGGAGGCAATAGATAATCAGGGGAACAGGACCTCGAGCATGACTGAATTCACCGGATTTAGGCACGATATTATGAAAGATAATCTTAGCAAGGACCTGAGATTGGAGGGAATACTGACTCACAATCTCATTCCTCACTAGATCGGGATTGTCATCCTGGTGAATGAGAGTGGATGCGGTGAGCGAAGACTCACCCTCCGGATATTCAGGAAAATCATGTAGGTCATAAGAGTAAACATCTATTCCATCAGTGGAAAGATGAAGAATCCTAGCAAACTGACCTAGGGAAATGTTTATGTCCCTACCCATCACACGGGAGATGATCCGGTTCCCACTAAATTCAAAATTGGCATAGAAATAGGGAACCAAAGAAGTGTAAACCTTCTCCCTGATGGAGAGAAAATCCACAAGATTGTTGGTACGGAGTATGTGGGGGATATCGAGGTGTTCAAAATCATGGATAGCCACAAACCTACCCGAAATAGTGTTCCTAGGGGCTAGATGTGTGTAACGGTCAGAGGCAAGATCGTTACGCATCAAGGGATCAGTCCTAGGGGCTTGAGATGAGGATTGGGCAATGCCCTTTCCCTTCTCAGAACGATGTCTTTTAGGAGGCATGATAAAAATCAAATTTTTAGGGTTTTTGCAGGTAAAGGCACGATCTAGATGATTAATCAACCTAATATGAAGACAAAAGAAGTGATATATCTAAGCTAGAAAGGAAGAACAAGTGAAAAATCCGAAATTTTTACCTTTGGAAAAATCTGAACCCTAGCTTGAAAACCCAGAAATTCTGAAAATCTGATGGACGGATCGGCTTGAGATTGAAGATCTGAATTAGGAATGAGGAGTTTGAGATGGGTTTTGAAGGAATTTAAGATCGGGTGAATGGATTAGAAGTTGGGAATTTTGAGAGGGAAGCTCCTGCGGTTCGCTGAGAGAGAAATGTGAGAGAGAGCGAAACAGTGAAGAAAAAGTCCAAATATACGCCAGAATACGACTATCGGTCGACTGGGATTAAGGGACCGGTCGACCGAAAAGATACAGAGAGTCACGCATCTTGATCGGTCGACTGGTCCTATAACAACAGTCGACCGGTAGCACAAAAAAATACAAAATTTTTCTTCTCAGACAGAGCCGGTCGACTGGGGTTAGGGGCCGGTCGACCGGTAAGTCTGAAAATTTTGCTACCAGATTCTGACCAAAAAAAATTTTAAATAAAAATTATAACAAATAAAAATATGTTATATTATAATATTCAGGGATACAACAATTATTTTTAAATCTTCATTTAGTGATCATATCAACAAAACTTCACACAAAATGATTTAATTTTATTTTACAAATTTAAACAAAGATTTAAAGATGTTGAAGCCGAATACCCAGTGACGGGTTCTGAACTTCATCCTCTTGATTCCTCTTGAATGAGTTGAGGTGCGCAATTGCCATCTTTAAGGTATTTGTTTAAATATGAAAATTTTCAAAAGTTTTATTTTATTTATGAAAATAGGTCTATATGTATACAAGTATAAAATTACAACATCTAAACTATACATGTAGATACACTATCTAACAAAATGGACATGTGGACAAGTATGACATAAGGCATAACAATACAAGATATGAAAATTATCACAAGGCATGTACACAACATGATAGAAAAGTAGTTCTATATAAGCATGTATCAATGACGAACAAAAGCAAACTAACAATTCTATACACATGTATACATTACCACAAAATCAACAACTATTTTAAAATGGAGATGTTACCAATTTAAGGGCAATCTCCAAAAATAGGTGCCTCCACGATAGCGATGCAAACTAGATTTGAACTTGTGAGCTTAGTTGCATCTACCACCCGGGCACCGTCTCCCCCTAAGTCTTGGAGGAAGCAGATCCACCTGTGTCACCTACATTTGGAGGATCTTTTGGTACCCAAATCTTTGAGGGTCCTTTAGGGTTAGTACCGGGGCGAACCCAAACATATTTATTCTTAACATTATTTTTAGCATAACAAAATTTTTCTAAATGGCCTTTGCGGCCACAATGAGTGCAAACATAAATCCTACCATTACCATACATGTATGCATGCTTGTGAGTGTGAGCATGTTTCCGTGCATGTGTATGTGCATGTTGTGCATGTTTCCCTTGGGGTGTTCCCTTAGGAATTTAGAAGCTATCTTTTTCAAATCAAATGCACAATTTTTAAGTGTGGAGTCCAAAGCATCAACACGCTTTTGGATCTCAACAAAATCATTTTTATCAATTGAAACTATGGTGGTTTTACCCTTATTTGCAAGTTTATATTTATCAAAATCATTTTTCAATTTTCCAAAAGAGCTAGATAAAACATCCTTTTCTTTAACAACTATTTCAACTTTATATTTTAAAGCTTCATTTTCCTTTTTTAATTTCTTATTTTGAGATTGGGAAATCTCATACCTATTTTGCAATTCTTCAAAAAATTGTGCAAGTTCATCCATAGTTAACTCATCCTCATCTAAAGAGTTTTCTAGAGTTACCTTTGGTGCATCCTCCCCATGTGCCATGAAACACATGTGCGCGGCGTCGACTTCCTCTTCGGATTCCGACTCCGTGTCATCCCAAGTAGCCACCATTGCTTTCTTCTTTCTTTGCCCGTTCTTGGATGTGGTCGCTTGTAGAGCGGGGCAATCGGCAATGAGGTGACCGATCTTCTTGCAATGGAAGCAAGGACCGGGCTCCTCTCTTTTTCTTTCAAATCTCCCTTGAGGTTTCCCTCGCCGGAATTGCTTTGTCTTCCCTTTTTGTAAAACATCTTGCCCACCTTACGGATGAGCATGGCGAAGTCTTCATCGCACTCGTCCGATGAATCATCCTCGTCTTGAATTGTTGGAGCGGCTTTGAAGGCTATTGATTTCTTCTTGGGTGCCTCCCTTTCTTCTCGTACCTTCATCTCCATCTCATGTGTTTTGAGATTTCCGATGAAGCCGGAGAAGTCCATCTCCTCCTTGTCATTTAGCTCCTTGAGGGTTGTCGCCTTGACTTCCCAAGCTTTGGGAAGAGCTCTAATCACCTTCCTTATCTTTTGATCGTTGTCAATCTTGTCGCCTAAGGAAGAAAGAGCATTAGTTATTTTTGTAAAGCGAGTGAGCATGTCATCAATGCTCTCATTATCAATCATGTAAAAATTCTCATATTGAGAACGTAGCAAGTCAACTTTTGCTCTCTTGACTTGTGACGTTCCCTCATGAGTCACAATAAGCATGTTCCAAACTTCATATGCCGATTTACAATTAATGATGCGTGCAAGGTCATCTTCATTAAGTGCTTGTGTTAATGCATATTGTGCCCTAGCATTTGCTTCATAGTCTTTGGAAGTATCCTCGGACCATGTGCTCTCATCACTAGTTGGTTCAATGAAGTCTTTGGTAATGGCCCTAGCTACCCTAACACCTAAGGATTTCAAAACAAGTTCATCTTGACTTTCCAAATAGGAAAGTTCAAGCCATCAAATTTGGGAGGGGATTTAATGCTAGAAAAGTCCATGGATGCCATGAATGCACAAGCAAGTAAAATGCAACAAACAACAACAAGCAAATATATATAGCCAAATGAAGGATCTCCCTAAGGTGGTTAAACCAAATCTAGGGTTAGGCTCTGATACCAATTGAAATCACCTAGAGGGGGGGTGAATAGGTGATGGCTATATGATAATGGCAATTATGCGGAATTTAAAATTTAACTCTAACAATTATCACAATACAAATACTTGCAAGAATTAAACAAGGTAAAGGTGCAAGTAATTAAAGAGATAGAGTTAGAAGAATTTGAGCAAACGCAAACACGCCGATATTTCCGAGGTTCGAGCCACGCTCTACGTCCCCGCCTTCACACTTGAAGGATTTCCACTATTGAGGATCCCACCGGATCAACAATACAAGGACAACACTTGTCCGTCTCCCGTGATGACACTTCACCACCTTGAGCACACTAGCTCGCCTTGAGGCCGATGCCTCTACAACTTCACTTAATTACAATGGAAGTGATCACACTTGACCACTTTACAAAAGAGCTCACTAAGCACAATCCTAGAACCAAATAGGAGAGTTAGAGTATGGGATTGTGTAGTGCAAAGCTAGAGAGAAGTAGAGGAATAGGCTCCAAGAAAGGTGATGGAAATTTAGGCTTTGGAGAGAAAAATCTTTTCTTTTGAAAACTTTGGAAATCTTTGAAACTCTTGTAAAATTGCACTTGATAGCTCTAAAATCATTAGTCATTTCATATGAAGTGACCACCTATTTATAGGGGTCAAAAACTGCTCAAGAGATTCGTTGGAGACAAATCCCTAAAGTCAAAAAGTCAGAAAATAGCTGTTGAGTCTGTCAGAACTTTTGACAGACTACCGGTCGACCGGGTCGGTCGACCGCCAACGGTCGAAAATCCGACCGTTGGGGCTCACCGGTCGACCGGGTCGGTCGACTGGCAATTTCCAGAGAGCAGCAGGTTGGGGCCGGTCGAGTATCGGTCGACTCCCGGTCGACTGATACGCACATGCACATTTGTGCATGTCGGTCGAGTGCCGGTCGACTGCCGGTCGACCGGTCACTGTGAATTTCTGAAAAATCAGAACTTACAGGACCTGGACAATTTGGATTTGGTTTTGGGTCTTGGATAAATGTTTTGGTCTTGAAAAATCATAGAGTATGAGCATGTGTCATACTACTATCAAGGTAAAATACTTGGTAAAAATTCTTTGGATAAAAACTTGATTTTTAATGAAATGTTTTTCCAAAAACTAGTCTCTCTAAAAATCATATTTCCAAAATAGATATGTTCAACTAAAACTGAGTTTGGAAATAGAAATAGAAAGTATTTTGAAGCCATAAATCACTCTAGAAAATGTGTGTGTGTGATATCCCATATCTCTACTTCTACTATTTAGTTTTGACAAAATTCTAAAACAAAATAGACAAAATACAAATCTTGGATTCTTTAGCAAGTCTTGATCTTCTTCTTGAACTTTTCTTCAACGCAAATTCCGAAGCTTCCTATGTGCTTTAGCTTGGGAATGCAAATGTTGGGCGAACTCCAAAAGTGTGAGTCTTTTAGCGGAGTCGTCAAAATCTGTTTCTTGAACCTGAAATACTTTTAAACAAGATTATTAAATACATAACTAAATATGTTTTGCTATCATCAAAATAACCGGGATAATGGCCTTTGGGCCAACAATCTCCCCTTTTTGATGATGGCAAAACATATGTAGTTATCACAAAATATTTTGGGTAGAGTCTTCAAATGAAACTCCCCCTCAACATATGCATATATAAAAATCATACTCAGGCATATTATCACAATTGATAAATCATAAACATCATATATCCATGCCCATAGAAAATATCAACTACACATGTCATATCATAGATAAAAGGAAATGAGTCTCAACATGACATAAATACATAACACAAACAATACATGTCCACAACAACAAAAAAAAATAAAAGGTGTCCAACACACAAAATAAGTCAAGTACATAACAAAATGACAAAAGTGTCACACAAAATATCTCTCTCTCCAAATATCTCTCCCCCTTTTTGACATCATCAATAAAGGGGAGGTCACTCATCAGCAGCATCACTCAGTCGCCTCGTCATCTTCCTCCTCGTCATCATCAGAGCCCTCGGCCATCGTCTGGTCATCACCATCATCTGAGGAAGAAGAGGAATCTACCTTCTCTGTATCCAGGCATCAACTCTGGGGCGCGGTGGTGGAATAGAGACGCGAGCTCTGGGAGGGAAAGGAGGACCAGCGGCAGGGAGACGACGAGCACCCGGAGTCCCATCAGGAACGACTATGTCCATTTTTGTGAACAAAGACTGGAACTGAACATCCACAAATCTCATGGATTCAGCCATATAGGACAAGTCGTTTCGGACCTCCGCCCGAAAAACAGCATCCATAGCAGCACGATCAGCCAAATCTGCACGAATTGCAGAGACTTGCTCTCCGACCCAGGCCTGATGAGCCTCGATCATTGAGCGGACCTCAGAAGCAGAAGCACCCTGAAACTCAGGAGCAGGAAAAACAGGAGGTGGAGCTGGAGCTGGATCAGCTGCAGGAACAGGTGGTGGTTGCACAGCTGCGTGTCGACGCAACTGAGCTTCCATCATCTTCAAGGCAGCAGTATTGATATCAGATGAGGGTTTTGAAGGGGCTTGACCAGAGAGATCAAAATCTAAAGCCCTGAGAAGATGGGTAATGAGCATGCCATAAGGCAGACTCCTACCAGCAGTGCGAATCTGATCACCACTCATGTGAGAAGCGATCACTCGAGGGAAATTTATCTTAATGCCTTTAAGGAGGCAATAGATAATCAGGGGAACAGGACCTCGAGCATGACTGAATTCACCGGATTTAGGCACGATATTATGAAAGATAATCTTAGCAAGGACCTGAGATTGGAGGGAATACTGACTCACAATCTCATTCCTCACTAGATCGGGATTGTCATCCTGGTGAATGAGAGTGGATGCGGTGAGCGAAGACTCACCCTCCGGATATTCAGGAAAATCATGTAGGTCATAAGAGTAAACATCTATTCCATCAGTGGAAAGATGAAGAATCCTAGCAAACTGACCTAGGGAAATGTTTATGTCCCTACCCATCACACGGGAGATGATCCGGTTCCCACTAAATTCAAAATTGGCATAGAAATAGGGAACCAAAGAAGTGTAAACCTTCTCCCTGATGGAGAGAAAATCCACAAGATTGTTGGTACGGAGTATGTGGGGGATATCGAGGTGTTCAAAATCATGGATAGCCACAAACTACCCGAAATAGTGTTCCTAGGGGCTAGATGTGTGTAACGGTCAGAGGCAAGATCGTTACGCATCAAGGGATCAGTCCTAGGGGCTTGAGATGAGGATTGGGCAATGCCCTTTCCTTCTCAGAACGATGTCTTTTAGGAGGCATGATAAAAATCAAATTTTAGGGTTTTTTGCAGGTAAAGGCACGATCTAGATGATTAATCAACCTAATATGAAGACAAAAGAAGTGATATATCTAAGCTAGAAAGGAAGAACAAGTGAAAAATCCGAAATTTTTACCTTTGGAAAAATCTGAAACCCTAGCTTGAAAACCCAGAAATTCTGAAAATCTGATGGACGGATCGGCTTGAGATTGAAGATCTGAATTAGGAATGAGGAGTTTGAGATGGGTTTTGAAGGATTTAAGATCGGGTGAATGGATTAGAAGTTGGGAATTTTGAGAGGGGGAAGCTCCTGCGGTTCGCTGAGAGAGAAATGTGAGAGAGAGCGAAACAGTGAAGAAAAAGTCCAAATATACGCCAGAATACGACTATCGGTCGACTGGGATTAAGGGACCGGTCGACCGAAAAGATACAGAGAGTCACGCATCTTGATCGGTCGACTGGTCCTATAACAACAGTCGACCGTAGCACAAAAAAATACAAAATTTTTCTTCTCAGACAGAGCCGGTCGACTGGGGTTAGGGGCCGGTCGACCGGTAAGTCTGAAAATTTTGCTACCAGATTCTGACCAAAAAAAAATTTTAAATAAAAATTATAACAAATAAAAATATGTTATATTATAATATTCAGGGATACAACAATTATTTTTAAATCTTCATTTAGTGATCATATCAACAAAAACTTCACACAAAATGATTTAAATTTTATTTTACAAATTTAAACAAAGATTTAAAGATGTTGAAGCCGAATACCCAGTGACGGGTTCTGAACTTCATCATCTCTTGATTCCTCTTGAATGAGTTGAGGTGCGCAATTGCCATCTTTAAGGTATTGTTTAAATATGAAAATTTTCAAAAAGTTTTATTTTATTTGAAAATAGGTCTATATGTATACAAGTATAAATTACAACATCTAAACTATACATGTAGATACACTATCTACCAAAATGGACATGTGGACAAGTATGACATAAGGCATAACAATACAAGATATGAAAATTATCACAAGGCATGTACACAACATGATAGAAAGTATTTCTATATAAGCATGTATCAATGACGAACAAAAGCAAACTAACAATTCTATACACATGTATACATTACCACAAAAATCAACAACTATTTTAAAATGGAGGATGTTACCAATTTAAGGGCAATCTCCAAAATAGTTGCCTCCACGATAGCGATGCAAACTAGATTTGAACTTGTGAGCTTAGTTGCATCTACCACCCCGGGCACCGTCTCCCCCTAAGTCTTGGAGGAAGTAGATCCACCTGTGTCCCTACATTTGGAGGATCTTTTGGTACCCAAATCTTTGAGGGTCCTTTAGGGTTAGTACCGGGGCGAACCCAAACATATTTATTCTTAACATTATTTTTAGCATAACAAAATTTTTCTAAATGGCCTTTGCGGCCACAATGAGTGCAAACATAATCCTACCATTACCATACATGTATGCATGCTTGTGAGTGTGAGCATGTTTCCGTGCATGTGTATGTGCATGTTGTGCATGTTTCCCTTGGGGTGTTCCCTTAGGAAATTTAGAAGCTATCTTTTTCAAATCAAATGCACAATTTTTAAGTGTGGAGTCCAAAGCATCAACACGCTTTTGGATCTCAACAAAATCATTTTTATTAATTGAAACTATGGTGGTTTTACCCTTATTTGCAAGTTTATATTTATCAAAATCATTTTTCAATTTTCCAAAGAGCTAGATAAAACATCCTTTTCTTTAACAACTATTTCAACTTTATATTTTAAAGCTTCATTTTCCTTTTTTAATTTCTTATTTTGAGATTGGGAAATCTCATACCTATTTTGCAATTCTTCAAAAAATTGTGCAAGTTCATCCATATTAACTCATCCTCATCTAAAGAGTTTTCTAGAGTTACCTTTGGTGCATCCTCCCCATGTGCCATGAAACACATGTGCGCGGCGTCGACTTCCTCCTCTTCGGATTCCGACTCCGTGTCATCCCAAGTAGCCACCATTGCTTTCTTCTTTCTTTGCCCGTTCTTGGATGTGGTCGCTTGTAGAGCGGGCAATCGGCAATGAGGTGACCGATCTTCTTGCAATGGAAGCAAGGACCGGGCTTCCTCTCTTTTTCTTTCAAATCTCCCTTGAGGTTTCCCTCGCCGGAAATTGCTTTGTCTTCCCTTTTTGTAAAACATCTTGCCCACCTTACGGATGAGCATGGCGAAGTCTTCATCGCACTCGTCCGATGAATCATCCTCGTCTTGAATTGTTGGAGCGGCTTTGAAGGCTATTGATTTCTTCTTGGGTGCCTCCCTTTTTTCTTCTCGTACCTTCATCTCCATCTCATGTGTTTTGAGATTTCCGATGAAGCCGGAGAAGTCCATCTCCTCCTTGTCATTTAGCTCCTTGAGGGTTGTCGCCTTGACTTCCCAAGCTTTGGGAAGAGCTCTAATCACCTTCCTTATCTTTTGATCGTTGTCAATCTTGTCGCCTAAGGAAGAAGAGCATTAGTTATTTTTGTAAAGCGAGTGAGCATGTCCAATGCTCTCATTATCAATCATGTAAAAATTCTCATATTGAGAACGTAGCAAGTCAACTTTTGCTCTCTTGACTTGTGACGTTCCCTCATGAGTCACAATAAGCATGTTCCAAACTTCATATGCCGATTTACAATTAATGATGCGTGCAAGGTCATCTTCATTAAGTGCTTGTGTTAATGCATATTGTGCCCTAGCATTTGCTTCATAGTCTTTGGAAGTATCCTCGGACCATGTGCTCTCATCACTAGTTGGTTCAATGAAGTCTTTGGTAATGGCCCTAGCTACCCTAACACCTAAGGATTTCAAAAACAAGTTCATCTTGACTTTCAAATAGGAAAGTTCAAGCCATCAAATTTGGGAGGGGATTTAATGCTAGAAAAGTCCATGGATGCCATGAATGCACAAGCAAGTAAAATGCAACAAACAACAACAAGCAAATATATATAGCCAATGAAGGATCTCCCTAAGGTGGTTAAACCAAATCTAGGGTTAGGCTCTGATACCAATTGAAATCACCTAGAGGGGGGGTGAATAGGTGATGGCTATATGATAATGGCAATTATGCGGAATTTAAAATTAACTCTAACAATTATCACAATACAAATACTTGCAAGAATTAAACAAGGTAAAGGTGCAAGTAATTAAAGAGATAGAGTTAGAAGAATTTGAGCAAACGCAAACACGCCGATATGTTTCCGAGGTTCGAGCCACGCTCTACGTCCCCGCCTTCACACTGAAGGATTTCCACTATTGAGGATCCCACCGGATCAACAATACAAGGACAACCTTGTCCGTCTCCCGTGATGACACTTCACCACCTTGAGCACACTAGCTCGCCTTGAGGCCGATGCCTCTACAACTTCACTTAATTACAATGGAAGTGATCACACTTGACCACTTTACAAAAGAGCTCACTAAGCACAATCCTAGAACCAATAGGAGAGTTAGAGTATGGGATTGTGTAGTGCAAAGCTAGAGAGAAGTAGAGGAATAGGCTCCAAGAAAGGTGATGGAAATTTAGGCTTTGGAGAGAAAAATCTTTTCTTTTTGAAAACTTTGGAATCTTTGAAACTCTTGTAAAATTGCACTTGATAGCTCTAAAATCATTAGTCATTTCATATGAAGTGACCACCTATTTATAGGGTCAAAAACTGCTCAAGAGATTCGTTGGAGACAAATCCCTAAAGTCAAAAAGTCAAAAAATAGCTGTTTGAGTCTGTCAGAACTTTTGACAGACTACCGGTCGACCGGGTCGGTCGACCGCCAACGGTCGAAAATCCGACCGTTGGGGCCACCCGTCGACCGGGTCGGTCGACTGGCAATTTTCCAGAGAGCAGCAGGTTGGGGCCGGTCGAGTATCGGTCGACTCCCGGTCGACTGATACGCACATGCACATTTGTGCATGTCGGTCGAGTGCCGGTCGACTGCCGTTCGACCGGTCACTGTGAATTTCTGAAAAATCAGAACTTACAGGACCTGGACAATTTGGATTTGGTTTTGGGTCTTGGATAAAATGTTTTGGTCTTGAAAATCATAGAGTATGAGCATGTGTCATACTACTATCAAGGTAAATACTTGGTAAAAATTCTTTGGATAAAAACTTGATTTTTAATGAAATGTTTTTCCAAAAACTAGTCTCTCTAAAAATCATATTTCCAAAATAGATATGTTCAACTAAAACTGAGTTTGGAAATAGAATAGAAAGTATTTTGAAGCCATAAATCACTCTAGAAAATGTGTGTTGTGGATATCCCATATCTCTACTTCTACTATTTAGTTTTGACAAAAATTCTAAAACAAAATAGACAAAATACAAATCTTGGATTCTTTAGCAAGTCTTGATCTTCTTCTTGAACTTTTCTTCAACGCAAATTCCGAAGCTTCCTATGTGCTTTAGCTTGGGAATGCAAATGTTGGGCGAACTCTAAAAGTGTGAGTCTTTTAGCGGAGTCGTCAAAATCTGTTTCTTGAACCTGAAATACTTTTAAAACAAGATTATTAAATACAT
>JAVJIF010001067.1:0-108718 GCA_038442645.1 Agave tequilana
CCTAGAGGAGGAGTGTTGTCTCCTGAGGGTTTTTCAGCGGATTGCACCCACAAAATCCATAAAGAAGAAGACCAAATGTTAGTGTTTTGAAAATTCATTTTGAAAGAGAGACATGTTTTCGAACTATTTTTGCAAAAATATAATGATCTAAGGTCATAAGTCCACCTATAATTATTCTTTCTTAAACTTAGTTTCTTTGCAAGATCTTGTCTTCAATAAGGTAAGAATTCAAATTGGATTGAATACTTTATTTTTCATAAAACCTAGATAGCATGCACACCGTGACAGTGAAGATTTCTGGGATTTTAACTCCAACCATAAAGCCATTTATTTATATATATATTTTTTTTTTTTTTTTTTTATCTTATTCTTCCCTTAGTTTAGGCTTTCTAGTTCACCCTTGTAACAAGCCTATAACCGATGACTCCAAACCAGTCGGTCTTAGGGCACCAGATGAGAAAACATCCCCGGGTTTAAGGACTCGAGTGAAAAAGGCACGAAACTAAAGGGGATTATTTATTTCCTTTACCACCTTTAGGCGTGAATAATCATGCTTCTTGAGGCACAATTATTCAGCTTAATAAGTGATGTTTTATTTATATATATTTTTTTCTTCTTTTTTTTTTTATTTATATGGCATTTTTGGTCTTTGTTTCCATCCCAAGAATGTGTAAGTGTAAAGTGCATACTTTCTAAGGCAAAAATTCAAGATAAAATATCTCCCAATTTTACTTACTTAGCCTATAATTTCAAACAAAATCTATTATTTCAACTAGGTTTAAGATGTCATAATTAAGGCTTTCTTAATTTCTAAGATACATCTTAATTTTCTTAAAAATAGATCAAAACTTTTGTCTCTTATTTCAAAAAGTTTTTTTTTATTATTTTTTTTTATTTCTAAAAGAAGTGTAAAAGAAAGAAATCTAAAAATTCTATGTTAGTAAACCCTCCCCCACACTTATTTCATGCATTGTCCTCAATGCATCGTGATATATGTATGCATGAAACAAAATAGAGAGGGAAGAAAAAATTACCTTAAGGTGGTGGTTCCGGTGGTGGTCGGATTGGTCCACGAAAGGCGGCCCAATCATTATTGCGTGGAGTCCGAAGGAACCCACCAGAAACCTCCATGATACAACCCACAAGAATGATGTATATATGAATGATTTTTATTAACAGTTTTACCCCATCTAATTTCCAAATTTTCAAAATATTTCGGAGTCAAATTTATCAACATCCTTGTCCCAGAATGAGTATGAAAAGATGGAATGATTGATTTGGACTTGGGAAATATGGGAACTAATACCGACTCAGAAAAATGACTTAAGTCAAGTAAAGGTTCGGGAGTCGAGATCGGTTCAGGAAGTGGGTCCAAATCAAAAAGATAAAGCTCAGGTCCACATTCATTTCCCCATGATGGAATGTGACTATCTAAGATTAGTGATTCAAGTTCAGGAGGGTTGGGAATCAAAACTGACTCTAAAATGTTACTCAAATTGGGTAACAAAACAGGAGTCAATAATGATTCAGGTATTTGAACTAAATCACAAACTTGAGGGTCAAAGTCACATTCCTCATTGAGTTCAATTTCACAAAAATGAGAACTTACCAATTTATCAAATGGAATTTCAAAAGTATGAAATTGGTCAAGTTCAATATGATCATCATGAATGATTGGTGATTCAATTTCACAATGGATAGGCACTGGATCCAATACTGACTCGGGAAATGGAGTGAAATCAGGTGAAGATACTGGAGTCATAATTGAATCATGAAGTAAAATTGAATCATCAAGTGGAAGTTCAGGATCATATTCATGTTCAAGTTCAATTTCAGTAAAAGGAAAACTTGCCAAAATGTCAATGGGTTTGAAGTTTGGACAAGTTCAGGTGGTTGTACTGAAATTGAATCTTGATTTCCAAAATGACAAGAGTCTTGGGTCATATCAATAGAGTTTGGCATAACTAAATTGGTCAAAGGTTGATAAGATAGAGTTTCCTCATTCCTATGAATGTTAACCAATTGACTCAATTGTTCTTCCACTTATTGATAGACTTGGCATGTGATTTTTGACATTGTAATAAAGACTCCTTCAAGATATCCAAACTCTTATCTAGACTTGATGTATCTCCAAATGGTTGCTCTAGAATGGGAGTATAGGAATCTTGTTTTGGAAATTTTGTGAATGATTTGAGTCAAAATGTGTGGAAATTGAAGCTTGGACTCACACAAGAGTTCTTTACTCATTTCCAAGGCAAATGGTTGTTCATTATGAGGAAGTGGAACTGAGTAAGACTCTTGAAAATATTGTGGAATTGGAGGGGCCAATGTTTCTTGAAGTTGTTGCTCGGCCCTCTGTAGATTGGCTTCTAAACTCTTTTGTAACTCAGATTTTTCTTCAATGAGAGGTCCAGAAAAAGGAGTATAGAAAGCACATTCGGGAATGATATTGTGTAAATTGTGGACGAGGTGGACATGGTGGACAAGGAGGTTGAAAATTTGACTCGGGGACTTGAATCCCCAATGACTCTGTGACGAGTTGAAATTATTTTGGAAATTATAGTCATAAGAATGTGGGTATGGGTTGTATTGATTCGGATAAGGCAACCCGGTGTATTTGGTTGGTGCGTATTGTAAAACGCCCGGGTGGAATTATCCGAATCAAATGGAGTTGGTGTGAAATATGGATTCATGTTTGGATTGAAAGAATTGTTATTATTGAATGCATTTCATTTCACAAAAAATCACAAACAAAAAAAAAAAAATCACAACAAACAAAAAGAAAAGAAAATCAAAAACCAAGCCAAAAGAAGGGTTGACCTAGACCTAGATGAAATGTCCCTAGGGGCCAACGTTTATTCAAATTTTATTAGGGCTTGGGTTATGTGAGTGGGGAGATGATTTTTTGGGCCAAGGAAGGGTAATTAAATCCCCACCTTATCTTGTTTGGAGTTTGCCCTTAAGTTCAATTCGTGCAAGTGTGCAATATAGACAAGAATATAACACAAAGCGATAAATCACCCACGTGTTTGTCCTATGCTATATGCAATGCCATATGTACATCTCCATCCAGATCACAACAACAAAACAAAATACAGTATATTGGAAATGATTGACACGTGCCTAAATGCAAGTGTCTAAGCAGTTTTAAAGCGTCCAAATACCGTATTTTAGTTCTTTTATTTTTTTGTGGTGTGTAGGCAAGCAAAGCAGAAAGATAGCAGCACAAATCACTAGCTATTACAAGATACACATCCCAGAACAAACAATATACAGAATTATTGCACAATGGCCGCGGTGGCGCGGCAAAAGTCGCGGTTTCGCGGCTTTTGTTCAAAATCTGGGGCCCTGCTTTCAAGAGCAGGGAGATACAAAGCTAGCTTATGTTCTGCAATATTAGCACCTGTAAAAATTGCCCTGCCACCAAAACAGAGACAATGTTAACAAAAAAGTGAAAACAAAACCATTCCCTTCCCCGGCAACGGCGCCAAAAATTTGATCGATGGGGAAACTAGCACTCAAAATGTGTATTTATGAAATCAAATGAAAAGCTCGAATGTGCTTAGTATACCCTCGATACTTCCGTTATAGCATTGGCTTAACGGGTCGTATCCACAGGGAAGGAGGCGATAGAAGCATTAACAGTCTCTAGTCACGTCAGATGTTAACAATTCTTCTATGTTGAAAGAATGAAAAAGAATGAGAAAATGAAATAAGCATGTGGTAGGTGAGGAGAGCGATGAAAACGGCGATGTAAAAACAAAAGAGAAGTGAAGAAGATGGAACAAGGTAAACTAAGAAGGCGATGAAAACACCGATAGAAAAATGAGAAAAGAATTTGGAAAACGATTTCTAAAACAAAGGTAAAAGAACACTCATGGCTACTACTACTAAGTACTCCACTAACCATGCTAACCTCTTCGAGATAGTTGCCTCACATTTTGATCCTTGGCCATCACAATCCTTGCCTTCAAAGAGACGGTACAAAGCATGGCTCACCGATGGTTCATAACAATCACAACATTGCAACAAGAACAAGCTAGTACAAGCATCAACTCACCAACAATTAAAAGAATGCATGAAATAAAAGAGCATGAAGTAAAAGAGAGTTAGCTTGGTTAGCAAGTTAGCAAGTTAGCAAGTTAGATGTTAGAACCCATCATCTTTGGCCATCAATGGCTCTTGCAAGAACAAGGCCTTGTAGAGGCAACCCGATTCATGTGGATTATCAAGTAAGTGGTTAGATAGGTTAGTGGTTAGTAGTTAGATTGCCATGAGAAGAAAATCTAGCAACAAACATCATGTAGAAGGTGAAGGAGATTACAATGGAAGAGAAAGGAGGCACCTTTACATAGAGTGTCACTCTCTATTACATCAATCCCTCACTATCTCTCTCTAGAAATCACTCAGCCCTACTACAATGATCTAAGAAAAGAAATGAAAATACAAGAAAATGAAGAACACTCACCTACACTACACCTAGAATCAGAACCTACCCTAAAAACGAAGACTGCTCGCGCTCTGGGCAATTGCAGGGGTATTTATGGCAGAAGAAGGCTCCAGAAGACGAGACGGGGCCACGCGTCGAAAATCGACGCGTGGCTCCCTAGGATTGCCGCGGATTGCCGCGCCCTGGCGGCAATTCCAGGGAGGTGGGTCCCAGATTTTGGTCCGCGCGTTCGTCTGGCTTCTAGCTGCTTCCAGATATATCTAATTTCGGGAAATTTCGACCGCAGATCCGTCTGATGTGCGCTAGAGGCTAGGTTCAATGTATCTTCTAGATGATCCCTTGTTTGGCCTCCAAGTAATGCGGGATTAATTAGCATAAATTGAGCTGAATTAGCCTCTTATTCCATCTTTGCCCTTGAACTTTGGTTGTACCTGCAATATAGACCAAAACACGTATTAGACCGACTATTTATTCATAAACTGGTGGAAAATGCGACATAAAAAATGCATAATTGTAGACTAATCAATACTCGTTGACATTTACAAAAGACGAGTATCACCAAATTTTGAAGCTTGGTGGCGTCTCAATCGTTATGTCATTGCGACCTCTGAACCAGAAGACAACTAAGTCTCAACCTTGAGCCCTGTTGACATTTACAAAAGACAGGTCTCATCTTTTGATCCGACAAGGACCGTTTCGGGCTTGGTGGCGTCTCAACCAGTTATGTCATCGCGACCTCTGAACTGACAGATAGCCAAGTCTCATCATCCAACCCAACAAGAACTATGTTCTCAAGAAATTGCAATACAATTTGGAACCGCAATTCAGAAAGAAGAAAAAATTTATTCATTCAAAAGGATAAAGTACATGGAGCTACAGGCGCACACTGTAAGATCTGAGCCGCTCTCCAAGGGAGTCCAGCCTCGTCCTCCTGTCATCTGTAGCCTGGGCAAGCGCTTGCGACCTCAGCTCGGCCTCATTGAAATCCATTCCCGGGTCAGACTAGCTTCAACCTCCGCCAAAGTTGCCCTCTGTGACAGTCCCTCCCTGCTGTGAGAGCTCTTCATCTTGAGCCTTAAGCTACTCAAGCCGCGCAGTTTCTTCAAGACGCACCCATTTTAGCCTTGGATAAAATAAGATTTGCTTTCCTGATCATTTCCTCGGCCTTCCCAATCTTGTCTTCAGCGTCAAGAAGAGTACTGGTGGAGGCGTCAATCGCACTTCCGACCTCTGCCTGCCTTGTTTCCAAGGATTTCAAGTCAGAAGAGATAGCCTTAGCAGCCTCGTGAGCGGCAAGCCGGGCTTCGTGCTTTGAGCGATAAGACGCGCGAGCCGCTCATCAACTAAAGACTCCAGGTCCGAGCTGCTGAGACGGCGCCATTCCTCTACATCCTTCTCAAATTCATCCACCAGGAGTTCCAAAGCAGTAGCCTGGTGATACCCCTCAAATCCCGAATACTTTCAATGCACGGGAGAGGACCACCTTTAACTTTGAGAACGGCATATTCGAGCCCTTCAAAACCAGGTCGATAGTTCACCCTAAGCCTTTATAAAAGCCATCGACGAGGTCACCTATATAGTCGTTCTCAACCTCGGCCACTTCTGGTAGAGAGGTAACTTCAGAGAAATCCACCAGCCTGGTCGACACTATCGTGGAAGGAGCAATAGGAAATCAACAGCAGGGCAGATTGTCAGTGATCTCTGAGGAGTCTTCATGGAAATCAGCGCGCTAGCCACCCTGAGGTAGGGCTGGCAACCATCTCCTGAACAGCAGGCTCAACCACCAGAGTTGGGGAAGTAGGGCTTGTAATCACCCTCAGTTCCACACTTGGCAAAATTGTCGGCACCCTCACTCGTTGATATAGTTGGGAGTGAGGATACCTCCGGAACTGCTCCCCCTTCAACCTCTGATCCTTCGGCTGACTTGGGCCGATAAGAAGGCAGGTCGCCGTACAGCGCATCCAGCACGCAGCATCATCCGCCGCGGTCGAAGCGCTCGTGTCACCCCTTGGCCCTTCGGGGGATCTTCCGGCTCTCTTAAAGCTGATGCACCTTGAGGCCGAACACCTGTAACAAGACTACGGTTAGTCGGGACACAACATGCAAAAGAAGCCAAGAGGTTAGGACAATACCAAAGGTAGATGTCACCTCGAACATCTCGTCAGCCGCATCAGTCTCCAGGGGCTCCATCGAAAATTTTTGCCAGAATCAGCACGAACAGCCGGCTCGCTTTCGCTTTCCGAGTATCCTGTGGACCACCCAATAGAGCTCGATGCCTCAGGACTTCCTTTAGAAGTCTCAGCAGCCCCGAAGGACCAATGTCGGCCACATCACCTCCAGACTCCTCCGGACGGGCACAAGAACCAGCTTCAGCTCCATAAGTGAATAGGGGATCATAATGTTCCCCTTGCTCTCCAGCTGCCTCAGCTCCTACAATCAAGAAGATTGATAATAAGTCAATAGGAACACACAAAAAGGCGTATCATATGGACAGGGTTAATCTTACCCAGACCCGGAGCGAATTCACCGCTAGTCGGTTCAGCAACCGACGGTTCAGCCGCTAATGGGGCAGCAGGAGGAATCGTTGTAGAGGGATGACCCTCTACGACAATCGTTGGAGCTTGGCGGCGGGGCTTCTTCGCCAACGATTTCCTACGAGAGCTACCTGCCCGCTTTCTTTTGAAGTGGACTTCGGAATCCTCTTCCTCCACTTCTTCTATACAACGAGAGGGAGCCGTCCCCATCACACCAGAGCCAGTTGCAGGAGTCTCAGCCCCCACTCCCACCTCGAAGCGAGGACTCTCGCATCTGAGGCCTCGCTGTCTTCCACAGCAACAAACTCCTCTATACCTGGAGTGCGAACCCTTTTGCCTTCCCTTTTATCAGAAGCCTTCTGTCTCAGCCGCTGAGAAATTAACTTCACACCAGAGCTGTTAGCATTGAACCCAAGAGTTGTGGAGTTGGAAGTGGCGTACCACTGGAAAAAACACAGGGTCTTTAGGAGATTGGGATTCTTTAACGGTGTACGCAGCCGCGCCCCAGTACCGCTGCAGTAAAGAATCGCCAGGCACGGGCCCCATCAATAAGGCTCCCCATGAAAGCCAAATTGAGATTCGGGTTGCCCACGTACAGTTGGTCATACCCAAACTGACGGGCAAACCGACTTGGAACATAGGGCTCCAGGTAGCAGGTATCCCCGCTCCTGTACAACAAATGTGAAGGCCGGATGCTAACCAGCCACTCAAAACTCCCCGGCTCAGGGACGACTGTCCCTCCCCCGCATCTTTGAACTCTTCCCCATAACCTGCACCCCGAATACGGGAAAAGCAGCGGAAGAGACTATAGACGTCATAGCGACGTACTAATTTACGGGCCTCAGCCACGTATTTCTTCTGCCATGAGCATCCTTCGAATCGCGGAGGAGCGCCATTCGAACATCCTGTGGGGGATCCTCTCCAGCTTCGATTAGAGAAGGACAATGCAAGGCGAACCACGCCATCAAGTAATATAGTATACGGCAGACCTATTCTGGGGTTAGGTCCGTCGCGGGGCAAAATGGTCCCCTTTCCACGCTTCGTCGTTGGTGGCCTGCAAAAAGCCTCCGTCAATGCACGAAGGCCTCTCTGGATACAGCATACCATGGCCGAAAGAAGTCCCAGAGGGCGACCATGAACCAGACGAACAGCGGGCAGCAAAACATTCGGATGAACGATGTCACCCGAAGAAGACGACACCACGCACCTCTTCAGCCAGACTGTTAGGAAACCAGCCAGAAGTGCCTTCCGGGACATCGGCCTGCGAGCCTGATGGTGGAAGCTTTGAAGAACATCACCCTGCTCATAGGGACCATCGTCTTCCTTCACAACTAGATCCCCTTGGGAGTGCTTTCGCATCCGGTCAAAGATGCCTTCATCAGCGACTCCATAGTGAGCCGCTTCAGGAGTATTCTCCATATCTGGGAACAAATAGTCTCCCCAGCTTTTCAAACTGCAGGAGGTTCCCTTATTGCCCCCATGCATACTGGAGCAAATATACAAGTGCACATTAGCTCCCTGTAGGTCTCGAACAAGGCAGGCTCCTGCTTCTCCAGAAGGGCCAATTCTGCCTCGCACGGGAAATATTCTTCATAGGGAAGAGACCCAAAAGGCAGAGCAGAGACTTCCCACATCTCATGCAAGGCCATACCCAATTCGCCAACAGGGGTGAAGAAGGTCCCTGAAGCTGGGCAGTACAATTCAAAAATGGCGTAAAAGCACGCCACGTTTACCTCAATACCATAGCAGGTTCGCCCTGACGGCCTCGTAGAGGTTCAGCCTCCCCAAATCCTCCTCGAAATGAGCAAGGATGTAGGTAGTCAAATCCGCCCACCATGCCTTCGGAGGGTGAATCCAGCCTGGAGTCCTGAAGTCAGTAGCCGGATAGTTCCCATTGACCTTGAAGAATTGGTTGCCAAAGGTCAACGCCACTGCAGGATTTTCTCCCACTGGGATGTCTCGCGACACATTCCCAGGATGCAGGCCCATTATGCAATGAGGAGGCCCCGCTCTTGCATAACCAGGAGATTGAAGCATCAATTTTCCTATGTGAACGGAGTCAGCACTCCGGCTCACATCCCATGCCATCTTCCGAGCCTGCATCACGCACTGGAAGGAAGACAAAGAAAAATGACGCTTGTTGGACGGAAGGTAGAACCTCTCGCCATCCAACTGGAAAATCCACAACCCTTCCCCTGCCAGTAGTTGGTGGTCAGGGTCTGGTGCGGCATCCCCGAACATGAAATTGGGCTTCCTGTAAACTCGACGGTCAATGTCTTCAAGAGGAGCTGTGGTCAGGATACTCCTCGTGGTATATTGATTACCACTATGAATGAGCGTGTCCCGAACGATGGAACTCCGCTCACTGAACAGAGAAGCCTGCCCTTGAAATTGCAAGCTCATATTGCCACCCTCCCGATCCATGGTCATCCCAAACAGGTTGTTTGAGGGACCAGGAGTATAGTGCACTGCAAGAACAAAGAGAAACTGCGATTAGTTCATCAACCGAAAGAGGGCTAAAACCAGAAAGCAAAATTTGACAAGGCATAGCCTCGCCCTTTGAGCGAGACTGGTCTAACGATAGCTTTGCCTAGAAGCTTAGCTTCGCAGCTGCAGTGAAACCCCGCGCCATGAAGACAGGATGCAGGAAAACATCCAAGTGTTAGCTTCGCTTTGGAAGCTTAGCTTCAAACAACAGATGTGAACCGCCTAAAGGTTAACTTCGCTTGGAAGCTTGAGGAAGGACTCTTCAGTTCTTGGATTCCCGATCAAGAAATCAAGGTAAAATCAGGGAATGGGACTCCCTAAAATCATGAGACCATGATTATTCTCATGTTGGATTCATCCAAAGACAGCCAGAAATTGGCTATAAAGGAGAGACGGCAGTCTCTAATCAAAGGGAAAGTTCCCTACCGGCGATTGGTCGTTCGATGACCGGAGGAGGAGAAGGACCCTCCGCTGCAGAAGTTGCCACTTCTTTTCCCGCTCGTCTCTTGGGCGCCATTGAAGAGCTGCGGAAGCTTTTAGTTTTCTTTAATGAAAAGGAAAGAGGAAGAAGAAGAGGCTAAAGGTCTCTAAAAATTTCAAGTGAAGAGATCTGTCCTCTCTACAGTCCAATCGGACTTTTATAGGCCAATGAGCGCCTGAAACGACGCCTCGAAAAGAGTACAGGCTGTCGTTTCAAATTAATTTGAAACGCCGCCTAAAGCGCCTTCCCGAGAAGCGCTGATTCAGCCACTAAGGCTTAACTTCGCCAATAAGCCAAAGTGCGGACTTCGCACAAGTTCATCAAGAACTTCGCCAAAAGGGGTTGCCTTAGACCGCTAAAAGGCATAGTTCGCCGATATGCCAGCATCGTGTGAAGCTCATTCAAAAAGGATCCTGTCCTTAACTCTGTACAAAGTTTAGCCCCGCTATGGCCAAATTCTCAAGGAAGGCAGGCAAAAATCAGATGAGCGGAAGATAAACTTTCATTGATTTAAGAGCAAAGGTACATTGATGCTACATCAAGGTTTTGTTTCATACAACAGAATCAGTTGCTCAGCAAGGTGATTTGCGCAAAAGGCATACAAGTGGTTTTATCTGCTTCCAGACCAGACCAACTGGACACGAAAGGCCTTCCTCCTGCACAAGGCCGTAACCAGTTGTGCCACGAGGACACGGCCATAATTCTCCACACAAAATGGTACATTTTGCCACCAGGAAGCTGGATCACCAAAGTTGAAAGTTGGCAATGAACTTATCGCCGCCAACACGATAGATCACCTATAATGGGAATTGGCACTGATGTCAGTGATCTCACAGGTGTGGCATCCGCCTTCCCGAAGTGGATCATCTCGGATGAGCAGCTACCAGCCTCGCCTCAGAACGAATCATCTCGTATAAGAGGCTGCCAATAGCCTCTGGGACACACATCGGCTGCCCCAAGTTGTTCCTCCTGCTTAAAAGTAAAGCTTCAACTAGGGAAGCATAAGGCAACTTTTCGGTCTCTTTCATCAAGACACAAGATCGGCAAACATAGCTCACTGCAATGCAAAATCAAAGCAAGTTAGCAGTTAAACACAAAGATACTGTAAAAGCGCTAAAGTCGAATTCTTTGGGCGAAGCAATCCGATTTCGATTGGAGCAGAGGATAAGCCTCGCTTGCACAGCGATGATGGGCTAGCTCAGCAAACGCCAAGTCCTAGCCTCGCCTATACGGTTAAGCCAGACCGATCCTAAGGGACACAGTCTTAGCCCTACCTATATGGCAAGACTGGCTCAACCTTGAAGAGACTAAGTCCCAAGTTCTGCCTGTTCAGCGGACTTAACATGCAGTGATCTTTCTCTGTCCAAGTCAAGATGATAGCTTCGCTGAGAAGCTATGCTGAAATCCTTCTCCGCAGATCAGTTAAATGGAGAACAAGGGAAGCTAATCCCTGAAGCAGCCGCTAAAGCTGAATTAAGGGAGATGAACTCCCTAAAATCGTGAAGTCGTTGAATGATCAAGACTTACCGGTCCTTGGCCGAATAATGACCAGAGTGGGCATTCCCACTAATTCAGAGATCTGAGTATCTCTCTCAACCAAGAGAAGAAGAGAAGAGCAGATCACTTCTCTCTTCAGAGGACCTCAAGTGTCCTATTTATAGGCCCCATGGCCTGAGCGCTGCCGCCTCAAGCGTGGAAGCACGAGCGCATTTAAGGCATTTACTGCGCCTTGAGAACAGGGACGGCTTCCCTTAGAACCGTGCAAAGGGAGAAACGCCTCCCTCATAAAGGCACTTATTGCGCCTTGAAGAAGGGAATATCCTCCCTCGGAAACGTGCAAATCGAGAATATCTCCCTCGATGGCACGAAGAAAGGAGTAATCCTCCTCGTAACTGGCCCACGGCAGTTGGCTCGGGAAAGCAACAGATGTTCCAGAGCGAACTTACCTAGCTGCGAAGCTACCCAGACACGAGTCTACATGATTCCTCGGCGAATCTACATCCCAAAGCAGGATTTAAAGCGAAGCTGAACTCAACCATAATGGCGACGTTCATGCTCCACACACCACCAATCAAAGCAGTTCAAAGTATTTCAAAGTCTGAGCCATTGCAGACTCTTGAAAACTTTGAAGGGGGTCTTGTTGACACTTAAAAAAGACAAGATTCTTATTGGTCTGAACAATGTCTAAACTTGTTGACATTTACAAAAGACAAGTGACAGACGAGCTGAAGACCAGTTTTTCACCCATCTCCGAGGGACAAGGAAGCAACTTGGACTCCACTGATCCAGCAAGCAGACAGTGAACCCGGATTGTTTTTAAACAGACCTCAGCAGGTCTAAGGTGCTAACACTTAGCATCGCATGAGCCCAAAGGGATAGCCTCGCTTGAGAGGCTAATATCACTCGACTTCGCCTCGAAGCCATCAAAAGCCTCGCCAAGAAGCTAACTCGCAACTTCGCCACAGAGGACTTCCAGCTCCGCCAAAGGGTTTCTTTCGGACTTCGCCAGAAGCTACTCTAGCTCCGCTACGAGCTCAATGCGGACAGCTCCGCTATTGGTCTGCTATGGTCAACCTTTGACCAATCAAATCTCTGGATGAGATCGGATCCAATCAAGATCAAATCCAATTAACATCAAATCAGAGATCAAATTGGGCAGTTGATTGCCACAATCTCTTGACTCTTCTAAAAATGAGTAAGAAGATCAGGGGAAATCCTCCAACGATATGGAAAGGATCAAGAAGATCAACAGACCTGCCAATTCTAGCTTTCGCAGAAGCTAATCCTAGCCTCGCAGCAAGGCTACTTCTTTCTGGATTCAAACAGATTCGATTCAATCTGTTTCTATATTTTCAAGGGACGATTATACCCTTGCTCTCCCTATAATAGCCCACCAGGGGCACAAGAAAAAGGGCATGCATACAAGAGGACTCCACAAGCAGAGGCTTCTTCATAACGCACCGTGCGCTCTCGAATTCAGAGACCTTTTAGAGAATTGCTTTCTCTATCCAGGGTGTTGATACCCTAACATCGTCCTTCTTCTCAAGGAATCTCCGAACCAGGCGAGAAGGAATTCCTAATTGAAGGCGATTTTGAGAAGCAGCAAGAGGGTTCTACCAACCTTCTATTCTCTGATTCCCCGAACCAGGCGAGAAGGGAATCTCATCGCTCGCATCGTCAAAGGGACAAAGTGGTCGCGCGCTGACCAGACTCCTATCGGCACACTTCTCCAGAATCTCTGAGGAGATCTACTTGTAATCTTTTTAAGAATACTTGTAATTTAGCTCCTCAACCTTTTTTTTTTTTGTAAGTTTTCCCCCTTTGCAAACATAATGGAAAACAGGAGGATTCTTCTCAACCTCTTGATATGCCAAGATTTTGCCCTGATTTCTTCATTTCGAATTTATTCTGAATTAAATCAGAATTTGGTGGGCTTTTGATCTTGTTTCTCTTTTCTTTCTTTTAGCACTTGGGCCTACATTTAACAAGAAAAAGGAGACTTATTAATAGGATTTATTAGCTAAAAAGTATGGTAAGGTGACAATGTAAATGCAATATATGTGACTAATCAGCGTACGAGTAGGGGAGCAAATGCTCCCCCAACAATCCCTAACAAGCCACAGAAACATGGCTATGGCCGCATTTCTGCGGCCATGGTGTGGCAAGGTGACCACACCTGGTTGGTGGGTCTCCTTTGTTTGGTGATGTACTTTTATCCCTTGCTAGTTTTCCCATTTCGGCTCCTGGATTTAACGGAACAGCCTTTGATCTTTGGCTTTAACCACTTGATTTGGAAAGATTCATTTTAACCAATTTTCAACCTCTCTGATTTGCCATGATCTGTCCTGATTTTCTGATTTCGAATTTATTCTAAATTAAATCATAATTTGATGGGCTTTTTGGGCTCGTTTCTCCTCCCTTTCCTTTAGCAATGGGCCTGCATCTTTATAAAGAAAAAATAAGACTTATTAATAGGATTTATTAGATAATAAACATGGTAATGTGATACTATATATGCAATATATGTGACCGGTCATCCAACATGAACGTACATAGTCTAAAAAAGTACATTCCAAGACAAGTCAAAATAATAGCAAGATACACTACCAAAATATACAATACCAAAATGCAAAATAGTATCAATACAATACCAAAATAGATGTCCATCATCCAAATAACTCTATTACCTACTTCTCCTTTTTTTGTCATACATCTTCGTCTTCATCCACGTCTTCTTCAGGCACAGCCACTAGTTGATATGCCATTGAGGAATCCTAAGGAGCCAAACACGTATCAAATGGTGGACTAGTCAAAGGAATAGGACATCCATATGCATCTGCAATAGGTACAGGCCAATCATGCCTAGAGAAATGGTAATCCTCACAACATTGAAGATATCTGATAAAAGAGCACATATAGGTCATGTCATTAAGTTGCTCTCTTTGCATAGCTTCCTGGTTTGCGAGGATCCTCTCTGTGGAAGAAGTGACGTGTAGGGAGAGGTCACTCAGTTGAGTCATCATACCTGCATAAGGATCGGTAGCCGAAGAGTAAGAACCAGAGGCAAAATGTTAGATAGAAGGTGAGGAAGGATGGGAAGGAGCCTGAACAAGAACATAAACATGCATCCTCTCAAAGAGGGTGCTATTGATATCAACAGAGGGGTTTACGGCTCTCTCTCATCAGATAGATTGATTTTGAAATGTTTGAAAAGACAAGTAAGGATCATCCCATATGGAAGACTCCTAGTGGGAATCAGCAAATAGTCAGATAGCATGAAATCGACGATGAGACGAGGGACGTTGACTCTAATGCTTTCAGAAAGCAATAAATGAGTAGGGGGTACAACCACTGGCATGACTATATTCCCCTGATTAAGGCAGGAGATCATGAAAAATGGTCTTTGCGAGGACCGGAGCGGGAAACGTGCAGCATTTTACCTCCTAATTTCTTACTAAGACCGGGTTATCATCATCATGTAACAGACGAGAGGCGGAGATAGCTCTCTCACTGTCAGGGTACTCAAACTCGTCAAGATCAGAATAGTAGATTTCTACACTATCATAGGATTTTTTTAAAAATCCTAGCTAAATGTTCAAGAGAAATGTTGATATCCACATGCTTGACACAAGATTTGATATGATTATCAACAAAAGAGAGATTAGAGTAGAAGTATTGTACTAAATCTGGATAAACTTGCACCTTAATAGTCATAAAATGAACTAAAGAACGAGTTTTGAGAATGGGAGTAAGATCCAAATGGTCAAAGTCGGCTAGAACAACAACACTGACCAGAAATGACATTTTTGTTACAGATAATAAAGTTTTTATACATAGCATTCTTAGAGACAAAAGCATTCTTAATTCAAGGGAAGATTCAGGTTGCTTTGATTTTTCAACTCTAGGACGTTTAGCAGACATGATGAGTAGACTAGACATTATGAATAAATTTGCAAGGAATAATAGTATAAATTATTAACAATCAACAGAAAAGATTTAGAAAGAATTGAAGAAATAATTAGACAATAAATAGGGAAAGATATACCTGAGAAATTCTGAAAATTCCTTCTCCAAATAGGGTTTAGAGGGTACTAGGGATGAGATCTTGAAGAATTAAGGTGGAAATTGTAGGGATTTGGGTTTATAATTGAGAGGGAAGGTTGGGTGGAGAGGTGGAAGTCGGCAGAGGTGAGACGAGAGAAAGAAGCTAGAAATTAGGGATCCAAATCAGCAGCAGATTTTTATATAGATTAGACTGTCGGTCGACTGCCCGGTCGACCAGCACAACCCGAACACTGCCAAACAAAATCTAAATATGTTGGTCGACCGAAAGGAAGAGTAAGCCATATGACAGGCTTACTCAGTCGACCGACCGGTCAACCGAAGCAATCCAGAGAGTCCAAAGACTCAGTCAGTCGACAGGTCGGTCGATCGAGGTTGCTCCCCAAACAAAAATAGTTTCAAAACATATTTGTATAGAATAACTTTTGAAAGTAATTTTTAAAATATTCTATAAATAGAGATAAACATCCAAGAATAATCCAAAGTCCAAGAAATTTAAAAAAAATATTTGATAAATAATTTGACAAAAATATTCTCAAAAATTTTATAAAACTCGTATATTGATTTAATTCATAAATTAGGCTAATTAAATAAGAAATGAAGTCAGATTCCGTTAACGGGCTCTGAACTTCTCCTCATACTTCCTCTAAATCATGAGTTGAGGTGATTTTTTGCTTTTCATATTTGAATTGCTTAATTGTGAATTAAATGCGAAATAAATATATAATTAATAATCTTTTTTTTAAAAAAAAGGACATGTTATTCATCAAGATATAATGTCCATACACAATATAAGTCAACAAACAATAGTTCCTACACATGAAGATAATCTAGAGCATGAAGGTACTAATTTTCAACAAGAGTCTACGTATAATGGTAATCATGTATAGAGTATAAAATAATACATGCAATTAATGTAGAGATATTACACTAAACACTTGAGCAATCTTAAGCTATAGACAAACCTAAGCATGTATGCGAAATTTAAAACTCAAAATTTTTTAGATGTTACCAGTATAAGCTAAAATTTTTCAAATAGGTGGTGTTCTCCCACCTAGTTCTTGATAGTGATGTATTCACATTAAAGATTACTTGAGCTCTATTGCATCCACCACAAAGGTACCGTTTTCTCTTACGTCTTGGAGGATGATACACCTACATCAAATGAATTTAGTATGTTCTTTGGTACCCACATCTTTTTGAGTCCTATAAGATTATTTTTTTCTCGAACCCATACATTTTTAGCCTTCAAATTTATTTTGAATAACAAAACTTAGCTAGATGACCTTTGCGGCCACAATGTGTATAAGTGTACACTTTATCATAAATAAATTGCATGATGGTGATGTGCATTGTGATCTTGCTTGGTGTGAGCATACGAAATGTGTTTCTCCTGGGATTTACCCTTTGAAAACATAGCATCTAATTTTTTAACATTGAAAGCACAAATCTTTAAAGTAGAATCTAAATCATTCATTCTATTTTTCAAAGATTGAAATTCATTTTTATCAAAACTTATGCTAAGGCTTTTCCCTTTGTGATTTTTAAAATCTTCTTTGCTCTTTTGAAAACACAATGAAAGATCTTCTTTTTCTTTCAAAACAAGTTGTAGTTTATTTTTCAAAATATCATTTTCTTTTCTCAATTTTTGTTTTGAGAATTCAAAATCTCATATCTAATTTGAAATCTCATATCTACTTTGAAGTTCTTCAAAAAATCGAGCTAATTCATCCATGGTGAGTTCATCATCATCTACAGAGGTTTCAAAAGTTACCTTTGAAATTTTCTCTCCGTTTACCATAAAGCAAACGTTTGCAGTGTCGATCCTTTCATCGTCGGACTCCGTTTTCTGAGTCATCCCAAGTGGTCTTCAAGGCCTTCTTCCTTTTGTGCAACTTCTTTGATGTGGTCGCTTGTAAAGATGGGCAATCCGCTATGAGATATCCCCCTTTTTTTGCAATGAAAGTAAGGACCTATCTCCTCCTTCTTTTCAACTTCCCTTGTTTTCTACCTCTTCGATAGTTACTTTGTCTCTCCTTCTTAAAGAACATTCTTTCAACTTTCTGAATAAGCGTAGCGAAGTCTTCTTCACCTTCTTCCGATGAATCTTCTTGATCTTCAATGGAGAGATTTGCATTGAAAATAATTGATTTCTTCTTGGTAGGTTCTCTCCCTTCTTGTATCATCATTTTTGTTTCGGGGTTTTGAGGTTCCCAATAAATTCGGAGAAGTCTATCTCCTTACGATCATTTAATTCCTTGAGAGTAGTCGCCTTGACCTCCAACACTTGGGAAGATCTCTTATCACCTTCCTTACCTTTTGATCATTATCAATGGAATCACCAAAGGAAGACAAGCCATTAGTGATTTTAGTAAAACGGGTAAGCATTTCATCTATGGATTCATTTTCAAACATGTAAAAGCTCTCGTATTAAGAACGGAGCAAATTAATCTTAGAACATTTAACTTGTGAAGCGCCCTCATAGGTGATAATCAAGTCATTCCATACTTCATAAGCCGACTTACAGTTTATAACATGTGATAAGTCATCATCATTCAATGCTTGTATTAGTGCATATTGTGCCTTTGCATTCGCCTCATAATTGTTCGGAAGGATTAATTGTATTGAAGAGGGTTTAGAGTAAACCGTTGATGTCCATGAACTGATGATTGAAAACTCTGAATGTATATGTAGGTTTACTTTACTCCATTCGAATCACCGTTCGTAGCACAAGCTATGACGGGTCGTATCCGCAGGGAGGGTTAGCAATAGAAGCATTCAAGGTTTTTATATTGACATTTTCGAGAAGAAAAATGAAGGTTCTTCTTTGTTTAAGAAATGAAAACAAAACGATGTAGAAAGTGAGTGAAAAATCTTTGTGGGTTTTGTAGAGGAAAGGAGGAAACGAAAATAAAGATGGAAGAAAAACAGAGATATTTGAAAAGGGAAAGTTTTCAGAAAAGGGTTTTGAAGTATGATAGAAAGAAAAGCCATGACTAACTAACATTCTAATTTACTAACTTACTACTCTCATTGGGTGATGCATGCCTCATATTGATTCATCGGCAATGGTATGTCTTGCTTTGCCAAGTCCTTGTATTGTCCCATGTCGAGGATGTGTTCTCATCTAGGCTAGGCTAGTTGCCTCCTTGAATCATTGGCTCCCTAGATAGATTTGCAACAATGGAACAGGGATAGTCACTCTTAAGGATGTTAAGAAAACATGCAAGATTCATTAGTCCATCAAAGCTATAATTAAGTTAGCATGAAATAAGAAACTTGTAATATGGTCAGTAGCATAGTGAAGTGCTCCATCTTCATGTTCCATCAAGGCACTTGTTCTAAAGACAAGGCTCTAAGTGAGGCTCACATGAATCATATGGAGAGGGAACAAAGCATTTGCAAAGAATTAAAAGTACTCTTCTTCATTGGGGGTAAGATAGACTTGTAATTTGCAAGACTAAAAAGAATAAAGCATCCAATGATTCATATAAGTTAGCAATCACTCAAGAGTTAGTAGTTAGTAAAATTAAAAGTTAGTTAGTCATGTTAATGAATTAGCTAGATATGAAAATAAAGAACAAGCAACAATTCATTGTAGAAAGTAAATACAAGAAGGCAAAAGCTTGAAGAAAATAATGTACTAGAACAAGAAAAGATTAGAAGATTGGAAGATTGAAAGCTTGATCCTTGTATTGCATTGTCACCTTCTCCAATTACAAAGATTGCTCACCCTCACTCTCTCTTTTCTGGATTCTAGAAGGAGAAAAGGAAAATTACATAAGAGACTAAAGAGAACCTAGAGAAACCCTAACAATTTCTCTAAATATAATACTCCTCTCCTTCTAAATTACAGAGGCCCTAGGGGTCTATTTTTAGCCTTTAGGAGAATAGGTCATCCCATCACAGCTGTTGGATCAAAATCTGGATCAACGGACAAAGGATTGTCACGGATCCGCGGCAAATGTCGTGTTTTCGCGACCGAATCTTGGCCGCTGCGCTAGCGGATTTTTGTGCCTTTCTGTTGTACCTCGTATCCCCAGCTGGATCTTCTAGAAAGTGAGAATACGCTTTGGATCTATTCAGATCTGGGCTTTCTTCTTGTGGGCTTCTCAATTACTCTTTAATTCCTTAAAAATCATAATTGTTGGGTGATTAGACTGAAAAGGTGTACTTATTATGTAGTAAATGTATTTGATGTACCCTTTCTTGTCTCCGTTATAGTATAGGACTATACCGAGTCGATTCTCAGGGAGAGCTCGCGATGGAAGCTTTACGTGTGGTAGTGAAGTGAACAAACGAGTATTCTTCTCTTGCTTATAAACTTAGTGAATCAAATGCAAAAGAAACTAAAAGAAAAAGTGGATATGTTCATGGTGGAAATCGTTGGAAAAGAAATCAAGATTGGGATTGGGTTATTCACAAGAAAAGGAAAGAAAACTTAAAGAAAGCTTGAATGAAAAAGATCCATGACTAGCTTACCTTGCTAGCTTGCCAAGACTTACTAGACTCCTTGATAGCGAATGCATGCCTAATGTTGTCACTCCATCGGCGTAGGATTTGTCTCGCGTGTTGACCTAATTACTTTCTCACTTTGAAGACAGTGGTTTAACCATCGGAGAAGAGAAGATCATACACTTGCAAGATGAAATTAAGCAAACACCCATGAGTTAGTGAAGTGGCAAGACTAGTGGTAAACTAGTACATGGAGAAGAATTTAGCTACAACAAGCCATAAGAAAATACAAGAAAGCATGAAGTAAATTGCAAGAATTAAAGAAAGCAATAAAGAAAGCAATTAAAGAAAGCACATAGAACTAGAACCAAGCTTCAAGTAGAGGAAGGAGGATGGATCAATCCTTGTTGCTTCAAGTGTCACCCTTGATTACACAAGCTCTCTCCCTCACAATCACTCTCTTTTACATTGAATTCTAGGGAAGAAGAAGAGGGATCTAAAGAACAAAACCTAGAGAAAAATACATGAAAATTACAACATCTAACTATTCTCCTCTCTTCTCTATTCAGTTCTTGCTCGCAGGTCAAAGATCACATATTTATAGCCCCAGGTGAAGGATCCAGAAGCAAGTTTGTTGGCGCAAAATCCGAGGCCAAATCTCCCTGTAACTGCCGCGCCTTCTAGAAGATCTTGCAAGTTGGCGGCAAAATCTGGGCCGTTGAGCCCAGATTTTCTGGTAGGATTTGTTTGTTAGGAGGTTAGCCACGTGGTATATCTACAATCTTCGTTTGTTGGGCGGATCTTTCTGGATCTGGATTTGAATTTGGCTTTATCTTAACCTTTAATTAATCACTTAATTAGTGCTAATTAAGTAATTAATTGGCTATCTCTCCTTTAAGTGTGTACCTGCAAATATGTAGAGAAGAGGAGTAAAAATCACATATTTATTTGTAATATGCATGGGAGTTATGATGTAAAATATACAATATTGTGTACTAATCACACCCCCACACTTATTCTTTTGCTCGTCCCGAGCAAAAACAAAGAAAAAGAAAAGAAAATCTATACTAACAATTATTTACACCACTTTCGCAGGTGACGCGATTGCACTGAGCGTGTGCAACAAGCCGTTAAACCTCTAGGTTACCCTAGAGGAGGAGTGTTGTCTCCTGAGGGTTTTCAGCGGATTACACCCACAAAATCCATAAAGAAAGAAAACAAATGTTAGTATTTTGAAAACACATTTTGAATAAGAGACATGTTTTTAAACTATTTTTGCAAAAATATAAGTGATCCTAGGTCATAAGTCCACCTATAATCATTCTTCCTTAAACTTAGTATCCATGCAAGATCTTGTTTTTAATTAAGGTAAGAATTCAAAATTGGATTGAATACTTTTATCTTTCATAAAACCTAGATAATATGCACACCGTGTAAGTGAAGATTTCCTGGGATTTCAACTCCAACCATAAAGCCATTTCTTTATTTATACATATATATATTTTTTCTTTTTCTCTTTTTTCATCCCTTAGTTTTCTTAGGCTTTCTAGTTCACCCATGTAGCGAGCCTTTAACCGATGACTCCCAAACCAGATGGTTTTAGGGCATCAGATGAGAAAACATCCCTCGGGTTTAAGGTCTCGAGTAAAAAAGGCCACAAAACTAAGGGGGATTATTTATATGATCACCGTTAGGCGTGAATAATCATGCTTCTTGAGGCACAATTATCCAGCTTAATAAGTGAGATCACTGTTAGGCGTGAGTCATCATGCTTCTTGAGGCACAATTTCCCAGCTTAATAAGTGATCTTTTATATATATATTTTTTTTTTATATATTTTTTTATTTATTTATTTATATGGCATTTTTGGTCTTTGTTTCCATCCCAAGAAATGTGTAAGTGTAAAGTGCATATTTATCTAAGGTAAAAATTCAAGATAAAAATATCTCACCAATTTTACTTACTTAGCCTATAATTTTCAAACAAGATCTATTACTTCAACTAAATTTAAGATGTCATAATTAAGGCTTTCTTAATCTCTAAGATACATCTTAATTTTCTTAAAAATAGATCAAAACTTTATCTCTTATTTCAAAAAGTTTTTTTTTTATTTTTATATATATTTTTTTTATTTTTTTTTTAATTTTCTAAAAGAAAAGGTAAAATCTAAAAAGAAAGTGAAAAATCTAGAAAAAAGATAAAATCTAAAAATAAATGGAAGACCTAAAAAAATGAAAATCCTATAAAGAAAATAAAAAGTCCTATGTTAGTACATACCCCCCCATACCTATCTCATGCATTGTCCTCAATGTATGCAAGATAAAAATGATGCATGAAATAGGTAAGGTAAAAAGTCACTCCCTCCTCCTCTTTGGACCCGCAGTAGTACTGGGTCCTGCCGACTGTGTTCTCCTCAGCGTCGCCTCAATATCATCTAACCTGGAGGATAACCTGGATGATTCCTCCTCCACCTTCTTCCTCAACCTCACCTGACCCCTAAAATTTTTCTTCATGCCCTTCCAGATGGTGGACATGAAAGTTCGTGACTCTACTGGGGGTTCCTGCCTCCAAAATTCCGTTTCATCTTCATCATCAAGACTCTCCTCAGAGGAGGACTCTACATGCTCGGTATGGACAGTAGGAGTCCAGACTGCGTGTAAACAACAGTTATAAGAACTTGTAGGCCTCTCGGGTGCAACAAACACTCTATCAAATGAGTCAAAAACATCGTCTGGTAGGAAAGTCCTACACAGACGTGTAATCAATATGGGATGTGAATATTTAGCACCTCGTGTGCGTGAGGAGTTGGCTAAAAGTGCATTGAAGATAACCTTGTTCAAACAGACCGAGTGTTGACGTGTCATTAAATCATGTATAATCTGCAACACTGGTCTGTTGAAAGAGGAGGTGTGGTCAATGTTGGCCCAATGGCCTTCCACTCTAGTTTTGATGATGATCAACTCATGTAGTTATATTTACTAATATTCTTGTGTTTCTAAGTTTCAGATCATTAGCAGGATATTAGTGTTGGTAATTAGCTTCAACAAGGTATTTGGAAGCTTATCATGGTGATTCCGGTGCCAAAGCTTAAAGATCATACCTTTGCACTCGGTGGATCGCGTTTGGGAGCAAGTCTACTTGAAGATGGAGATCATCAAGAGAAGACTTAGGTATCCTAGTTTAGTTTAGTGTGTTTTAGATCCATTTGTAAAGCTTAGTTTAGTTGATATGCTCAAGTGCACAAACACACACGTTTTATGTTTTAATGTGTGATTTTATGAATAGTTGGATCAAAACAAGTTTTCATGATTTATATGTATAGTAGATGTTTTCTAGTTATACATACATGCTTAACTTATAGACAAACTTATTTTGACATTCCTATTCATGTTTTGGAAAAATCTAGTTTGATAAAAATACAAGTTTTATTTATGATAAAATTGGCAAGACACAAAAATGAATTGATATGATTGATATATGTCTTGAAATTTTTATCACAAGTTTAGTTTTCAAGTAAAATGATAAAACATATTTTTGTGGATTTTTTAGAAGTGTTAAAAGATTGTTTTTTTACAAATTTTCTATCTCAAAAATCTGCCCAGAAAAACTGTATTTCAGGCAGACCGGTCGACCGGGACAGTCGACCGGCTGCTGTGTCCGGATATGCACAGGCTGTGCATGTCCGTCGGTCGACCGGGTCACGGACCCAGTCGACCGATATAGAGAGTCTGCTCTCTGTATCTTTTCGGTCGACTGGGTCGGTCGACCGATAGAAGGAAACTGTGTTTCCTCCTTGTTGGTCGGTCGACTGGCAGTCGACCGAAGCCCCAACGGTCATATTTTCGACCGTTGGCGGTCGACCGGGCCGGTCGACCGGTGGCTGTCAAAATTGCCACATCAGCCTAACGGCTAGTTTTCTGTTTTGGCCTATATAAACCCCATTCCTTTGGGATTTTGGCTAAGGTTTTTACAAGAGAAAAATTCTGGTTTTCAGTAGAGTTTAAAAGAGTTTTGAAAAGAGTTTTGTGCTTTAAACTTCTAATCTTTATTGTTTTGGGTTTTTGGAAAAATCAAAGAAATAGGAATTTGGGATATTTGTATTGATTTTCATTCTCCATCTTTTACAAGAATTTCCCAAGTGTTTTCTTTGTTGCTTGTTTTCCAAAAACACTTAGTTTCCACTTGAGCTATATCTTCTATCCTAAGTTATTAGGATCTTTGTTTTGTGTGGAAAAAGAGAAAAAGAAAAAGAAAGAAAAGAGAGTTTGTGGTTTTGGAACCACTTGTTGTAAACACCCTTTTATTTGTGAATCCCTCTTCGGTAGAGGTGATCGGGTGATTGGTTTGTGAGCCTCTTAAGGAGAGGCATTTGTTGTGGTTGGCTACGGGCCGTATCCCTCTTCGGTAGAGGTGGATTGTGTGTTGTATTGCCTCGGTGGCATTGTAAGTTGAGAGAGGAGTTAGGGGCTCCTATAGTGGACTAGAAATCCTACACGGTGGTGTAGGCGGGGAAGTAGAGCTAGGGGCTCGAACCTCGAAACAAATTTGTGTGTTTGCGATTGATCCAATTACTCTCAACTCTACTCTCTTATATTTGTGCAAGCATCATTCATTCATTGCATCATATATATTTGCGTGGGATTGAGCATATTCATACTTGCTTGCATTTGCACCTTGCATATTATTCATATTGTTATATATTGTATATGCTTGGATTGCTTGTGTGTGTGCAACACTTATACTCATCCAACAAGAGCTTCATATAGCAACCTCAACCCATTCAAGGGGAATCAAGAGGTGCTTGTCCAGAGCCTCGCAAGGGGAATTCGGCAACACTTGTTGGATTGTACTAAGTGTTCTTGTAAGATTGTTTTAGCTTCCGCATTTAGCACACTTAGTTTGCATTAAGTTCACTAGATTAGCACTTTCACCTATTCATCCCCCCCTCTAGGTGTACTTTCAATTGGTATCAGAGCTAGTGCTCCTGATATTAGGCTTAACATCCTAGGAGTGATCCATTTGCTTGCTAATCTACATTTGCATTTGTTCATTTGCACACATATAGTTTACCATGGACTTCATGACCCCACCTATGTATGATGCTTCCAACATTCTTGTTTGGAAGACTAGGATGTCCATTTACCTACAAACCCTAGGTTTACATGTTTATCTTGCGGCTACCAAGAAATGCTATCTTGGTAACCTCATTCATATAAGGGCCAATGCACAAGCCCTAGAGGCTATTAGAAACACATTGCCTAAAGATTATCTTTTACATGTTTCTAATATTGATTCCGCTTTTGTAGTGTGGAATTTATTGACAACCACAACCGCTACCTCCGGGCTTCAAGAACAAATCCAAAAGGAAGAGGAATCTAGTGGAGAATCCGATTTCCAATGCTTCATGGTCCAAGGGAATGACTCCCTTGAGGTACAATCGGAAACTCTATTAGATTGTGATGATAGTGCTAGTTCTTCTAATGATTATATTGATCCCCATGCTTTGAATGAAGAACTTTCATTAGTTTGTGAAAAATTAATTGAGAAATATAACATTTTGAAAAAGAAAAGTCTAGGCATTAATAATGAAAACAAAAATTTGATTGCTAGACTTGATATTGTTTTGCAAGAGAAAGAGGAGATTGCTAATGAGAAGGATTCATTAAAATCTCAACTTGACCTTGCACTTAAAGAAAATGAACTTTTGAAAAATAAAATGATTGCCATGTTCTTTTGAAGAAAAATGAAAATTTGACTTCAAAAGTAGATTTTATTTTAAAAGAGAATGTTGCTTTGAAAAATAAAATCATTTCCATTTCAAATGATTTAAATATTTGCTTAGAGAAAAATATTGTTTTGCAACATAAGATGGATGCACATGTTTGCCATGCTAGTGTAGCCTCATCATCTAGACTACCTAATGCATGTACCTCTTCTTCTAGGATTAACAATGATATATCCATGCTTAAGAAGAAGGTAGATTGTTTGGGCTCCACTATGAGCCAATGTGCTATGAATCATACACGGTTGGAAACTTTGCTTCGAAAGAAACAAGTTCCATCCTTCATGCATGCACACCCTCCACGGCATACACATGCTCCTCACGGACACCATCCTAACACTATGTATGCTCATGTGTACACTTGTACACATTGTGGTCG
Source organism: Agave tequilana (assembly GCA_038442645.1). Lineage (NCBI taxonomy): Eukaryota > Viridiplantae > Streptophyta > Magnoliopsida > Asparagales > Asparagaceae > Agave > Agave tequilana. The sequence goes on from JAVJIF010001067.1 coordinate 26,131, forward strand.
AAAAGGCCATCTTGCTAAATTTTGCTATGATAGATTAAATACTCCAAATTTAGCAAAGAAATATGTTTGGGTTAGAGAAGGGACTAACCCCCATGGACTCAAAAGACAATGGGTACCAAAGACCACCCCTCCAATTTTTGATGTAGGTGAGGGCTCTCACATGACGTGAGAGTGTTGGCTCCTTGGAGTGGATGTGTTCCATGCTTAAAGAATACTTTTTGGATGCATCACTTTCAAGGGAGAAGATTTGGTGGAAAGGACCACCATGTTTTGGAGACAAGGAAAGTTGCCTTCTAAGGCTTTGGTAACAATTCCTAACTCCTTATTATTGTTTACATGTTCATATCATTTGTTTTATAGCATGTCATTGTTTAATGTTCACTATGTTATATCATGTTCATTAGATTAGTGATATACATGCTTAGTTGTTTAGAGACACCCATGCTCAATATAGATTTATATTTGTGTGATCTCACTTTTGATCTAATATGTATATCCTAGATCTAATGCATATGCATATACATATTGATCATATGAACGTTTGTTTCATGTTTTAGTTGTATCATGTTGTTTTATATGTGTTTTGTGCTTCATGTGGTATATACATGTTTAAATGTAGATTTTATCAAAACTTGCATGTATACATGTACACTTAGTGAGAACAAATTGACTTATATATGTTTTGCCCTTCATGCTCATTTGTACCCACTATGTGCACAAGTATAGGCTAGTTTTGATGATTCCTTTATTTATATTTGTCATACCTATTTTTATGATTCTACTTCATGTATATGTATTTTAAATTCAAACCTAATAAATATACATGTATACCCATGAGTCTTTTGCCTTCAATGCAAATATTTTTAATAGACTCGTTTATGGTTGGGATATGTATGCATATTGTTAGATTTGGATGGATCATACATATACCTAGAAGTTGGTTCACAAAATAAAAGAATTTTGATGAATTTATGTGTTTTGTTTTAACAAAATGATATTCGTGTTTGTCTTGTGCTTAATGATTTGATTACTTGTTTAAGTATTAGTCTTCATTAAGACTAGTTATATACCTATACATATAGTGGGACACAAATAAATCTATATATGATTGGGTTGAATGCTTATTTGTTCCCATTAGTTGTATGAGTATAGTCTAGTTTTGATGATTCATATATTTTAGACTTGTATTCATATTTTTTAATTTATATGAGTTTTAATTTCGTGTATATGTTTATTTTGCCAAAACATTAAGATATACATGTATAATCCTTGAGTCTTTTGCCCTTCATGCAAATCCTTATATATGGACTCAATTGTGTTTAGGATATGTATGTATACTTATTGTGTTGACAATTTATACATATACCTTGAAATGAAATTAGTTAATGAAAATTGGTTTTTCGTGTTTTCATATTTAAGTTTTACTTCATGTATATGTCCATCTAATTCAAACTAATCCTATACATATACATTCCTTTTTGAGCCACGTGCCTTCATGCATATACTTTGTGGACTCGTTTGTATTTTGGATATGTATGTATACCTTAGTTTATACTAGACATACATATGCCTTGAAGATTAAGTAGTTCTATGATCTTTTGTTTTAGATAAGTATTATTGTTTAAAGGAATTAAAAGAGCTTAATGAAATATTTTTCATAATTGATTTTCACATGTTAGTTATACACTCGTAATTACTACCTTATTCATGTTTTGTTTCTCATGAGTTGTGCTTTATTGATTAGAGTGAATGATTATTATGTGATTTTCATTTCTATGAAAAATAATCTTGTTTTATTCCTTGCTTGAAGGATTTCGTACTAGTTTACAAAACTTTCCATTTTTAACTAGTTCGAATTCTTCTTTGTAATATGAGATATACCATGCTTGTTATTTCAATTGGTATCATTGAACTCTTTCAATTGGTGTCAATTTTGATCTTCTTGTATACTCATATAAGTTTTGTATATGTATGCTTACTCTTTCAAGAATATCAATGTCAATTGGTATCTAATTTTCATACATATATCTTTGTTTATGCTAGTGCTTGAGTTTCAATTGTGTTTAAATTGATTACTTTAAATTGGTATCAAGACTATGCATTATTTTAGTTGGTATTTCATAAAGGGGGAGAAAATTTGATGTTGTCTTTTCAATTGGGATTTGACTCTCACTCCCTTGCTTTATGTTAAAATTGAAACTATATTTTAACATTATTGATCTCAAAAGTTTTCAAATTGGTATCAGGTGTCTAAAAGAACATATTTCTCTTAATGATGTCAAGATGTTTATGTTGAGTATTTTTAATTGGTATTTCAAAATTTTGTTTTTATGAAAGTTTCAATAGTTTTGACTTACATTGCCTATATGTGTATAGATTCATGTTGAGTGTATCCTATATTGAGGAGCTTGACAACTCTTCTTTATGAGATACACGTGTGTAAGGAGAGCTTCACATCTCTTTTTATGCATTACGTATTTTGTGTTATGTGAATTAGGGCGTGTCTTCCTTTCTTCATGTAATTCATATATGTAGGGAAGCTAACTTAACGTCTTCCTCTTCATGAATGTCTATCTCACATACGATTTATTGATCCATGTTGAATTTCTATTGGTATCTAGATGCACTTCATTGACATATTTTTAATTAATATCAATGTTTTGATGTTTAACCCTTTATTGGTTCTTGATTTAGAACAAAAAGGGGGAGAATAATTTGTTTTTATAATTTTACCCCTTTATTGATGATTGACAAAAAGGGGGAGAAGAATTTGGCTTTTGGCTTTTATATGCATGTATTTGTTTTAATTGTTTTAATAAGTTTTATTAATAATGTGTTGTTTATGTTATTGGTATCTAGAGCTTAGAGTTTGTCTTACTTCATTGGTATCTAGAGCTATAACATGTTTATATTGATTAATATTTTTTTATTTTATTTATGCATGAGTTAAGGGGGAGCTTCTTTGAAGCTTAACTTTAATCCATGCATATATAACTCCATGAGTTTTGTCATCATCAAAAAGGGGGAGATTGTTGGCCCAATGGCCTTCCACTCTAGTTTTGATGATGATCAACTCATGTAGTTATATTTACTAATATTCTTGTGTTTCTAAGTTTCAGATCATTAGCAGGATATTAGTGTTGGTAATTAGCTTCAACAAGGTGTTTGGAAGCTTATCATGGTGATTCCGGTGCCAAAGCTTAAAGATCATACCTTTGCACTCGGTGGATCGCGTTTGGGAGCAAGTCTACTTGAAGATGGAGATCATCAAGAGAAGACTTAGGTATCCTAGTTTAGTTTAGTGTGTTTTAGATCCATTTGTAAAGCTTAGTTTAGTTGATATGCTCAAGTGCACAAACACACACGTTTTATGTTTTAATGTGTGATTTTATGAATAGTTGGATCAAAACAAGTTTTCATGATTTATATGTATAGTAGATGTTTTCTAGTTATACATACATGCTTAACTTATAGACAAACTTATTTTGACATTCCTATTCATGTTTTGGAAAAATCTAGTTTGATAAAAATACAAGTTTTATTTATGATAAAATTGGCAAGACACAAAAATGAATTGATATGATTGATATATGTCTTGAAATTTTTATCACAAGTTTAGTTTTCAAGTAAAATGATAAAACATATTTTTGTGGATTTTTTAGAAGTGTTAAAAGATTGTTTTTTTACAAATTTTCTATCTCAAAAATCTGCCCAGAAAAACTGTATTTCAGGCAGACCGGTCGACCGGGACAGTCGACCGGCTGCTGTGTCCGGATATGCACAGGCTGTGCATGTCCGTCAGTCGACCGGGTCACGGACCCAGTCGACCGATATAGAGAGTCTGCTCTCTGTATCTTTTCGGTCGACTGGGTCGGTCGACCGATAGAAGGAAACTGTGTTTCCTCCTTGTTGGTCGGTCGACTGGCAGTCGACCGAAGCCCCAACGGTCATATTTTCGACCGTTGGCGGTCGACCGGGCCGGTCGACCGGTGGCTGTCAAAATTGCCACATCAGCCTAACGGCTAGTTTTCTGTTTTGGCCTATATAAACCCCATTCCTTTGGGATTTTGGCTAAGGTTTTTACAAGAGAAAAATTCTGGTTTTCAGTAGAGTTTAAAAGAGTTTTGAAAAGAGTTTTGTGCTTTAAACTTCTAATCTTTATTGTTTTGGGTTTTTGGAAAAATCAAAGAAATAGGAATTTGGGATATTTGTATTGGTTTTCATTCTCCATCTTTTACAAGAATTTCCCAAGTGTTTTCTTTGTTGCTTGTTTTCCAAAAACACTTAGTTTCCACTTGAGCTATATCTTCTATCCTAAGTTATTAGGATCTTTGTTTTGTGTGGAAAAAGAAAAGAGAAAAGAAAGAAAAGAGAGTTTGTGGTTTTGGAACCACTTGTTGTAAACACCCTTTTATTTGTGAATCCCTCTTCGGTAGAGGTGATCGGGTGATTGGTTTGTGAGCCTCTTAAGGAGAGGCATTTGTTGTGGTTGGCTACGGGCCGTATCCCTCTTCGGTAGAGGTGGATTGTGTGTTGTATTGCCTCGGTGGCATTGTAAGTTGAGAGAGGAGTTAGGGGCTCCTATAGTGGACTAGAAATCCTACACGGTGGTGTAGGCGGGGAAGTAGAGCTAGGGGCTCGAACCTCGAAACAAATTGTGTGTTTGCGATTGATCCAATTACTCTCAACTCTACTCTCTTATATTTGTGCAAGCATCATTCATTCATTGCATCATATATATTTGCGTGGGATTGAGCATATTCATACTTGCTTGCATTTGCACCTTGCATATTATTCATATTGTTATATATTGTATATGCTTGGATTGCTTGTGTGTGTGCAACACTTATACTCATCCAACAAGAGCTTCATATAGCAACCTCAACCCATTCAAGGGGAATCAAGAGGTGCTTGTCCAGAGCCTCGCAAGGGGAATTCGGCAACACTTGTTGGATTGTACTAAGTGTTCTTGTAAGATTGTTTTAGCTTCCGCATTTAGCACACTTAGTTTGCATTAAGTTCACTAGATTAGCACTTTCACCTATTCACCCCCCCCTCTAGGTGTACTTTCAGTCAAGCCCTAGAATGTTTCGTTGGATCCAACGTCCAACACAGTGAATATTACGAAAGGTCGTACTGGCTTTGAGCCCACGATCTAACTCAGTACACCGAGCCCCCATAATAGTCATATATTCAATCAAGGGGAGAGGCTCGGTGTGGTGTGTAATGGTTGGGACAGAAGTGATTTCCTCAATAAGAGGAAGCGTGATGAACAAATCTCCAGTGGGCATGTGTGTAGTGAACTGGTACGTTTGTGAATCAATTGATGCGTGGTCTATATGTGTGTAAAACATGTTTACCAAATCAGGACAATAGAATGCATCGGTCTCAGTATTGTCATACACTAATGAATACCAATTCCAGGCCCTAATTCTGTCTAAAAAGACATGTCCATAACCATTAGCATTACTCAAAATTTGCCCAAAATCTTTCTCAATAAAAATAGATGGCGCCATATTCTGGATCTAAGAACAAAGCGGTAAAAAAAGAAAAGATTTAGAAATCGAACCACCCCCGGAATTCGTGGGGGAAGAAATCCGATCTCTGTAGTGGATGTGGAAGGCTCTGAATAAGGATTTGGCACCAGATCAGAAGTAAGAACAGGAGATCTACCGGAACAGAACTTGGCGGCTCGCTGGAGTTGTCAGAAGTGCCGCAAAAGCTCGGCAATCTCCAGGAAAGCGCGGCAGAAGCAAGGAATCTGAGGAGAAGAAAAGGTTCAGTGGCGGCGGTTTTGAGAGGAAATTTCAGATCTGAGGAGAGTTATTTCGTTTGATGGAGGAAGTATGTGGAAGGGGGTCTTTTTATAGGAGGGAGAAACTTTGAGAGTTCCCAATCTATCCCTAGGTCAAAGGAAATTTTACCACATTGGAATATGTAACTTTGAAAAGGGAAGTGTTGACTCCTAGGAATTTGGAATGACCTAAAACTTAGGAATTCTTGAAAGATGGAATTTGAGGAATCATAGGAATTTAGAAAGATGGAAAGAATTTGAATTTTGAAAATGTGGGACTCTTTTAAACATGAAAATCTGAGGAGAAGAATAGATCCATGACTAGCTTACCTTGCTAGCTTGCCAAGACTTACTAGACTCCTTGATAGCGAATGCATGCCTAATGTTGTCACTCCATCGGCGTAGGATTTGTCTCGCGTGTTGACCTAATTACTTTCTCACTTTGAAGACGGTGGTTTAACCATCGGAGAAGAGAAGATCATACACTTGCAAGATGAAATTAAGCAAACACCCATGAGTTAGTGAAGTGGCAAGACTAGTGGTAAACTAGTACATGGAGAAGAATTTAGCTACAACAAGCCATAAGAAAAATACAAGAAAGCATGAAGTAAATTGCAAGAATTAAAGAAAGCAATAAAGAAAGCAATTAAAGAAAGCACATAGAACTAGAACCAAGCTTCAAGTAGAGGAAGGAGGATGGATCAATCCTTGTTGCTTCAAGTGTCACCCTTGATTACACAAGCTCTCTCCCTCACAATCACTCTCTTTTACATTGAATTCTAGGGAAGAAGAAGAGGGATCTAAAGAACAAAACCTAGAGAAAAATACATGAAAATTACAACATCTAACTATTCTCCTCTCTTCTCCATTCAGTTCTTGCTCGCAGGTCAAAGATCACATATTTATAGCCCCAGGTGAAGGATCCAGAAGCAAGTTTGTTGGCGCAAAATCCGAGGCCAAATCTCCCTGTAACTGCCGCGCCTTCTAGAAGATCTTGCAAGTTGGCGGCAAAATCTGGGCCGTTGAGCCCAGATTTTCTGGTAGGATTTGTTTGTTAGGAGGTTAGCCACGTGGTATATCTAGAATCTTCGTTTGTTGGGCGGATCTTTCTGGATCTGGATTTGAATTTGGCTTTATCTTAACCTTTAATTAATCACTTAATTAGTGCTAATTAAGTAATTAATTGGCTATCTCTCCTTTAAGTGTGTACCTGCAAATATGTAGAGAAGAGGAGTAAAAATCACATATTTATTTGTAATATGCATGGGAGTTATGATGTAAAATATACAATATTGTGTACTAATCATTGGGCCTTCTTCTCCATTAAACATTGGACCTGAAAAAAGAAAGAAAAAAGCAATAAAAATCTAATATTTATTCAATAAAGCATAGTATGGTGGTATAAAATGATGTATAAAATGAACTCCAATCACACCCCCATACCAAGCTTTTGCTAGTCCCTGAGCAAAATAAGATAAGAGAAAAAAATTCTAATTAAATTATTATACCACTTTTGTAGGTGACACGATTGCACTGAGCGTGTGCAACAGGCCGTTAAACCTCTAGATTACCCTAGAGGAGGAGTGTTGTCTCCTGAGGGTTTTCAGCGGATTACACCCACAAAATCCCAAGAAAAAGAAAATGTTAGTGAAAGGAAAAGAAAAAAAAAGTTTTTATGATCCATTTTTTTCAAGAATTTCGGTGATCTATCGGTTTCGGGTTTCCCTAAACTTTTCCTTCTTTTCATAAGTTTCCACTCGAAGTCTTGTCTTCAACTTAGGTTAAATTTCCAAGAATAGAAAGGGAACTGGATTTTGTATCAGGCCTAACATATATACATCTATATGTATGAGGAATTTTTCTTAGACTTTAGTTTATTTATTTACATATATATAAATTTTTTTTTTTGGAATGAAAGATTATATATTTATATTCCCTTAACTTCATTAAGCTTTCTAATTTACCCATGTAGCGAGCCTTGCCGATGACTCCCAGACCAGATGGTCTTAGGGCACCAGATGAAGATATATCCATAAGATCCAAGGACTCGAGTAAACTAGGTCATGAATGCTAAGGACTCAACCACCTTTAGGCATGACTGGTCATGCTTCTTAAGGCACAACTAGCCAGCTTAATTAGTGATCAAGTTTTATTTATGAAATTTTTTTTATTTTTTTATATTTTTATATATGTATGTAAACAAAGTTACTAAATCCTTGATTAATCTCTCAATATGTAAATGTATATAGTGCTTAGGAAAAATTCAAAATCTAGCAATCTTTTTATTCTTTTCTTTTTTTAACCTAAAGATCCAACAATACTTCGTATTTTGACTTATATTAAGAAATCTTAGTTTAGAATGTCCTTAATTCCTAAGATCATGTTAATTCTTTTCAAAAAAATTGATCAAAATTTTTTTTATTTATATATAAAAGAAAAGAAAAATCTAAAAATCTAAAAGAAAATCTAAAAATCGAAAAGAAAATCCTAGAAAAAAACTAAAAACCAAAGAAAATCCTAAAAAGAAAAATCCTTTGTTAGTATCTACCCCCATACCTATCTCATGCATTGTCCCCAATGTATGTAAGAAAATAAATGCATGAAATAGGTAAAGAAAAGGTGTCACCCCCTCCTTCGGCTTGGACCAGCTGTGGTGCTAGGTCCGGCCGACTGCAAACGCCTCAGAACCTCCTCAATGCGGTCTAAGCGAGATGTCTGCTCCTCAACCTGTTTGCGTAATCTAATATACCCACGAAATATCTTCTTCATGCCACGCCAAATGGTAGACATGAAGGCGCGTGAATCAGCTGGGGGGGTCCTGTTGCCAAAAGGCCAGCTCATCCTCCTCTAAAAGTTCCTCTGAAGAGGACTCCACAGGGACATCTTCGGACTGGACACTAGGAGTCCAGACCGCATGAAGACAACTATTGTAAGCGCTAGTCGCCCTCTCTGGTGCAATGAACACCCTATCATATGAGTCAAAAACTGCATCTGGTAAGAAAATCCTACATAGACGAGTGATCAAAACTTGGTGCGAGTACTTTGCACCGCGTGTGCCTGAGGAGTTGGTGATGAGACAATGAAAAATGGTCTTGTTAATACAGATAGTGTGCTACCGAGTCATGAGGTCGTGAATAATTTACAACACCGGCCTGTTGAAGGAGGTCGTGTGGTCAAGCCCTAAAATGTTGCGTTGAATCCAGCGACCAACGCAATGTACGTTTCTAAATGTAGTACTAGCTTTGAGCCCCCTATCTTGTATTACACAGCGAGTCCCCCATAACAGTCATGTAATCAATTAGTTGAAGGGGGTCGCGATGATGTGGGTTGCAAGGGACATGTATGAATTCCTCTAGCAGAGGAAGCGTGATAACAATGTCCTCAGTGGGCAAGTGCACTAAGATTTGGTATGTGTCAAAATTTATAAAGGCTTGATCTATGAAAGTGTAGAAAAGCTTGACGAGCTCAGGACAATAGTAAGCCTCGTGATCTGAGTTATCATAAACCAATTCATACCAATCCCAAGCACGAATACGATCTAAAAATACATGACCATAACCGTTTACATCGCTAAGAATCCTAGCAAAATCTTTTTCAGCGAAAATAGACGGTGCCATAATGAATAATATGAAGTAACGAGAAGGGATACGAAAACCTCCCCCAGACTACGTGGGGGGGAAACTTAAATGAGATTGCATAGAGCAATCAGTAGTGGTAGCAGATGTGTAGATGGTAGATCGGGGGGCTTTAGACTGCCGCGTCTGCAGAGAAATTTGGTGGCGGCCCAGGTTCTTCCAGATGGCCGTGGAGGTGCGGCAGATATCGTGGAAACGTGACAGGGTAGAGATAGGGGCTCAGAAAAATTTTGGAGATCGGCGCTGGCTGTGTGCGTTTTAGATGTGGGGTTGAAACTAGGGTAAGGGAAAAAACACGGGATAGAGGGTATTTATAAGGGGCTGAGAAGGATGAAATCCCCAAATTGCCCTAAGTTATTATTTGAAAGAAAAAGGGAGTGTATGAAAAGAGAAAAACCTAGGTGCTATTTAGCACCTAAGTCCATTTATTTATTTATTATTTTTTTTAATTTTTTTATTCTCTTGTTGATTATTTTTCTTCTTTACAATTATTAGTTATTTATTTTTTTTTATTTTTGTTTTTGTTTTTTATTTATTTTTTATTTTACAAGGGAGGTCCCAAAATGATTTACAGGAAATACCGGGAAAAGTGTAACATGACGTGGTCACATATAGACTGGGTCACAAAGACCCAGTTCAAGAACATTATGTGACTCAGACTCTGTGGTGAAAAATGGCTTTAGGCGTTGACCATTGACTTTGAAAGTGTTGCCATCTTTAGGATCGAAAATTTCAGTGGCACCATGAGGAGAGACATTATGGACGACGTATGGGCCTGACCACCTGGTTTTCAGTTTACCAGGAAAAAGGTGGAGTCTAGAGTTATACAACAGAACTTTTTGTCCTAAGACAAAAATTTTCCTATGAATTGATTTATCGTGGAAAAGCTTAGTTCCGTGTTTAGATATCCGAGCGTTATCGTATGCATTATTTCTTAGTTCTTCTAACTCAGATATCTGCAGTTTTCTCAAATCACCAGCTTTATCTAAGTCCAAATTCAGCTATTTTAGTGCCCACATAGTATGGTGCTCTAGCTCTACAGGCAAATGGCAGGGTTTTCCAAATACAACTCGATATGAAGACATACCGAGGACAGTCTTATAAGCGGTCTGATATGCCCATAGGGCATCAACAAGTTTAATGGACCAGTCCTTACGATTTTGTCCAACAGTTTTCTCCAATATCAGTTTAATTTGTCTGTTGGTGACTTCCACTTGCCTGTTCGTCTGAGGATGATAGGCCATGGATAATTTATGAGAGATAGAGTACTTCCGCATTAGGGCTTCAAAAGTCCAGTTACAGAAATGACTCCCATTGTCACTAATTATCGCACGGGGGACTGAAGCGAGAAATAATGTTTTCACGTAAAAACTTGATGACAACTTGGTTGTCATTTGTCCTTGTCGGAATGCTTCAACCCATTTAGAAATGTAGTCTACGGCCATTAAAATGTATTGGATGCCATAAGACAGAGGGAAGGGTCCCATGAAATCGATGCCCCACAAATCAAAAATTTCTACCTCAAGGATTGGTGTAAGGGGCATCATGTCTCTATGTGTGATTCGACCCGTCATTTGACATCTGACACAGAGCTTACAGAAAGTATAAGCGTCCTTAAAGAGAGTGGGCCAATAGAACCCACTCTGAAGGACTTTCTCAGCAGTCTTTCGTGGACCAAAGTGTCCACCACAAGCTAGCTCGTGACAAAATGTCAAAACGCTATGATGTTCATCCTCAGAAAGAGACCTTCTAATTATCTGGTCAGGGCAATATTTGAATAAATATGGTTCATCCCAAAAGAAAAATCGTACTTGTTTCATAAAGCAATGCTTGTCCTGACCTGACCAATTTGAAAGTGTTTGCCCGGTTGCAAGGTAGTTTGCTATATCAGCATACCAGGGCTCTTTACACATCGTGAAGATGTGTTCGTCAGGAAAGTTTTCATTGATAGGTACAGTCTCTTGGTGCATTTGGAATTCTCGAAAGGTGATTTGCCACCACATTTTCAACGCCCTTTTTGTCTTTAATTTCTAAATCAAACTCATGCAAAAGAAGTATCCATCGAATCAGTCTTGCCTTTGCATCCTTCTTTTGATCAGGTATCTAAGGGCGGAGTGATCAGTGAAAATCGTTATCCTAGACCCTAGTTAGGTATTGGCGAAACTTCTCCAATGCAAACACAACTACTAAAAATTCCTTTTCAGTCGTTGTGTAATTTATTTGGGCCTCGTTAAGCGTCCTACTAGCATAGTAAATCACGTGTTGCCTGTTATCAGTACGCTGTCTGAGAACAGCGCCTATGGCATAATCGGAGGGATCACACATGATTTCAAAAGGCCTAGTCCAATCAGGCGCTGAGATTATTAGTGCCGAGACAAGTCTGTGCTTAAGCTCCTACCAAGCTTGTAGACACTCTTTATCAAAATTGAAGGCACATCTTTTCCTAAGAGATTCATTAAAAGTCTAGCAATTTTGCTAAACTCCTGAATAAATCTTCTATAGAAGCCAGCATGCCCTAGAAATGATCTAATGTCTTTTAAGCATTTAGGCTCTGGGAGCTTTGTTATAACTTTCACTTTCGATCTATCAACCTCAATTCCTTTATTTGAAACTTCGTGCCCTATGACAATTCCTTGCCTGACCATAAAGTGACACTTCTCCCAGTTGAGTGTCAGGTTTTTGTCCATGCATCATTGTAAAACCAGCTTAAGATGGTGCAAGCATTGTTCAAAGGAATCACCATAAATAGAAAAATCATCCATGAAAATCTCCAAAAATCTTTCCACCATGTCAGAAAACAGACTAAGCATGCAACATTGAAACGTTGCAGGAGCATTGCATAGGCCGAAGGGCATTCTTCGGTATGCAAATGTTCCAAAGGGACAGGTGAAAGTAGTCTTGTCTTGATCCTCAGGAGCGATAGGAATTTGATTGTATCCTGAATATCCATCCAGGAAACAGTAATACTCATGTCCAGCTAGTCTCTCGAGCATTTGATCTATGAACGGAAGGGGAAAGTGGTCTTTACACGTGGCAGCATTTAATTTTCAGTAATCAATACAGACTCGAATCTTCGTTAGAAGATGAGTTTGTACTAATTCTTTCTTATCGTTTTCTACAACAGTAAACCCTTCTTTCTTTGGCACAGCGTGGACTGGACTAACCCACTGGCTATCGGATATGGGATAGATGATCCCATTTTCCAATAGCTTCAAAATTTCAGCTCTAACAACCTCTTGTATGATTGGGTTTAGTCTATATTGTGGGTCATGTTTAGGTTTTGCATCTTCCGTCAAATGAATCCGGTGTTGCACAATGGATGGACTGATTCCTTTTATATCAACAATGGTCCAACCAATGGCTTCTCGATTTTCCCTCAATACTACAAGAAGATCCTCTTCTTGTTGTTCCATAAGATGGGACGCAATGATCACGGGAAATGCTTCCTTCTCATCCAAGTACTGGTACTTGAGATGACTAGGAAGAACCTTAAGCTCGGAAGAGGGCACCTGATCTATCAATGGTTATTCCTTGTGTAAGGGAGGGATAGGGGCGGCATTTGTCGCCCACTCCACTGTGGATTTGATGATTTGATCAAGGTTGAAGTCATCAGACTCCAATTCAAATTCTCTATCAGACTCATATTCAATCTCCATGTCATGTTCACTTGTTAATCCCTCGATTAAATTCACTTCAAACGATTCAGTATCCAAATCTCGATGTTGTTTTCCCAGGTGAAAAACGTTTACCTCTTTTGTCATATCTCCAAAAGTTAGACGCATCGATCTATTCCTACAGTTGATGATTGCGTTTGCGGTGGCTAGGAAGGGTCATCCTAGAATGACAGGGGTCAGAACTCTGGGATTGTGTACGGGTTGCGTCTCCAGAATAATGAAATCCACAGGGTAAATGAATTCCCCGACCCGTATGAGAACATCTGTAATCTCCCCCCTTGGGAATATTTACAGTTCGATCAGCCAATTGTTTGGTAACTCTGGTTGGACGGAGGTCACCAAACCCGAGTTGCTGATACACTTAGAAAAGAAGAAGATTAATGCTGGCTCTTAGATCAAGTAACGCCCTGTTTATCATGGTCTGTCCTATAATACAGGAAATGATTGGACTCACTGGGTCTTTATATTTCACAGGAATTGGCCCAGTTAGCAACTCACTTATGTTTGAAGCAAGGAAGACCTTCTTTGGGACATTTATTTTCCTTTTCTTAGTGCACATATCTTTTAAGAACTTGGCATATGAGGGGACTTGTTGTATGGCATTAAGAAGGGGCACATTGATCTGGACCTGATTAAATATTTCTCTAATTTTCTCCATTTGAGCATTAGAATTTTGATTTGCTAGCCTATTAGGGAATGGTACAATAGGCTTGTATGGTTGCTCTTCTGCTTTGTCTTTATTATTTGATTTAGAGGCTGAAGGTTGTGAACTTGAAGATGGATCATTTTTAGTTGGTGGTACTAGATAGGAGATGTTGACACTGATTTATTTGGATTAGGATGACTAGAAACCTGATTGTCTATCTACTTTTCAGATCTCAAAATATAAACAGTATTACATTGACTTGGACCTATGTCTTCAGCTTCATGAATAGGAAAGGGGTTCTTAGGATTGGGCACTGGCTGGCTTGGCAATGTTCCCTTTTGTCTTTCATTTAATGAGTTAGCCAGTTGACCTATCTGAACCTCTAACCTATTGATAGCCTGATTGTGGGTGTTCATCATTGAGGCCTGGGTTTTGGATAAGGTTTCAATCATTCTTTCCAAATCTGACAATTTTTTATCAGGATGATTTTGTGTCTGTTGTTGCTGATATATAGGCTGGAAGTTATGTTGGAAGCTTATTTGAAAATTTGGTAGACTCTGGTGGAAACTGGGTTGATGAGACTGAGTAAGATATTGGTGTGAAAATAGTTGTCTTGGTTGCTCATGACCAGACTGACTCCAAGAAAGATTTGGATGGTTCCTCCATCCCGGGTTGTATGTTTTGGAGTATGGATTATAGTTAGGTCTGGTGTATGCTGCATTCGTATTCTCAGGGTACATTTGAGTTTGGTAGACAGGACACTCCTCAAACAGGTGGTTAAGAGCATGGCAGTAGGTACAACCTGGGTTGATCACAGGTGGTGGGTTGACCTGATTCACAGAATATGGTTCCCTAGCCTCGAGCAGTTCTAGCCGTTTCATCAACTGTGTTATCTTTGCCTCGGCAGCTATAGAGGATTCAATCGAATGCATACCAGCTTTGAAATTGGTGGGATTGGTTTTCTCAGGACAAGACTCCCACTGAATGGTTTTTTCTGCTAATGCTTCAAAGAGATCCCAACCCTGGTTCTCATCTTTCTTTAAAAATTTCCCTTGACACATAGTCTCAAGGAGTGTCTTAGTTTGGTAATCTGTTCGTCATAGAGAATTTGGCACTGTCACCACTTTTCTATGCCGTGATGAGGACATTGGGCTAGTAAATCTTTAAACCGTTCAAAATACTTCCAAAATGGTTCACTTGATTTCTGCTTAAACTGCATTATGTTTTTTCTGATGAGGGCCGTTTTATGAATGGGGTAGAATTTCTTAAGAAAGACTTTGGAAAACTCATCCCATGACGAGATAGAACTGGCAGGCAAATTATATGGCCACTTTTGGCTATATCCTTAAGCGCGAAGGGAATGAACCTTAATCTAACAGCGTCTTCCCCCAGTTGGGAAACTCTCATCATCAAACATACTTCTTCAAACTCACGAATTAAGAAATATGCATCCTCGAATTCTAGGCCATGAAATCTAGGGAGTGTATTTATGAACTGTGGTTTAAGCTCAAAATTGTTTCCATTTGCTTCGGGTAAAAGAATGCATGAAGGAAGTGAAGTGCGAATGGGGTAGAACTTGTCTTGGAGAGAAGTATTGTTAGCCATGATTGAAATTGTGTCAGGAAGTGGTGTTTGTGCAAGTGTAGAAGTCCTAACAAGTCTTGCTGAAACTGGATCCCGATACCACTCTTGCATGCACAATCACAGACAACGTTCACCAAGCAATCAAGCGAAAAAGGAAAATAACAAACAAGAGAAAAGAAAAACAATCACAAGCTATCTAGGATACCTGGACCTAGACGACTCCTAACTGTTCGATGAACCGAAGAAGGTTATTGTTCGAGTCAGACCACACCTAATCAGCCAGGTGGGGGCAAGATTGGTGGGAGGTATCCGCGCAGAAGCGACGGGCCTAATTAAGCCAAACCACCAGCCTTCGGGGTTTCGCCCCTCAATCCCCCAACCTTAGACACTGATTTGACTGGAGTGTGAATCAAAAACAATTTTCAACTTCAGCTGATCTCTTAACGAGTCCGGATGTCCCTAGGGGCCAACGTCTATCAATTTTTATTAAAAAGCTTGGGATTGTGAGTGCTTGGAATCTAATTTTTGGGCCAAGGAAGGGTGATTAAATCCCCACCTTATGTTGTTATTGGGTGGTGTCCTTAAGATCGATTTGTGCAAGTGTACAATATATTCGAACAAGATTCACTCAAAGCGATGTAAATCAACCAAGAGATGAGTCCTATTCTAAATGCAATGCGAACGTACCTTGCTCCAGCACTCCTCAACAGTAAAGTAAATGAATTGAAAAGACACGTGCCTAAAATGCAAACGTCTAATCAATTTTTAAACTTTTTAACAAATGTTTTATAGTTGGTTTATTAGCAGGCTCCTGGTGATGGCATATAAGAAATAAAGTTTGCAGCAAGTTATATTTTTACAAAGCAAGCAGCCCTGCACAAAACCCGTCAGTAGGAAACTCCTCTTTGCTGCGGTTCCGCGATAAAAGCCGAGAATACGCGGAAATTCATAGGGTACTTGGTCTCTGCTTTCTAGGGCAGAGGGCCAATACCACTTATATGTTACTCCAATATTTGTTTCCTGCTTCCCTAACCTGTAATCTGCAACAGAGAAGAAAAATTCGTTTAGTTCCAAAAATTCAATAAAAACCGTCACCCTCCCCGGCAACGGCGCCAAAAATTTGTTCGGAAGGATTAATTGTATTGAAGAGGGTTTAGAGTAAACCGTTGATGTCCATGAACTGATGATTGAAAACTCTGAATGTATATGTAGGTTTACTTTACTCCTTCCGAATCACCGTTCGTAGCACAAGCTATGACGGGTCGTATCCGCAGGGAAGGTTAGCAATAAAAGCATTCAAGATTTTTTGTATTAAGATTTTCAAGAAGAAAAATGAAGGTTCTTCTTTGTTTAAGAAATGAAAAACAAAACGATGTAGAAAGTGAGTGGAAAATCTTTGTGGGTTTTGTAGAGGAAAGAAAGAAACGAAAATAAAGATGGAAGAAAAATGGAGAAATTTGAAAAGGAAAAGTTTTCAGAAAAGGGTTTTTGAAGTATGATAGAAAGAAAAGCCATAACTAATTAACATTCTAATTTACTAACTTACTACTCTCATTGGGTGATGCATGCCTCATATTGATTCATCAGCAATGGTATGTCTTGCTTTGCCAAGTCCTTGTATTGTCCCATGTCGAGGATGTGTTCTCATCTAGGCTAGGCTAGTTGCCTCCTTGAATCATTAGCTCCCTAGATAGATTTTCAACAATGGAACAAGGATAGTCACTCTTAAGGATGCTAAGAAAACATGCAAGATTCATTAGTCCATCAAAGCTATAATCAAGCTAGCATGAAATAAGAAACTTGTAATATAGTCATTAGCATAGTGGAGTGCTCCATCTTCATGTTCCATCTAGGTACTTGTTCTAAAGACAAGGCTCTAAGTGAGACTCACATGAATCATATGGAGGGGGAACAAAGCATTTGCAAAGAATTAAAAGTAACTCTTCTTCATTGGGGGTAAGATAGACTTGTAATTTGTAAAACTAAAAAGAATAAAGTATCCAATGCTTCATAAAGTTAGCAATTACCCAAGAGTTAGTAGTTAGTAAAATTAAAAGTTAGTTAGTCATGTTAATGAATTAGCTAGACATGGGAATAAAGAACAAGCAACAATTCATTGTAAAAAGTAAATTCAAGAAGGTAAAAGCTTAAAGAAAATAATGCACTAGAACAAGAAAAGATTGGAAGATTGAAAGCTTGATCCTTATATTGTGTTGTCACCTTCTCCAATTATAAAGATTGCTCACCCTCACTCTCTCTTTTTTGGATTCTAGAAGGAGAAAAGGAAAATTACATAAGAGACTAAAGAAAACCTAGAGAAACCCTAACAATTTCTCTAAATATAATGCTCTTCTCTCCTCCTGGATTACAGAGGCCCTAGGGGTCTATTTATAGCCTTTAGGAGAATAGGTCATCCCATCACAGCTGTTGGACCAAAATCTGGATCAACGGCCAAAGGATTGCCGTAGATCCGCGGCAAATGCCGCGTTTCCGCAGCCGAATCTTGGCCGCTGTGTTAGCGAATTTTTGTGCCTTTCTGTTGGACCTCGTAACCCCAGCTAGAGCTTCTAGAAAGTGAAAATACGCTTTGGATCTGTTCAGATCTAGGCTTTCTTCTTGTGGGCTTCTCAATTACTCTTTAATTCCTTAAAAATCATAATTGTTGGGCCTTCTTCTCCATTAAACATTGGACCTGAAAAAAGAGAGAAAAAAGAAATAAAAATCCAATATTTATTCAAATAAAGCATAGTATGGTGGTATAAAATGATGTATAAAATGAACTCCAATCAATAATCCTTGGCGGTTGCCTCGGACCATGAATCTTCATTACTATAAGGTTCTACAGATTCCTTAGTAATGGCCTTTGCAACCCTAAATCTTAGAGACTTAAGAAAAAAGGGTCATCTTCACTTTTCATATAGGAAAATTCAACTCATCAAACGTGGGTGGGGACTTAATGCTAGAGAAGTCGTGTGATGCCATGAAATCAAGCAATAATATAAAATAAGTAACAAATGCAATAAATATAGCCAACAAGAGGATCTCTCTAAGGTGGTTAAACAAAAAAATTAGAGTTTAGGCTCTGATACCAATTATAAATCACCTAAAGAGCGTGAATGGGTGATGGCTATGGGTTAATGGCAAATGATGTGAAATAAGAACTAAGTCTAGTAATCTAAGCAAATAACAATAGCCAACACAATTAGTAATTTCCATAATAGAAAATTACAATAAAATAAAGAGCAATTATAGCATGCAAATAGAGAAAGTGAGGTAAATAGATAAGAAAGAGAGAGTAAGTAATTGTATACATAAGAGGATTATTTCGATGTTTGAGCCACTTGCTCTACGTCCCCGCCTTCACCGCATGAAGGATTTTCACTATTGCTTGATCCCACCAGATCTCTACTCTACACGTTCCCTCAAGAACAAACTAGACCTGCAAGTCCTCTCACTTGGTGTCTTCTACACCTTACAAATACTAAACCCACAAGCTCGTATAAGGCCTCAATCTCTGCAACTCTTCTCAATAACAATGAAGAAGATAATCTTTTTAAGATCATAAAAATAGCTCATAAAGCGCAATCCTATAACCAAGAATGGATTTTTAGCTCAAAGATATGTGGTTAGAAAAGCTTGTAATCAGTGGAGTGTGAGAATTAAAACAAGAGAGATTTGGAAAGGATTTGAATTGGAGAACACTTCTCTTTTTGAAATTTTTCTCTTTGAAAATTGAATCTAAAAAGATTGAAGGCATTATCTCTTAGTTCTTGAGCTTCTCTTCATTATGACAAATGGTCAATATGGTTACTATATATAGGTATTCAAAAATAAAGAGAAAACCCACATAGCCATATTTGATTATCCACTAAACAGTTCTCTAATAATATAGTCATTATAGGCAAAGGCTATCAAAAATAGACATGTCGGTCAATCGCCCGGTCAACTGCCAATGGTTATTTTTTTGACCGTTGGGAATCGTCGGTCGACCGATGATCAGGACAGAACTAGCACTCTAAAACGTGTGTTTTATGAAATCAGTGAAAAGTACTCGTATGTGCTAATGTTCCCTCGATACTGTTGGCCCAAGGTTACAATCACCCGTTTTTAGTGTGTTTTGATGATTACAAAACATATTAGTTATTTGTACTAATATTGTTTGTTGTTTTAGTATGTTTCAGGTTTCTAATGAAACTAGGTATTTTCTTCCCAAAGGAAGGAGTTTGGACTCAAGTCACCTCAATTCGGGCTCAAAGAATCAAGCTTGCAAGATCATATGATGAAGCCCTCTTGAAGAACTTGTAGTCCTTAGAACAAATGTAAGAAATAGATTGTTAAAGTTTGAGTTTTGGAAATTGGCTCTAGGATACACACACACATTTTTTTTACAAGTTTTCATGTTTAAAACTTTTTGTTTCTAAGTTTTTCATGACTTGACTAAATATACATGATTCCAAGTTCTACAAAGACATATACCATATTTAGATCATGTATACTCTCTCTATCATGATACTTAGTTATCTTCACTTCAAAAAAAAAATTTTTTACAAAACAAAATTTTAAAGTCCTGTCCTGCTGCTATTTTTATGTTTCAGGCAAGTCCGGCCGACCGGCCCGGTCGACCGGCGCCTGCACAGGACATGCACGCTTGTGCATGTCTGTCGGCCGACCGCCCAGGTCGACCGACTGACTGTAATCCTGCTCTCGGGTTTTCTGGGTCGACCGCTGGGTCGACCGCCCGAAGAAAACAGTGTTCTCCTTTAAGAGGACGGTCGACCCTGGGGTCGACCGGAGCCCAACGGCTCTTTGCCAGCTAAGCAGACGGTCGACCGGACCGGTCGACCGTCAGGCCTGCAAAGTGCCAACGGCTCTTTCCTCTTTTGTGCAAGTCTGAAATCTGTTTTCTTAATCTGTTTTGGCAGACTTTTTCTGAGGTTTTGGAGAACTTTTTCAGGTCAGATAAGGTTAAAATAAATTAGTTTTAACCCTTTCTTCTCCCTATAAATAGTATAGCCTCTTGTAAAACACCCAAGAAAAATCCTCAAGTTTTCAAAGTTTTCAAAAGAGAAGAAAAGTTTTTAAGCTCTCCATTTTCCATTCTTTCTTGAGCTTGTTTTCAGTTGTGTTCTCTAGCAAAAATCTTCTCTACAACTGAGTTTTCTCACTACACTCCTTAGAGCCAAAATTCCCTACTCAATCTATAAGGAAATTGTAAAAGAGTGAGAGTTTGTAAAGAGTTTAGTGATCTTGTTGTGATCACTTTGGTTCCTTGTGTTCTTCTTCATCTTGTGGAGACACCTCTTCGGTAGAGGTTATTGTAAGTGGTGGAGCTCGGTGCTCGGGTCTTTGGTAGACCGTTGTAATCGTCCTCGGTGGATAGTGGAAACCCTTCACGGAGGTGAAGGCGGGGAGTAGAGCGGTGGCTCAAACCTCGAAACAAACATCTTGTGTTTGTGATTGCCTTGTGTCCATTTTCGCTTTAAATTTCTCTTGCACTCTATAGTTTTCAATTACTTGCTTGAGATCTAGTTTTCTTTCCTTGTGTTATTGCTTCTAGTTTGTGATACTTGTGATATATCTTGTGTGCACTTCATCATTGCATTTTATTCATTCCTTGTTCGATCAATTCTCATACAACAAGGTTGCATTGCGCACCTCTAACCCATTCAAGGGGAATCAGGAGGAAGGAGT
This sequence comes from Agave tequilana, assembly GCA_038442645.1. Classification (NCBI taxonomy): domain Eukaryota; kingdom Viridiplantae; phylum Streptophyta; class Magnoliopsida; order Asparagales; family Asparagaceae; genus Agave; species Agave tequilana. The sequence continues at coordinate 47,155 of JAVJIF010001067.1, forward strand.
TCAGAACCCTTCACGGGGTATTCGGCTCTTAGTCTTGTTTTGAGAGATCGTTGCATCATTCATCCATCATAATTTTAAAAAGATTGTTAGATTAGCAATTACACCTATTCACCCCCCCTCTAGGTGTTTTTCAATTGGTATCAGAGCTTGGACTCTAGGCTATTGGCTTAACAACCTTAGAGAGATCCTAATTTTGCTAATCATTTCATTCATTCTCACTTAGTAAAGATGGTCGATGGTATTAAGACACCCCCTAAGTTTGATGGACTTAACTTTCCCATATGGAAGGTTAAGATGACCGTTTTCTTGCAATCTCTAGGTAGTCGAGTTGCAAAGGCCGTGACCAAACCCTTTAGTGCACCCCCCGGTGATGAATCTACTTGGTCCGAGATTGAGACTAAAGAATTTGATGCCAATGCTAGGGCTCATTATGCACTCCTTCAAGCCCTCAATGATGATGACATTGCTAGAGTCATCCATTGCAAATCCGCATTCGAGATTTGGACACACTTGCTAGTTACACATGAGGGGACTTCACAAGTGAAGAGGGCTAAGATAGACCTTCTTCGGTCCCAATATGAAAACTTTTGCATGCAAGAAAATGAAACCATAGATGATATGGTTACAAGATTTACAAAGATTACTAATGGACTTTCTTCTCTAGGTGATGCTATCGACAACGACCAAAGAGTAAGAAAGATCACCCGGGCTCTTCCTCCTTCATGGGAAGTAAAGGCAACTACCTTGAAGGAACTCAATGACAAGGAGGAGATGGAGCTAATTGGTCTCATTGGGAACCTCAAAACCCATGAGATGGAGAGAAAAGCAAGGGAGGAAATGGCTCCTTCCAAGAAGAAGACTATAGCCTTCAAGTGTCAATCTACTCACTCCGACGAAGACGATGAAGAAGAAGATGACGAAGAGCTCTCACTTCTTGTGAAGAACGTCCGGAGGATGTACAATAAGGCTAAATTCCAAGGAAGAAGGAGATGGCAAGGAGGCAAGGAAGAAAGAAAAATCATATGCTTCAATTGCCAAAGACCGGGACACATCGTTGCGGAGTGTCCGGATAAAGTAAAGCCTTCCACCCCCAAGAAGCCATTCAAGAAGAAGGCAATGAAAGCAACATGGGATTCCGAGAGTGAATCCGAGGAGGAAATCGACACCGCCAACATGTGCTTCATGGCTAATGAAAGCACAAGCAAGATAACCCCCTCCACTTCTTTTGATGATGAACTCTCCATGGATGAACTAGGAGAAGCATTTGTGAAACTTTCTCATAACTATGATTTTCTAAAGAAAAAGTATTTAAAAATGAAAAAGGAAAATGAAACTCTTAATCTTCAAGTAGTTACTCTTACTAAAGAAAAGGATGACTTGCTCTCTACTTTAGTTTCTACTAAAAATGATTTTGATAAGTACAAGATTTCTTATAAAGGTAAGACCCCACTAGTTGATTCAAATGAGATTACCATGCTTAAAGAAAGAATAGACTCATGGAATTGTTTTGAAAAATTGTGAGTTTGATAAAAAGAAGATTGAGGCTATGTTTCCTAAGAAACAAGCCCCTAAGAAAAATGCTTTTCATGCTCATGCTCATGCTCATACCACACAACCTATACATCGTGGCAAACCCCCAAAACATGCTTACACTTCACACACACATCATGCATTCATGTATGATAGAGTGTTCTCATGTTCACATTGTGGGCGTAAAGGGCACTTAGCCAATTTTTGCTATGATAGACTAAATGCATCTCGTCATAATGTTTGGGTTCGAAACACTAACTTTCAAGGACCCAAGAAAATTTGGGTACCAAAGTCAACAAATTTGTTAAATGATGTAGGTACCTTCCAAAGCCCAAAGACGTAGAGGATTGTGGTATCTTGATAGCGGTTGCTCAAGGCACATGACTTGGGACATCAACAACTTTGCAACCCTATCAAGATATCATGAAGGTGGCACCGTCACCTTCGGAGATGACGCCAAGGGTAAAATCATCGGTATCGGTAATGTAAAACTTGGCACATCCCCTTTAATTGAAAATGTTGTTTTAGTTGATGGCCTCAAGCATAACCTCTTGAGTGTTAGTCAACTTTGTGATAAAGGTTTTGATGTTGTTTTTGATAATGTAGTTTGTAAAGTAATTGATAGAATTTCTAATACTTGTGTGTTTTCCGGTTTTCGTGAAAATAATGTTTATATGATTGATATGTCAAATATGTCTTGTAATATTACTTGTTTAAAAGCCCTCGATGATGACTCTTGGTTGTGGCATAGGAGATTAGGCCATATTTCATTTGACCATATTTCTAGGTTAAACACAAAGGAAATGGTGAAGGTATTCCTTGTTTGAGTTTTGAAAAGGACCGAGTTTGTGACGCATGTCAATTTGGGAAACAAACTAAGTCCTCTTTCAAATCAATTAAGGATATCATGACATCACGTCCTTTGGAGTTAATCCATATGGATCTATTTGGCCCTACACAAACCAAAAGTCTAAGTGGGAATAGATTTGCATTTGTTTTAGTTGATGACTTTTCACGTTTCACTTGGGTTTTCTTTCTTGAACATAAAAATCAAGCATTTTCATATTTTCAAACTTTTAAGAAAAGAGTTGAAAAAGAAAAGGATTCTTTGATTTTAAGAATAAGAAGTGATACAGGAGGTGAATTCATTAACCTACCCTTTACCACTTTTTGTGAAGAACATGGAATAAAGCATGAACTATCTTGTCCTAGAACTCCACAACAAAATGGAGTAGTTGAACGGAAAAATAGAACATTACAAGAGATGGCTAGGACAATGCTTAGTGAATTTGGTCTACCACATTATTTGTGGGCCGAGGCCGTTAATACATCATGCTATATATCAAATCGTGTTTTCTTGTGTAAAAATACTACAAAAACTTCTTTTGAAATGTACTTTTCTAGAAAATCAAATGTTTCATATTTTAAAGTTTTTGGATGCAAATGTTTTGTTTTAAATACAAAAGATAATTTAGAAAAATTTGATGCTAGATCTTATGAGGCTATTTTTGTGGGTTATTCTAATACTAGTAAGGCTTATAGAGTCTTCAATAGGTCATCCTTGACTATTGAGGAATCTATACATGTTAAGTTTGAGGAATCTAACTTGTTTGTTAAGAATGTTGTAGAAATAGATGCATTGGATGAAGGCTTGGAGAAAGTGACCTTGGAGGATACACCTACTATGGGAGACAAGCCAAAGGATGATGAAGGAAGTGAAGCTAAAGTAGAAGAGGCTCAAGGAAATGAAGATCAAACAAATGGAGAAGAGCCCACTCAACAACTTCCAAAGGATTGGAGATACAATCCACATCATCCCAAGGACCTCGTCATAGGTGAAGTATCAAAAGGGGTAACCACTCGCTCTAAACTTCATGATTATTGTGGTCATTATGCATTTATTTCTCATGTTGAACCCAAAAACGTCCTCGAAGCCGAGGCCGATTCATATTGGTTGCTAGCCATGCAAGAGGAGCTCAATCAATTTGAGCGCAACCAAGTTTGGCACCTTGTTCCTAGGCCCCACGATAGACCAACAATTAGTACTAAGTGGATCTTTAAGAACAAGTTGGATGAATCGGGTAACGTAGTTAGAAACAAAACTAGGTTAGTTGCCCAAGGTTACACTCAAATCGAAGGAATCGATTTTGAAGAAACCTTTGCACCGTAGCACGGCTTGAAGCCATACGGATGACACTAGCTTTTGCCTCATATAAAGATTTTAAATTGTTTCAAATGGATGTTAAAAGTGCTTTTCTAAATGGTTTTATTGAAGAGGAGGTGTATGTTGAACAACCCCCCGGGTTTGTTGATCCTACACATCCGGATTTTGTTTTTAAATTAGATAAAGCTCTTTATGGTTTAAAACAAGCCCCTAGAGCTTAGTATGAAAGACTTTCTTCATTTTTGATTTCCAATGGTTTTAAGAAAGGTAAAATTGATACAACCTTGTTTACAAAACATGTAGAAAAAGATATACTTATTGTGCAAATTTATGTAGATGATATTATTTTTGGTTCTACTAATGAATCTCTTTGCCAAGCTTTTGAGTCATGCATGAAGGATGAATTTGAAATGTCTATGATGGGGGAGCTCAACTACTTCCTTGGACTCCAAATCAAGCAAAGGAAGGATGGGATCTTCATCAATCAAGCCAAGTACACAAAGGAACTAATCAAGAGGTTCGGGCTTGAAGGATCTAAAGTGAGCAAAACTCCCATGGCAACAACCACAAAGCTTGATAAGGATGAACAAGGTAAAAGTGTAGACATTAAATTATATCGTAGCATGATAGGTAGCTTGCTTTATTTGACGGCTAGTAGGCCGGATATCATGTTTTCCGTTTGTCTTTGTGCACGTTTTCAATCTTGTCCTAAAGAGTCTCACATAATTGCGGTTAAACGCATAATTAGATACCTTAAGGGCACTATTGAAATGGGTTTGTGGTATCCGAAAACCGGCCAATTTTCTATGACTAGTTTTTCGGATGCCGACTATGCGGGTTGTAGGGTAGATAGGAAGAGTGTTGGCCCATAAGGTTACACTCTCCAATTGTTTAGAGTTTTGATGATAACAAACCAAATAAGAGCTATATGGTACTAATTAGTTTGTTGAGATAAGTTTTAGGTTTGTACCATAGTTTGGAGGCCATTGCTTAGCTATTGCAAGAAATTCTAGGTTCATGAAGCAAAGAAGGCTTTTTGCACATCAAGGAAGGAACATAGAAGAGAAGGCACTAGCAAGGCATTGCATGGCTCAAGACTTGAAGATTGCTCAACAAGATTTGTTTTTAGTTTTATAGGTTTAGAATTTTTGTTAAAGAATGATGGATAGGTTTGAAGCTCAATCACACACGTTTTTGCGCACATATTGTTTCTAAGATGATTTTCTATAAAATGTACAAAAATATTTTTATATAAAATCCTCTGCCTAAAAATCAATTTATATGTTTTATACTTAGTACAATTTAAAGATATTTTTCATAAAAAACAAAGTCTTTTCAAAATTATGTTTTAAACTTGGTTTTTGACCTGAGCCAGTCGACCGGACTTATGTCAGGTTAGGCCGGTCGACCGGCCCAGTCGACTGTAGTTCTGGGTGTACATGTATCAGTGTGCACGTTTTTGCAGTCGACCGCACGGTCGACCGACTGTAACTCAGTCTGCTCTCGGGTTTCTTAGGTCGACCGGGCGGTCGACCGCTGGCCTACAACGGTCAGATTTTTGAGTAGGCGGTCGACCGACCGGTCGACCGGGCTAGCCGTTTGAACAGTAACGGCTAGTTTTCTGAGCTGTTTATTTTTGTCTTTTTCTCACTTAAGTGAGTTTAAATGACTTGTTTTGGGTTTAATTCATTCTGATTAGCCTTAAAAAAAACGTTTTATCTTCTAACCCTAGCCCTCTCCTATAAATAGGGGTGTTTGGGGAGAGATTGTTTAACCTAATTATTACAAGAAAAATTCAAAAGTTTAAGGCATTCAAAAGAGCTTGGTTTCTTGGTTTTTGTGCTGAAATTCTCTCTCATTTTCTGAAGTGTTTTCAAGAATTCTCTGATTTCATTTTCTTTTCTCTTTGCACACAAGAGCTTCATTCCTACTCATTGTTCTCTAAGGACCTTTGTAAGGGAAGAGAATTTTGAAAGAGAAAGTTTGTGGTCTTTTGACTACCAAGAGAGAACTTGTACTTGAGATTGTGGAGTTGGGTACTCCGGTGTATTTGTGACATCTTTGTGATAGTGGAAGTGGTTGGAATCCTTCTGGGGAAGGCGGGGAAGTAGAGCTGGGTGCTCGAACCTCGATAACAAATCTTGGTGTTTGCGTTTGGTTTACTTTCCTTGTTCTTGCACTACTTTCATTGCTATTGTTGCTTGCTTTTATTTGTCATTGCTATATTCACTTGTTGCCATTCATCTTGTCAATCATTGTCCCATACAACAAGGTTGCATTGCGCACCTCCAACTCTTATTTACGAGGAATCAGGAGGAAGGAGTTCAGAACCCTTCACGGGGCATTCGGCTCTTAGTCTTGTTTTGGGAGATTGTTGCATCATATTTTTAAATTGTGCATTGATTAGCATTATCACCTATTCACCCCCCCTCTAGGTGATTTTCAATTGGTATCAGAGCTTGGACTCTAGGTTTGGCTTAACATCCATAGAGAGATCCTTAAAATTTGCTAATCAACATTTTCATTCATTCATTCATCACTAGTAAACATGGCCGATAACATCAAAACCCCTCCTAAATTTGATGGACTTAATTTCCCTATTTGGAAGGTTAGGATGACTATATTCTTGCAATCTTTGGGTAGCTTAGTGGCTAAGTCCTTGACCAAACCCTATGTAGCACCCGATAGTGATGAGAGCACATGGACCGACTTCAACTTTAGAGAATATGAGGCTAACTCTAAGGCCCAAAACTCCCTATTAACCGCCTTGAATGAGGATGACCTTACACGGGTAATTCATTGCCAATCCGCCTATGAGATTTGGCAACACTTGTTAGTCACGCACGAAGGGACTTCACAAGTCAAGAGAGCTAAGATAGATCTCTTGAGGTCCCAATATGAATCTTTTAAAATGCATGATGAAGAATCTATTGATTGTATGATTACCCGATTTACTAAAATCACTAATGGTCTTTCTTCCTTAGGTGATGACATCTCCAACGATCAAAAGGTGCGGAAAGTGATTCGGGCTCTTCCGTCTTCATGGGAGATAAAGGCTACCACCTTAAAAGAATTGAACGACAAGGATGAGATGGACCTCATTAGCCTCATTGGGAACTTAAAGACCCATGAGATGGAGAAGAAAGTAAGAGAAGAGGTCGCTCCAACAAAGAAGAAATCAATAGCGTTCAAGTCTTCATCCACCCTTGAAGACGATGAGAAAGATGAAGAAGAAGATGAGGAGCTATCACTACTTGTTCGCAATGTCAAGAGAATGTACCGGAGGAACAAGCTCAACTTCCGAAGGAAATTTGAAGGCAAAGAGGAGAGGAGAATTATATGCTACAATTGCCGAAAGCCCGGACACATCATGGCAGATTGCCCGGAGTTCAAGAAGAAGATGACCTCCTCCTTCAAGCCAAAGAAATCGGAAGAAAAGAAAGCGTACAAGGCAACTTGGGATTCGGAAAGCGAGTCCGAGGAAGAGGCGGATGTAGCAAATATGTGTTTCATGGCAAACACACCTAAGGTAACCCCTCAACCCCTTGATGATGAGATGATGAATTAAGTAAGGAAGTTCTTGTTCATGCTTTTGTAGAACTTTCCGAAACTTATGATAACAAGAAAATTGAATGCTTTAAATTGCAAAAAGAAGTTGCTTTTCTCAAAAATCAACTTGCTATGGTTTCTAAAGAAAAGGATGATATTTCCTCTAATCTCACTTCTATTCAAATGAGTTTAATGCCTACAAGGTTTCTTGTAAGGAAAAATCTCCTATTGTTGATGAAAAAGAAATTTCCTCTTTAAAAACTAAAATGGTTGATTTTGAAAAAGTTTTGAAAGATTGTGCTTTTAACACTAAGAAACTTGAAGAAAAATTTTCTAAAAAGCACACCCCTCATGCTAAAAATTCTCATGTTAAATCTACTCATGCTCACACTACACATAACACTTCTCATGCTAAATCTTTTCATGCTCACAACTCCCATGCTCACAAATCACACACTCACTATGCTTTTAAATATGGTAGAGTGTATAGATGCACATATTGTGATAAAAATGGGCATTTAGCTAAATTTTGTTATGACCAAGTTAATAGATCAAATAATCTTGTTTGGGTTAATGAAACTAACCCTTTAGGACCCAAGAAAATGTGGGTACCAAAATCAAGTCCTAAATTATTTGATGTAGGTACACACCAAGGCTCCAAGACGTAGGGAGCGGTGGTACCTTGATAGTGGTTGTTCAAGACACATGACGTGGGATATCAACAACTTTATAACCCTATCAAGGTACATGGAAGGTGGCTCCGTCACCTTCGGGGATGACTCCAAAGGGACTATCATCGGTGTAGGTAACATTCAAATTGGTTCATCTCCTACTATAGAAAATGTTGTACTTGTTGATGGTTTGAAACATAATTTGCTTAGCATTAGTCAATTTTGTGATCGTGGACTTAAAGTTGTTTTTGATGATACTTCTTGCAAGATTTTTGATATTAAATCCAATGATTGTATTCTTACCGGTTTTCGTGATGATAATGTTTATATCATTGACATGCTTAGTGTGGAATGTTCTACTAAATGCTTAAATGCTTTTGATGAAAATTCTTGGCTTTGGCATAGAAGATTAGGACATGCATCTTTTGACCATCTTTCTAGGATTAATTCAAAGGAATTGGTGAAGGGTATACCTTGTTTGAAGTTTGAGAAAGACCGCATTTGTGGTGCGTGCCAACTTGGGAAACAAACCAAGTCTTCCTTCAAACCAATCAAGGATATCATGTCAACTAGGCCTTTAGAATTAATTCATATGGATCTTTTTGGACCTACTAAAACTAAGAGTTTAAATGGTAGTAGATATGCATATGTTTTGGTTGATGATTTTTCCCGTTTCACTTGGGTTTTCTTTTTGGAACACAAAGACCAAACCTTTTCTCATTTTAAGATTTTTCGAAAAAGGGTTGAAAAAGAAAAAGGTTTTCCGATTTTGAAAATAAAGAGTGATAGAGGTGGTGAGTTTGTGAACCAACTCTTCATGACTTATTGTGATGAAAAGGGAATTAAGCATGAAATGTCTTGTCCTAGAACTCCACAACAAAATGGAGTTGTAGAAAGGAAAAATAGAACACTTCAAGAGATGGCTAGGACAATGATAAGTGAATACGACCTCCCTCAATATTTATGGGTCGAGGCCGTAAACACCGCATGCTATATATCTAACCGTATTTATTTGTGTAAAAATTCTTCCAAAACATCTTTTGAAATGTATCATTCTAGAAAACCTAATGTTGCTTATTTCAATGTTTTTGGATGCAAATGTTTTGTTTTGAATACTAAAGAGAATTTGGGTAAATTTGATGCTAAGGCTTATGAAGCAATTTTTGTTGGATATTCTACAACTAGTAAAGCTTATAGAGTATTCATTAGATCTTCTCGTACCATTGAAGAATCCATGCATGTTAAGTTTGAAGAATCTAATGTGTTTGTTGAGAATGTTGTAGAGATTGAACCATTAGGTGAAAACATGGAGAAACTATCCTTGAAGGACTCACCCGCTCAAGAAGATAAGCAAGAACCTATTGGTGATGTTCAAGAGGATGAAGAGGAAAGCTCTCAACCGCTTCCCAAAGCTTGGAGATATGCTACAAATCATCCTAAGGAGCTCATCTTGGGTGATGCATCTAAAGGAGTCACAACGCGCTCCAAACTCCATGACCTATGTGGTAACTTTGCTTTCGTTTCTCATTTTTGAACCCAAAGGCATTCTCGAAGCCGAGACGGACCCATATTGGTTGCTTGCCATGCAAGAGGAACTCAATCAATTTGAGCGCAACCAAGTTTGGCACCTTGTTCCTAAACCCCACGATAGACCAATAATTGGTACTAAGTGGATCTTTAGAAACAAGATGGATGAGTCCGGAAATGTCATTAGGAATAAAGCTAGGTTAGTGGCCCAAGGTTACACTCAAGTTGAGGGAATTGACTTTGAGGAGACCTTTGCACCCGTAGCACGGCTTGAAGCCATACGGATGACACTAGCTTTTGCATCTTTCAAAAATTTTAAACTTTTTCAAATGGATGTGAAAAGTGCATTTTTGAATGGTTTTATAAATGAAGAAGTTTATGTTGCTCAACCTCCTGGTTTTATTGATCATGTTCATCCCGATTTTGTTTTTAAACTTGATAAAGCTTTGTATGGATTGAAACAAGCTCCAAGAGCTTGGTATGAAAGGCTTTCTAGTTTTCTCATTTCAAATGATTTTATTAAAGGCAAAGTAGATACAACACTATTCACTAAGCATGTTGATAATGACATTTTAATTGTGCAAATTTATGTTGATGATATAATTTTTGGTTCTACTAATGAGCTTTTGTGCAAGGATTTTGAAAAGGTCATGCAACTTGAATTTGAAATGTCTTCAATGGGTGAGCTTAATTTCTTTCTTAGACTCCAAATCAAGCAATTGCAAGATGGGAACTTCATATGTCAAGCCAAATACGCAAAGGAACTCGTAAAGAGGTTTGGACTTGAAGACTCAAAGGTTTACAACACTCCCATGGCAACTACCACCAAGCTTGATAAGGATGACCAAGGTAAAAGTGTTGATATTAAATTGTATAGAAGCATGATAGGAAGTCTTTTATATTTAACGGCAAGTAGGCCGGATATCATGTTTAGTGTGTGTCTTTGTGCTAGATTTCAATCGTGTCCCAAAGAGTCTCATCTTATTGCGGTAAAACGTATTATTCGTTATATTAAGGGAACGATTGGAATGGGTCTATGGTATCCGAAAACCGGAGATTTCTCAATGACGAGTTATTCGGATGCCGACTATGCGGGTTGTAGAGTAGATAGAAAGAGTACTAGTGGGACATGTCAATTTCTTGGTAATTGTCTTGTTTCATGGTCCTCTAGGAAGCAAAATTTCGTAGCTCTCTCAACCGCCGAGGCGGAGTATGTTGTCGCGGGGGCTTGTTGTGCACAAGTCCTTTGGATGAAACATACTCTCCTTGATTATGATTTGCATTTTGACCATATAAAAATATTTTGTGATAATACTAGTACTATACATATGACAAAGAATGCAAATCAACATAGTAAGACCAAGCACATTGAGATTAGATATCACTTTCTTAGAGATCATTTTGAGAAAGGAGATATAGTTATTGATTATATTTCTACGGATTTGCAATTAGCCGATATTTTCACTAAACCACTTGATTTTGCTAGATTTTCCTTCATTTGTGGTGAACTTAATGTTTGTGTTATTGAATAAAAATGTTTTCATAACCCTTTTTGATGTATGACAAAAAGGGGGAGAATGAGTTTTTATGATAGAACTATGAGTTCATATGGTTTTGGTTATGGTTTTGGTTCCATATGAGTTTATATATGTTTTTAGTTTTTGATTGGTATCAAAATGAGTTTTTATGATAGAATTATGAGTTCATATGGTTTTGGTTCCATATGAGTTTATATATGTTTTTAGTTTTTGATGTTGTTTTCATGAATTCTTGTAATTTGAGTTTAAGTGTTTTGCAAGTGTTTTGTGTTTTATATTTTCATGGCTTTTGGTTTCATGATGTTTACTTGCAAATTACATTGTTTTTGCTTGTTTAATATAGCATAATTTGAGGGGGAGCCTTCTCCTCCCCTATATTTTTGTTTATAGCCTATTTGTTTTGTCATCATCAAAAAGGGGGAGATTGTTGGCCCATAAGGTTACACTCTCCAATTGTTTAGAGTTTTGATGATAACAAACCAAATAAGAGCTATATGGTACTAATTAGTTTGTTGAGATAAGTTTCAGGTTTGTACCATAGTTTGGAGGCCATTGCTTAGCTATTGCAAGAAATTCTAGGTTCATGAAGCAAAGAAGGCTTTTTGCACATCAAGGAAGGAACATAGAAGAGAAGGCACTAGCAAGGCATTGCATGGCTCAAGACTTGAAGATTGCTCAACAAGATTTGTTTTTAGTTTTATAGGTTTAGAATTTTTGTTAAAGAATGATGGATAGGTTTGAAGCTCAATCACACACGTTTTTGCGCACTTATTGTTTCTAAGATGATTTTCTATAAAATGTACAAAAATATTTTTATATAAAATCCTCTGCCTAAAAATCAATTTATATGTTTTATACTTAGTACAATTTAAAGATATTTTTCATAAAAATCAAAGTCTTTTCAAAATTATGTTTTAAACTTGGTTTTTGACCTGAGCCAGTCGACCGGACTTATGTCAGGTTAGGCCGGTCGACCGGCCCAGTCGACTGTAGTTCTGGGTGTACATGTATCAGTGTGCACGTTTTTGCAGTCGACCGCACGGTCGACCGACTGTAACTCAGTCTGCTCTCGGGTTTCTTAGGTCGACCGGGCAGTCGACCGCTGGCCTACAACGGTCAGATTTTTGAGTAGGCGGTCGACCGACCGGTCGACCGGGCTAGCCGTTTGAACAGTAACGGCTAGTTTTCTGAGTTGTTTATTTTTGTCTTTTTCTCACTTAAGTGAGTTTAAATGACTTGTTTTGGTTTAATTCATTCTGATTAGCCTTAAAAAAAACGTTTTATCTTCTAACCCTAGCCCTCTCCTATAAATAGGGGTGTTTGGGGAGAGATTATTTAACCTAATTATTACAAGAAAAATTCAAAAGTTTAAGGCATTCAAAAGAGCTTGGTTTCTTGGTTTTTGTGCTGAAATTCTCTCTCATTTTCTGAAGTATTTTCAAGAATTCTCTGATTTCATTTTCTTTTCTCTTTGCACACAAGAGCTTCATTCCTACTCATTGTTCTCTAAGGACCTTTGTAAGGGAAGAGAATTTTGAAAGAGAAAGTTTGTGGTCTTTTGACTACCAAGAGAGAACTTGTACTTGAGATTGTGGAGTTGGGTACTCCGGTGTATTTGTGACATCTTTGTGATAGTGGAAGTGGTTGGAATCCTTCTGGGGAAGGCGGGGAAGTAGAGCTGGGTGCTCGAACCTCGATAACAAATCTTGGTGTTTGCGTTTGGTTTACTTTCCTTGTTCTTGCACTACTTTCATTGCTATTGTTGCTTGCTTTTATTTATCATTGCTATATTCACTTGTTGCCATTCATCTTGTCAATCATTGTCCCATACAACAAGGTTGCATTGCGCACCTCCAACTCTTATTTACGAGGAATCAGGAGGAAGGAGTTCAGAACCCTTCACGGGGCATTCGGCTCTTAGTCTTGTTTTGGGAGATTGTTGCATCATATTTTTAAATTGTGCATTGATTAGCATTATCACCTATTCACCCCCCCCTCTAGGTGATTTTCAAAGAGCACAAGTGGAACATGTCAATTCTTAGGTAATTGTCTTGTATCTTGGTCTTCTAAAAAGCAAAATTCGGTAGCCCTATCAACCGCCGAGGCGGAGTATGTTGCAGATGGAGCTTGTTGTGCACAAGTTCTTTGGATGAAACATACTCTCCTCGACTATGATTTACACTTTGATCATGTTAAAATATTTTGTGATAATACTAGTACAATTCACATGACAAAGAATGCAAATCAACATAGTAAAACCAAACACATTGACATTAGGTATCACTTTCTTAGAGATCGTTATGAGAAAGGTGATATTGATATTGATTATATTTCTACCGATTTTCAACTTGCCGATATTTTTACTAAACCATTAGACTATGCTAGATTTTCGTTTATTTGTGGTGAGTTGAATGTTTGCATTATGGATTCTTAAAATCTTTTATGTGTTTTACTTAACCCTTTTTGATGTATGACAAAAAGGGGGAGAATAAGTTTAAGTTGTTTTGATATTGAGTTGATATTACTTAAGTTTTATGGAGAAAAAAGAATAAGTTTGTTTATTGTTTAACTTGTTTAACTATTGTGTTTTTTTTTCAATGCTTTATGCATCTCACTTCTCACTTTATACATAGTATTATTTGAGGGGGAGCTTTCCAAGCTCTTCTTCCATTTCTTTTTTAAATAACTTATATGTTTTGTCATCATCAAAAAGGGGGAGATTGTTGGCCCAAGGTTACAATCACCCGTTTTTAGTGTGTTTTGATGATTACAAAACATATTAGTTATTTGTACTAATATTGTTTGTTGTTTTAGTATGTTTCAGGTTTCTAATGAAACTAGGTATTTTCTTCCCCAAAGGAAGGAGTTTGGACTCAAGTCACCTCAATTCGGGCTCAAAGAATCAAGCTTGCAAGATCATATGATGAAGCCCTCTTGAAGAACTTGTAGTCCTTAGAACAAATGTAAGAAATAGATTGTTAAAGTTTGAGTTTTGGAAATTGGCTCTAGGATACACACACACATTTTTTTTACAAGTTTTCATGTTTAAAACTTTTTGTTTCTAAGTTTTTCATGACTTGACTAAATATACATGACTCCAAGTTCTACAAAGACATATATCATATTTAGATCATGTATACTCTCTCTATCATGATACTTAGTTATCTTTACTTCAAAAAAAAATTTTTTACAAAACAAAATTTTAAAGTCCTGTCCTGCTGCTATTTTTCTGTTTCAGGCAAGTCCGGCCGACCGGCCCGGTCGACCGGCGCCTGCACAGGACATGCACGCTTGTGCATGTCTGTCGGCCGACCGCCCGGGTCGACCGACTGACTGTAATCCTGCTCTCGGGTTTTCTGGGTCGACCGCTGGGTCGACCGCCTGAAGAAAACAGTGTTCTCCTTTAAGAGGACGGTCGACCCTGGGGTCGACCGGAGCCCAACGGCTCTTTGCCAGCTGAGCAGACGGTCGACCGGACCGGTCGACCGTCAGGCCTGCAAAGTGCCAACGGCTCTTTCCTCTTTTGTGCAAGTCTGAAATCTGTTTTCTTAATCTGTTTTGGCAGACTTTTTCTGAGGTTTTGGAGAACTTTTTCAGGTCAGATAAGGTTAAAATAAATTAGTTTTAACCCTTTCTTCTCCCTATAAATAGAGGAGTATAGCCTCTTGTAAAACACCCAGAAAAATCCTCAAGTTTTCAAAGTTTTCAAAAGAGAAGAAAAGTTTTTAAGCTCTCCATTTTCCATTCTTTCTTGAGCTTGTTTTCAGTTGTGTTCTCTAGCAAAAATCATCTCTACAACTGAGTTTTCTCACTACACTCCTTAGAGCCAAATTCCCTACTCAATCTATAAGGAAATTGTAAAAGAGTGAGAGTTTGTAAAGAGTTTAGTGATCTTGTTGTGATCACTTTGGTTCCTTGTGTTCTTCTTCATCTTGTGGAGACACCTCTTCGGTAGAGGTTATTGTAAGTGGTGGAGCTCGGTGCTCGGGTCTTTGGTAGACCGTTGTAATCGTCCTCGGTGGATAGTGGAAACCCTTCACGGAGGTGAAGGCGGGGAGTAGAGCGGTGGCTCGAACCTCGAAACAAACATCTTGTGTTTGCGATTGCCTTGTGTCCATTTTCGCTTTAAATTTCTCTTGCACTCTATAGCTTTCAATTACTTGCTTGAGATCTAGTTTTCTTTCCTTGTGTTATTGCTTCTAGTTTGTGATACTTGTGATATATCTTGTGTGCACTTCATCATTGCATTTTATTCATTCCTTGTTCGATCAATTCTCATACAACAAGGTTGCATTGCGCACCTCTAACCCATTCAAGGGGAATCAGGAGGAAGGAGTTCAGAACCCTTCACGGGGTATTCGGCTCTTAGTCTTGTTTTGAGAGATCGTTGCATCATTCATCCATCATAATTTTAAAAAGATTGTTAGATTAACAATTACACCTATTCACCCCCCTCTAGGTGTTTTTCAGATACTTCCGTTATAGCATTGGCTCAACGAGTCGAATCTACAGGGACGGTAGGCGATAGAATCATTAACAGTCCGTATTCACGTCGGTTGTTAACAGTTCTTCTTTGTTAAAGAATTAGAAAAGAAAAGAAAAGGAAATCAATCATGTGATGGGTCGAGAAAGCGATAAAAAAATGGCGATGTGAAAACGAAAGAGAAGTGGTTTGGAAAACAAAATAAAGATGGAACAAAGGTGAACTAAGAAGTTGGTAAAAACATCGATAAGAAAATGATTCTTAAAACAAAGTAAAATAATGAGGAATGCTATAAAGAAATCTCATGATTTCTAACTACTAATTACTCCACTAACATGCTAACCTCTTAGTGATAGTTGCCTCACATACATCCTTGGCCATCACTAGTCCTTAGCTTCAAGAGACGATACAAAGCATGGCAAATAAGATGGTTCTTCACATTCAAACTTGCATCAAAGAGAAAACTAATAAAAACATTAGATCATCAAAACTATTAGAAGCAAGCATGAAGTAAGAGAGAGTTAGCTTGGTTAGCAAGTTAGCAAGTTAGATGTTAGAACCCATCATCATGAGCCATCAATGGCTCTTGCAAGAGCAAGGCCTTGTAGAGGCTACTAGATTCATGTGGATTACCAAGTAAGTGGTTAGTTAGTTAGTGGTTAGTAGTTAGTCATCATGAGAAGAAAATCTAGCTAAGCATCATGTAGAAGATGGAGAAGATTACATTTGAGAAGAAAGGAGGCACCTTTACATAAATTGTCACCATCTATTACATCAATCCCTCTCATCTCTCTCTGAATCTCTCAGCCCTACTACAAGATCTAAAAAGAAATGAAAATACAAAAGAAATGAAGAAGAACACCTACACTACCCTATACTAAAACATAGAAACCCTAGCCTAAAATCAAAAACTACCTCGTTTTGGACCTCTACAGGGGTTTTTATAGGCATAAGGGAGTTCTAAAAGATGAGACAGGACCACGCGTCGAAAATCGACACGTGGCCCTACCAAATTGCCGCGAAAATGCGACAATTGCCGCGGATTCGCGGCAATACTAGGGACAAAAGTCCCTGGTTTTGGTGAGAATCTTCCTATGGCTTCTAGGACTTTCCTAATATATCTTATTTCTGTTATTTTCACCCAAATATTCGTCTGACGTAAGCAAAGGTCTAGGTTCAATACATCTTCTACATGTTCCCTTGCTTGTTCTCCAAGAAATCCGAAATTAATTACCCAAAATGGGGTTAATTAAGCTCTTATTACTCCTTTGCCCTTAAACTCCTGATTTATCTGCAAGAGGGACCAAAACATTAGACCGACATTTTATTCATAAATCGGTCAGAAAATGCGATATAATAATGCAGAATTGTAGACTAATCACACCCCCACACTTATTTTTTGCTCATCCCGAGCAAAACAAGAAAAGAAAAACTATACTACAAATGTTATTACACCACTTTCGCAGGTGACGCGATTGCACTGAGCGCGTGCAACGAGCCGTTAAACCTCTAGGTTACCCCTAGAGGAGGAGTGTTGTCTCCTGAGGGTTTTTCAGCGGATTGCACCCACAAAATCCATAAAGAAAGATGACAAATGTTAGTATTTTAAAAACACATTTTGAAAGAGAGACAAGTTTTCAAAATATTTTTGCAAAAATATAAGCGATCTAAGGTCATGAGTCCACCAAAAATCATTCTTCCTTAAACTTAGTATATATGCAAGATCTTGTCTTTAATTAAGGTAAGAATTCAAAATTGGATTGAATATTTTATCTTTCATAAAACTTAGATAATATGCACATTGTGATAGTGAAGATTTTTAGGATTTCAACTCTAACCATCAAGCCATTTATTTATATGTATATTTTTTCTTTTTTTCTTCCCTTAGTTTTCTTAGGCTTTCTAGTTTACCCGGGTAATGAGCCTTTAACCGATGACTCCCAGACCAGACGGTTTTAGGGTACCAGATGAGAAAACATCTCTCGGGTTTAAGGACTCGAGTAAACAAGGCCACAAAACTAAGGGAGATAATTTGTTTCTTTTGACCACCATTAGGCGTGAATAATTATGCTTCTTGAGGCATAGTTATCCAACTTAATAAGTGATTTTTTCATTTTCTTTTTATTTATTTTTACTTTATGGCATTTTAGGTCTTTGTTTTCATCCCAAAAATGTGTAAGTGTGAAGTGCATACTATCTAAGGCAAAAAATTCAAGATAAAACTATCTCTCCATTTTCTCTTACTTAGCCTATAATTTTAAACAAGATCCATTATTTCAACTAGATTTAAGATGTCATAATTAAGGTTTTCTTAATTTCTAAGATCATCTTAATTTTCTTAAAATAGATCAAAACTTTGTCTCTTGTTTTAAAAATTTTTTAAAGAAAGGGAAAATATCCTATACAAAAGGGAAGATTTTTAAAAGTACCCTAAAAGAAGTGTAAAAGAAAGAAAATCTAAAAAACTCTATGTTAGTAAACCCTCCCCCACACTTATCTCATGCATTGTCCTTAATTCATCATGATGTACGTGTGCATGAAACAAATAGAGAGGGAAGGAAAAATTACCTCAAGATGGTGGTTCCAGTGGTGGTCTGATTGGTCCACAAAATGCGGCCCAATCCATTTTGCATGAAATCCGGAGGAACCCACCAGAGACCTCTAAAATACAATCCACTAAAATGATGTATATATTTATGATTTTTATTAAGAATTTAACCCTATCTAATTTTCAAATTTTCAAAATAATTTCAGAGTCAAATTTATCAAAACCCTTGTACGAGAATGGAATGTTAATTTGGACTCAGGAAGCACAGGAACTAATACTGACTCAGGAATTTGACTTAAGTCAAGTAAAGGTTTAGGAGTCAAAATTGGTTCAGGAAGTGGGTTCAAATCAAGAAATTGAAATCCTATTCCACATTCATTACCACAAGATGGAATGTGACTTCCAAAGATAGGTGATTCAAATTCAAGAATGACAGGTATGGGAACCAAAACTGACTCTAAAATGTTGCTCAAGTTGGGTAACAAAACAGGAGTCAATATTGATTCAGGAATTTGAACTGAATCACAAATGTGAGAATTAAGTCACAATCTTGTCTAAGTTCAATTTTATAAAATGAGAACTTGCCAATTTGTCAATGGGACTTTCAAAAGTATGAAATTGGTCAAGTTCAATATGATGATCATAAATGATTGGTGATTCAATTTCACAATTGACTGGAACTGGATCCAATACTGACTCGGGAAAAGGCCTGAATTTAGGTAAAAACACCTCAGTCAATATTGAATCAGGAAGTGAAATTGAATTATCAAATGGAAGTTCAGGATCATATTCATGCTCAAGTTCAATTTCAAGAAAAGGACTATTTGCCAAAATATCAATGGGATTTGAAGTTTGGACAAGTTCAGATGGGTGTGCTGAATTGAAACTTGGTGTCCAAAATGATAAGAGTCCTGGGTCAGATCAATAGAGTTAGGGATAGCTGAGCTGAATTGGTCACAGATTGATAAGATAGAGTTTCCTCATTCCTATAAATACTAACCAATTGACTCAATTGTGTTTTCAACCTATTGATAGACTCGGCAGAAGATTTTTGAAATTGTAGTGCAGATTCTTGCAAGACTTCTATACTCTTTTCTAGATGTGATGTATCTTCAAGTGGTTGTTCTAGAAAAGGAGTGTAGAAATATTGGTTTCCAAAACAACAAGAGTCATGGGTCAAATTGATAGAGTTAGAGATAGCTGAATTGGTCAAAGGTGGAGAAGAGAGAGGTTCTTCATTCTTATAAATGTTGACCAATTTACTTAATTGTGCTTCCAACCTATCAATAGACTGAGAAGAAGATTTTTGAAATTGTAACGCAGACTCCTGCAAGATTTCTATACTCTTTTCTAGACTTGATTTTTCTTCAAGTGAATGGTCCAGAAAGGGAGTATAAGAATCTTGGTTTTGGAAAGATAGTGAAGATTGTGAATCCAACATATTTTGAGATTGAAGCTTGGACTCACACAAGAGTTCTTTATTCGTTTCCAGGGCAGATGGTAGTTCAGTATGAGGAGGTGGAACTGAGTAAGACTCTTGAAATATTGTGGAATTGGAGAGGCCAACATTTTCTGACGCTGTCGCTCGGCCTCTTGCAAGTTGGCTTTTATACTCTTTTCTAACTCGGATTTTTCTTCAATGGGAGGTCTAGAAAAAGGAATATAGGAAGCGAAATCGGGGAATGAATATTGTGAGATTTGTGGACAAGGTGGATATGGTGGACATGGAAGTTGAAAATTTACCTCGGGGGAGGTGAATCCCCATTGACTCTGTGAAAAGTTGAAATTATTTTAAAAATTATAGTCATAAGATTGTGGGTATGAGTTGTATTGATTCGGATAAGTCCAACCTGGTGTATTTGGTTGGTTCTTATTGTGAAAAACTGGGTTGGAATTATCCGAAACAAATGAGGTCGGTGTGAAATAAGGATTCATATTAGGATTGAAAGAATTGTTATTGTTGAATTCCATTTCACAAACAATGACAAACAAAAAAGAAAGAACAAACAACAAACAAAAAAAAGAAAAATCAAAACCAAGCCTATATTAAGGTTGACCTAGACCTAGACGACTCCTAACTGGTCGATTACCCGGGGGAGGTTCTTGCTTGAATCCGACCATAGGCTAATCAGCCAGGTAGGGGAAAAATACGGTGGGAGGTATCCTTACGTAATCAACGGGCCTTAATTACGCCAAACCATGGTATCTTCGAGGCGTAACCTCTTAATTCCCAACCTTAGACACCGATTTCACAAGAGTAAGATCCAAAATAAGTTCCACCCTCGGTAAATCTCTTAATGAGTCCGAGATGTCCCTAGGGGCCAACGTCTATCAATTTTTATTAGGGCTTGGGTTGTGTGAGTGGGGAGGTGATTTTTGGGCTAAGGAAGGGTGATGAATTCCACCTTATCTTGTATGAGTTTTGCCCTTAATTTCAATTCATGCAAGTGTGCAATATAGACAAGAGTATAACATAAAGTGATAAATTACCCACGTGTTTGTCCTATGCTCTATGCAATGCCATATGTACACCTCAATCCAGATCACAACAACAGAACAAAATACAGTATATTAGAATTGAATTGACACGTGCCTAAATGCAAATGTCTAAACCGTTTTAAAAGCGTCCAAATACCGTATTTTAGTTCTTTAATTTATTATAGTGTGTAGGCAATCAAAGCAGGAAAGTAATAGTATAGATTCACTAGCTATTACAATTAACACATCCCAGCACAACAAGATACACAATGGTTACAAAATAGCCGCGTTGGCGCGGCAAATGTCGCGTTTGCGCGGCTTTTCTTTAGAAGCTGGGTCCCTGCTTTCTAGAGCAGGGAGATGCAAAGCTAATATTTGTTCTGCAATGTTAAGCTCCTATAAAGATTATCCTACACACCAAAACAGAGAAAAAAAATGTTAACAAAAACGTGAAATCAAAACCATTCCCGTTCCCCGGCAACGGCACCAAAAATTTGATCAGGGTGGAACTAGCAGTCTAAAACGTGTGTTTTATGAAATCAATGAAAAGCGCTCGTATGTGTTAATGTTCCCTCGATACTTCCGTTATAGCATTGGCTCAATGGGTCGAATTCACAGGGACGGGAGGCAATAGAAGCATTAACAGTCTGTATTCACGTCAGTTGTTAACAGTTCGTCTTTGTTAAAGAATTAGAAAAGAAAAGAAAAAGAAAATCAAGCATGTGATAGGTGGAGAAAGCGATGAAAAATAGCGATGTGAAAACGAAAGAGAAGTGGTTTGGAAAACAAAATAAAGATGGAACAAAGGTGAACTAAGAAGTTGGTGAAAACATCGATAAGAAAATGATAAAAAGGTTTTGAAAATGATTCTTAAAACAAAGTAAAAAGAATGAGGAATGCTATAAAAGAAATCTCATGGTTTCTAACTACTAATTACTCCACTAACATACTAACCTCTTAGTGATAGTTGCTTCACATAGATCCTTAGCCATCACTAGTCCTTGGCTTCAAGAGACGATACAACGTATGGCAAATAAGATGGTTCTTCACATTCAAACTTGCACCAAGAGCAAGCTAATACAAACATTAGATCATCAAAACCTTTAGAAGGAAGCATAAAATAAGAAAGAGTTGGCTTGGTTAGCAACATAGCAAGTTAGATGTTAGAACTCATCTTCATGAGCCATCAATGGCTCTTGCAAGAGCAAGGCCTTGTAGAGGCTACTAGATTCATGTGGATTATCAAGTAAGTAGTTAGCTAGTTAGTGGTTAGTAGTTAGTCACCATGAGATGAAAATCTAGCTAAGCATCATGCAGAAATGGAGAAGATTACATTAGAGAAGAAAGGAGGCACCTGATAGGTAGTAAAAAGTGCATATTTATCATCACATTTACCATCATATTTTCCTATTTATTCTTTTATTATGCACTACTATTAATGTTTTATTGTTTAATGTGTGCATGCCTTGAGTAATTAAAAAATAATAAAATAAAGTCCGAATGAAGCCCAAAAGCCCAAAAGCCCATATGCAACAATTGTAGTAATTTAGAAGTTTCTACATTATCTAACCTAATCTAAACTTGGATTTTAAAATCTAAGGGAGAAAAAGTAAGGATAAAATAGAACTCCTAATTGCTAAAAGAAAAGATGGACTTCTACTCAACCCTAGTTGTTGCAATACAAGGATAAAGATAAAGGGGAGCTTAAAGATAAAAATCCTTTTACAAATTCGGATTAGTGATAACTTGCTTCCCAAGTTATCTCGAATTCTCAAGATAGAGGGTTTGAATGCAAAATCCAGAAGGAGGCGCCCAGATGGACGGACCAGAGGAGGCCACGCAAGAAAGTGTGTGGCCATTGGCCACGCTATAGCCGCAGAAACGCGCCATAGCCGCGTTTCCGCGGCCTTTTGGATAAAGATTAATTACGAGATTTCGTCACAGTGTTGTAATGGGACTCTACTTCCTATACCTCCTATAAATACCCCTGCAGAGTAACAGAGAAAAGCAGATCTCAGAGGCTCAAAATTAGGGTTTTCTTTTAGATTCTTTTTCATTCCGAATTTATTTGTATTTTTCTAGTTCTTTTTACTTTGAATAAGAGTTGAAGAAAGGAGAAAGCTTTGTAATGGATTAGTGACAGATTCAATAAAGGTCATTTCATTTTCTTTCAATCTCTTTGTTTTTTTAAATTTGTGTTTCTTTTATTTTAGTTTCATCTATTTTATGCAATCTTTTACCATGTTTAATTCCTCCATAGTTATGTGTAACTAATTCTTTAGTAGCTTGCTAATCTCTCCACTAACTAAAACATAGATCTATGAAGATAAGTTGATTGAACTCTATGCATGTTAAAAAAACCTAGGGTAAGTAAATAATTCTTGAAGACTAGTCATGAATTGAGTTAAGCTAGGTTTAGGGTATACTATTTAATAATTATCCTTGGTTTATACTTAGATGCTTTGATGGTTTAATGTTAAGTTAAAATTACTTTTCTTAAACTATACTTTGGGACTTTGATAAACCAACACTTAGTTTTATCTAGTGTACTGCCAATAGGTTTAATCTCTTTCTTACTTTTCTTTCTTGGATTTGAAGCAATAATCTAGGTTTAATCCTTATAGATTCAACATAATATTTATTCTTAATAGACTAGTGTTTGGTTGTGATAGATGATTAGTTGGCTATACTTATTCTTTCTATTTTAAAATATTTGCTTACAAACAATTTCTTCTTTTACAAGCTAATTGTTAGAGAATTCGTTCCAAAAAGCTTCTATCCAATCCACAAGACCGCTCTCGTTAGGAAAAACATTATGCAGTTCAAGCAAGAACCTAGTGAACCGTTCTGGAGGTACTTTGAACGCTTCAAAGACCTCCTTGTCCAATGTCCTCATCATGGAATAGAGAAATGACGACAATGCCAAATTCTTTATGACGGTTTAGACTACTCGACCAAGACCCTCTTAGAAAGCATGTGCCAAGGGGGATTCTTGCAGAAGGATGAGCATGAAGGATGAGATTTATATGAGAATCTAGCAGAAAAGACCATCCAATGGGAACCTACTAGTGAAAGCTCTAGAAATCCAAACTCTATCTCTTAAAAAAGAGGTCTCCATTCAATTGAATCATCCATAGCTAACGAGGCTATGTTAGCTAACCTAGCAAGAAGACTGGAAGCTTTAGAAATTAAGGAACCAAGTCCAGTCAATCAAGTCAGCCCAAACCAATTTCCAACTCCGGGTTGTACTTACTGTCAGGCCATGAATCATGTGTTTGAGGAGTGTCCTATATTTCAAGCGCACCAACACTTTCCTGAACCGATGAATGCGGCCTTCTCAAGGCCGAACAATGATCCTTACGCTCCAATGTACAATCCTGGCTGGAGAAATCACCCTAATTTCTCATGGAGCCAACAAAATAATGACCACCCACGGTCAAACATGCAAGCCACTTTCATCATTCTAATAATTCTTTCAATCATCAACCCAACTTTTTCAATCACCCTCACAATCTCCCAACAATTTTTCAAATTATCAATAAAATTTTCCAACCAGGCTCCACCATCTTCCTTTCAGAATCCTCAACTCGAAAGGAGAATGATTGATTTTGAGAGAAACATAGAAAGGTACATGAAGAACCAAGATTCCCTCATGCAAACAATACAGAGGCTAGAGGGTCAAATGAGCCAGTTAGCCAATCCACAACATGAGAGGCAAAAGGGTACCTTACCCAGTCAACCAATTATGAATCCTAAGAATTCACAACAAGCTCATTTGGTTGAGGATCAATCACTGAATCAATATAATGTTGTTCATACATTGAGGTCGGGAAAGAAAGTTGATAACCAAGTGTCAACACCACCTAATCCTAGTCAGCACAATCACACTTCAGCATCCACCTCATCTAATCCCACTCCTCCTAAATTTGATGAATCTGAAAAAGATAAGTCAACCAGTAATGTGCACCAGCCTATAGCACCATTTCCTAATAGGCTGAAAAATAAGCAAAATCCACACATGGATAAGATAATTGAGATCTTTAATCAAGTGAAGATAAATGTGCCACTTCTTGATGCCATCCAACAAGTTCCATCTTATGCTAAGTTTCTTAAGGACATGTGCACCAAGAAGAGAAGACTAATGTACCTAAAAAGGTCTTCTTAGCCACTAACATTAGTGAGCTACTATTGGGTCCGATTCCTATTAAGTACAAGGATCCAGGTAGTCCAACCATTGCCTGGACAATACGACAAGCCGAGATTAGTCATGCACTTCTTGACTTGGGGGCAAGTCTCAACTTGCTTCCATTCTCAGTTTATCAACAACTCGGGTTGGGCACTCTTAGTCCAACTCGAGTCACTATCCAACTGGCTGACCGTTCAATAAAAGTCCCAAAGGAGAGATTATTGATGTTCTTATCCGGGTCGGGGAGTTTATTTACCCTATCGATTTCATAGTTCTAGAGACACAACCTGTGTCCAACTCCAATCATAGGGCTCAAACTCCTGTTATTCTAGGGCGACCATTCCTTGCTACTGCCAATGCCATCATCAATTGTAGGAATGGGTCCATGAGGTTAACTTTTGGGGACATGACTAGAGAAGTCAATGTCTTCAACCTAGAAAAATAACCTCGTAAGATAAGAGATCAAACATTTGAGGTAAACTTTGTTGAAAATAATTGTGATGAAGAGAGTGAAGATTTAGAAGATGAGTCGCTGTTTCTTAATGAATTATTTAAAAATGAATGCGATTATCTTGATGAGAAGGCATATGTCGAAATCCTAATGTTAGAGTACCCTTTAAAAAGGGGAAATTTGATTTGAATATCTTCACTTTCGATGAGCCAACCAATAATGTATCGCATGAGGATAAAATTCAAGAACCTCGATTGATATACTCTTTGAAAACCTCTTCGAAGAAGAACTCATGTGCTTGGATGAACCAACTAGGGATCTTTTGATTAATTGCACATCTCTAGAGGAAAGTGTTGACCTAAGCTTTGAGGAGATCTATGGAACTGAGTTAGAATTCCTAGGCATTCATAATGAAGAAGTTCCAACTGAGAAGTATGGTGGTGATAAATTTTTGAATAATAATTGTAGCAATATGAGGAAGAAACACCTAAAGAAAGTGAGACTGGGAGGAAGGAAGAAAAAATGACAAAACAATTGGCCTCCCCACTATGCCCTATAAAAAGGACCCATTGGAATGGCGGGAAGAGAGCTAGAGGGATAAGACTGAAAAAGACCTAGGTGTGGGAGAAACTTGATGTTATACATATTCCTGTATAATAATATGCACCTCTTTTACATTTCATTTCATGCATGTATACATTTCTTTCATACATTGGGGACAATGCATGAGATAAGTGTGGGGAGGGCTCTAACATGACTAATATAAAAAAAATTTGTATATATATATTTAAAAAAAACTTTTTGAAAGGTAAGAACAATATTTTGATATATTTTTGTAAGAAATTGAGTCAATTTTAAGGAATAGAAAAATCATAATTAGGATTTCTTACACTTGGTCAAAATAAGATAACTTGTTTTATGTTTAGGGTTAGGAAGAAAATTTGTGAAAGTAGTTTAGTCTTGATATTTACCTTGATGAAATATGCACACTAAATACACTTACACACTTAGGGTTTAAAAACAGAGACTCTTATGCCTTATAAAAAATATATTATGAAATATTATATATATATATATAAAACAAATCTAATTATTGATTAGCTAGGTGCTTTGGCCTAAGCAAGTCTTGGTATTTATGCAAAAGATAATTAGATAAGTTTGAAAAAAATGTATATATATAAATCCTCTGATTAAGCTGGGTACTTATGCCTCATGAAGCATAAGTATTCACGCCTAAAAGGGGTACATTTCATAAATAAAAACCTTGGTTTCGTGGCCTTGTCTGCTCGAGTGTTTAAGTCCTTAGGGTGTTTTCTCACCTGGTGCCCTAAAACTGTCCAGTTTGGGTGTCACCGACCGAAGGCTCGTTACATGGGCAGATTAGAAAGCCTAATGAAATTGAGGAATAAAATCCACCAAAATACATATAAATAAGGCATAGGAGTTGATGTTAAAGAACCCTTTGTCAACTTCACAGTCACGGTGGTGCATACGACTCAGGGTAAATTAATAGACAAGATGAGAAAACAATTTGACTCCTTACTTTGATTGATGACATGCTTTTGAATAGAGAATAAGTTTAGGAATGAAAAATTTGATATTCCTATAACTTATAGATTACTTAAACTCTCACAAATATACTTCAAAATTTTCTCCTTTAAAAATGCTTTTCGAAAATACTAACTTTTTTCTCTTTCTTTATGGATTTTGTGGGTGCAATCCACTGAAAACCCTCACGAGACAAAACTCGTCCTCTAGGGGTAACCTAGAGGTTTAACGACTTGTTGCACATGCTCAGAGCAATCGAGTGACCTGCTAAAGTGGTCTAATAATTGATTAGAATTAATCTGATGTTTTGCTCGAGGGCGAGCAAAAGATAAGTGTGGGTCGTGATCAGTCACATATTTTGCATATGCATTGTCACCTTACAATACTTTTTAGCTAATAAATTCTATTAATAAGTCTTCTTTTTCTTTGTTAAATGTAGGCCCAATTGCTAAAAGAAAGGAAGAGAAACAAGCCCAAAAGCCCACCAAATTCTGACTTAATTCAGAATAAATTCGATATCAAGGAATCAGGGCTAAATCTTGGCATATCAGAGAGGTTGGAAACTGGTTGAGAAGAATCCTTCCTGAATCAAGCGGTTGAAGCCAACAATCAAAGGCTGTTTCGTCAAATCCTAGAGCAGAAACGAGATAACCAGAAGAAGATACAGGAGAATCACCAAACCAGGGGAAACTACCAACTGGGTGTGGCCATGTGGCCACACCATGGCCACAGAAACGCGGCCCTAGCCGTGTTTTGCGGCTATCTAGTGTCAGTTGGGGGAGCGTTTGCTCCCCTAATCTTCCCGGGATTCCCCCCTTTTGGTTTTCCCAATAAATGCCAGTTTCAGCAGAGTAAAATGAAGCGAAGATTAGGATTAGAATTTTTGTTTATTTTCTAAGGATTTAGGCTCTTTGTTAGCTAGCACAAAAGTTGTATTTTTGTTTTTCAATTTGTAGTCCAGTACAAATACTTGTCAGAGAGGAATTGAGTGCTTGTACTTGAAGATTGAAGTGACATCAATACAAGAATCGAGCCACATTTTCTTCCACTCTTATTACGGTATGTCATGCATTATTTACTTGCTTTCTTCTTTGTTTTCCATGAGTAGCTAGATCGGTTTTCTGGGCTCACTATTGTATCTCTCTTTAATTCTTCTTCTCTTCTATTTTTAAAGAAAAAGACCCAATGAATCATTTGCATGCCTTAAAGCCTTTCTTCTTGAAAGTGTTCTTGAAGGCACATGAGGATGGGTTTGAATTTTTAAACTCATACTTCTTTTAAAAATGTTTCTTGAACTATTTTTATTTCAACTTGCTTCTTTGCGCTTGATGATTTAACATCCGATTCAAAACGATTTCTTAAAGAAAAGAGTGAACTCTTCCAACCATCTTATGTGCTTTACTTCAAACTTTCTAAAGTCAATCTTAAGTTTTTCCTATGATCAAGTTGAGGCATTTAGGATTTCAATAGAAGAATGAACAATTGAGTAGTGAGATAGTGAGCCTAGATTTTTTTTCCTTATTATAATCAACAAAACAATTTTTGAGCTTTTTAAATCACCTTCTCCAAAGCCTTCTCTAAAAGTTGCAATTTCTCTTTTAATCATCTCCTTCTTTCCATTCTCTTTTCACTTAAAAAACGAGCACAATTCTTTGTTGTTAAACGAATCACCAAAAAGCTTTCATCGCATTCCTCCTCATGGACACGACCCGTTAGCCACAAGCTACACGGTAAATTCTTAACTCTTTGATTGTTCTTTCATTTTTGCAATCACCACCTACCTGGCCGATTAACTTGTGGTTAAGATCGGCAATATACCTCCTAAAGACAGTCTAAAGTTAGGAGTCGTCTAGATCCAGGTTTACCCTAACTTAGATTAGAATTTTTTTTATTTGTTTTTAATATTTCTTGTATGATATGGCTTATAACAATAATTTTTCCAATTTTAATGGTAATCCATATTACACCCCGACCTCTTTTGAATTGGATATTACCAACTTGACATATCATAATTTTAACCAACCACGCATGTCTAGTTGGCCTTATCCGAATCAACACATACCCCAACCTCAATTTCATGAAACGAATTGGAATAATCATCTATACTCCTCACCGAGTCAATGGGGATACAATACCCCTGAGCCATATTGTCAACCACCTTTCCAACCATCATCTTCATATACTTCTTTTCCCCTACCACCAATAGAAGAACCTACCTACTTGGAAAAGAAGATAGAGTCCATGATTCAGTTGCCAAATGATCCATTCGATGGGTTAGAAGAAAAAATGGATCGTTTACAAGGTTTAATGAATGAGCAAATTTCTAGACTTTCAAACATCCTTGAACTAACAAACCAAGTTAATAGGAACCAAGAATCATTGTGTCTAGAAGACCTTGATCAAGATTCAATTTCATCACATCAATATGAACTTGATCAATCCCAATCTTTGGACAAATTGGCTAGTTTTAATTTCAATGAGATTGAATTAGATTGTGAATGTGAACCCAATCCTCAACTTTATGAGCTAATTCCAAACTTTGAATCTATGTTGACTCCGGTGTCTTTACCCAAATTGGACCCAATTCCCGAGCCAACATTAATTCCAATACCCGTATATTATGAAATTGGATCACCTATTTTGGATAGTCACATTCATTTAATGGATCATAAATACGAACTTAAATTTTTTGATTTGGAGCTCACTCTTGAACCACACCCGACTGTTGGACTTAAATTTGATTTTCCTGAGCTGGTATTGGTTCCCAATCCTATTATTCTTAAACCCAAATCAATCACTTTATTAAATCAAATTCTATTGTTGGATCAAGATGTAGACAATGATGACTCTGAGATGATAATCCAAGATTGGTCATACAACCAAGATAGTTTCACTATTAGGGTCATGCATGATCCCATTCATTTGGGGATAATAACAATGTGCATAAGAAAGAGGTCCTAAAAGATGGGTTTCTTGATGATCCACAAGATTTCGATTGGGCCGTATTTCGTGGACCAATCAGACCACCACCGGAACCACCACCCTGAGGTCACATTTTGCCTTCCCTTTCTTCTTTTTCATGCATACATGCATTCATTCATACATTGAGGACAATGCATGAGATAGGTGTGGGGGAGGATTTACTAACATACTAACATAGGTAGATACTAACTAACAATTTTTAAAAAAAACTTTTTGAAAAAGAAAACAATTTTTGACTTATCTTTTGAAGGAAATCTAAGTTAATCTTAAAAATTAGGAAAATCATGATTAGGATTTCTACAAACTTGGTCGAAATAAAATAAATTGTTGGATTTTTTAGGTATAGGAGAAAAATTGAATAATTAATTAGTCTTGATTTTTACCTTAATGAAATGTGCATACCTAATACACTTACACTTCAAGGATTCTAAGACAAAGACTCTTGTGCCCTATAAAAAAATAAAATAAAAATATATATATCTAAAATAAAAAATTTACTGATTAAGCTGGATACATGTGCCTCAAGAAGCATAAGTATTCACGCCCAAAGGTGATTTTATAAATAAAGTCCTTAGTTTTGTGGCCTAGTTCACTCGAGTCCTTAAGTCCGTGGGGTGTTTCTCACCTAGTGCCCTAAAACCGACCAGTTTGGGAGCCACTGACCTTAGGCTCGCTACATGGGTGGATTAAAAAGCCTAAGAAAATTAAGAAATATTATGTATATATGTACTAACACATCTAATAGTCAATTAGTTAGGTATGAGGGCCTCAAGAAGCCTTGATACTTACACAAAGAAAAAAAGATGAGTTATACATATAATAATATAGTTATATATATATATAAAAATAATAATAAAGAGGCATGAGAGTCCAAGTTAAAGAATCTCTAGTAAATATTCACTAGGATGCATATGACTTAGGGTAATGAAAGAGACAATATAAAAATTCAATTTTAATCCTTATCTAAAATTGATAACAAATTATTGTATAAAGACTAAATTCAAGAATGAATAAAAATGATAATCCTAAAACTTATAGACTACTTAGTTTCTTCAAATGTATTTCAAATATTTCTTTCCTTTTTCAAATAAAATAAATAATAAATTAATTAATTAATTAAATCTTTAACATTTTCCTTTTATGGATTTTGTGGGTGTAATCCGCTGAAAACCCTCACAAGACAACACTCGTCCTTTAGGGTAACCTAGAGGTTTAACGGCTTGTTGCACATGCTAAGTGCAACCGTGATGCCTACGAAAGTGAGTTAGGATAGGTTAGTTTTTATTTTCTTTTCTCTTTTTTCTTTATTTTACTCGAGGACGAGCAAAAAGATAAGTGTGGGGGTGTGATAGGTAGTAAAAAGTGCATATTTATCATCACATTTACCATCATATTTCCCTATTTATTCTTTTATTACGCACTACTATTAATGTTTTATTGTTTAATGTGTGCAAGCCTTGAGTAATTAAAATAATAATAAAATAAAGCCCGAATGAAACCTAAAAGCCCAAAAAGCCTATATGCAACAATTGTAGTAATTTAGAAGTTTCTACATTATCTAACCTAATCTAAACTTGGATTTTAAAATCTAAGGGAGGAAAAGTAAGGATAAAATAGAACTCCTAATTGCTAAAAGAAAAGATGGACTTCTACTCAACCCTAGTTACTGCAATACAAGGATAAAGATAAAGGGGAGCTTAAAGATAAAAATCTTTTTATAAATTCGGATTAGTGATAACTTGCTTCCCAAGTTATCCCAAATTCTCAAGATAGAGGGTTTGAATGCAAAATCTAGAAGGAGGCACCCAGATGGACGGACCAGAGGAGGCCACGTAAGAAAGCGTGTGGCCATTGGCCACGCTATAGCCACGGAAACGCGGCCATAGCCGCGTTTCCGCGACCTTTTGGATAAGATTAGTTACGAGATTTCGTCACAGCGTTGTAATGGGACTCTACTTCCTATACCACCTATAAATACCCATGCAGAGCAATAGAGAAAAGTAGCTCTCAGAGGCTCAAAATTAGGGTTTTCTTTTAGATTCTTTTTCTTTTCGAATTTATTTGTATTTTTCTAGTTCTTTTTTATTTGAATAAGAGTTGAAGAAAGGAGAAAGCTTTGTAATGGATTGGTGACAGATTCAATAAAGGTCATTTCTTTTTCTTTCAATCTCTTTGTTTTTTTTTAATTTGTGTTTCTTTTATTTTAGTTTCATCTATTTTATGCAATCTTTTACCATGTTTAATTCCTCCATAGTTATGTGTAACTAATTCTTTAGTAGCTTGCTAATCTCTCCACTAACTAAAACATAGGTCTATGAAGATAAGTTGATTGAACTCTATGCATGTTAAAAAACCTAGGGTAAGTAAATAATTCTTGAAGACTAGTCATGAATTGAGTTAAGCTAGGTTTAGGGTATACTATTTAATAATTATCCTTGGTTTATACTTAGATGCTTTGATGGTTTAATGTTAAGTTAAAATTACTTTTCTTAAACTATACTTTGGGACTTTGATAAACCAACACTTAGTTTTATCTAGTGTACTGCCAATAGGGTTTAATCTCTTTCTTACTTTTCTTTCTTGGATTTGAAGCAATAATCTAGGTTTAATCCTTATAGATTCAACATGATATTTATTCTTGATAGACTAGTGTTTGGTTGTGATAGATGATTAGTTGGCTATACTTATTCTTTCTATTTTAAAATATTTGCTTACAAACATTTCTTCTTTTACAAGCTAATTGTTAGAGAATTCGTTCCGAAAAGCTTCTATCGCATTCCTCCCTGTGAATTTGACCCGCATAGCCCTTGCTACCGCGGATATATTGTGGAATACAGAGACTCACATCCATCCAGATAACATCATTCTAACCCTTAACTATATCTTTGTTTTTCCTTAATCAGCACCTTTACATAGATTGTCACCATCTATTACATCAATCCCTCTCTATCTCTCTCTGAATCTCTCAGCCCTACTACAAGATCTAAAAAGAAATGAAAATACAAAGGAAATGAAGAAGAATACCTACACTATCCTACAGGAGTTTTTATAGGCATAAAGGAGTTCTAGAAGATGAGACGGGGCCACGCGTCGAAAAGCGACACGTGGCCCCACTAAATTGCCACGGAAACGCGGCAATTGCCACGGATCCATGGCAATACCAGGGACAAAAGTCCCTGTCCGTGGCAATACCAGGGACAATAGTCCCTGGTTTTGGTGAGAATCTTCCTCTGTCTTCTAGGACTTTCCTGATATATCCCATTTCTAGTATTTTCGCCCGAATATTCGTCTGACGTGAGCAAAGGTCTAGGTTCAATGCATCTTCTAGATGTTCCCTTACTTGGCCTCCAAGAAATCTGGAATTAATTACCCGAAAATGGGGTTAATTAAGCTCTTATTACTCCTTTGCCCTTAAACTCCTGATTTATCTGAAAGAGGGACCAAAACACGATTTAGACCGATATTTTATTCATAAATCGGTAGAAAAATGCGATATAATAATGCAAAATTGTAGACTAATCAACCGATCGGTCGGCCGTTCAAAACTGAGAGCAAAAATTTTACAGTCAGTCGACCGCCCGGTCGACCGACATGCGCAATATTTACTTATGCACTTCGGTCGACCGCCCAGTCGACCAACTCAAGGTAAAAATGTCTGTTTTGAAAAACTTGAAATTCTGTTTTATATTTGTGATATATTTTTCACTAAAAAGAATATACAATATAATTTATGGTACATTGTTAAGTCTAAAACTGTGAGATCAAAGATCAACACAAAATCTAAGATGTAGGACCAATGTTTAGTAGAAAAATAAATCTTTTTTAAAATAAGAAATAATTTCAAAACAAAAATCATTTTCAATCTTTTAAAACCAATTCAACAACTTATGAAGCAAAAATCCAAATGATGTTTTGTGTGTGTGTCAATCTCATAAGCTAACAAATTTTTCTTTTAACAAACTAAATTCTTAAAAAAAAAAGAAAGATAAATTCTTTTCTTTGCCAATAGGAGTCCTTTGAGCTTGTCTCTTTAGAAAGATTTTCAGTAATCAATTTTGATAGCTTAGCTCTGGGATCATCATCTTGAGAGCTTCATAAACTTGTGAGTCTTTATGGAAAAGCCAAACCTTGAAACTTATATAGATAGAAATGTTGGATTTGTAATCACCTAGAGGGGGTGAATAGGTGACTAGCTAATCTAATGGTCAATTAATGCGGAATTAAAGACTATTTAATGCAAACTAAAACTTCTTAAACTAAACACCAAGTATAACACAAGAGTGTAGTCGGATTCCCCGTGAAGGGCTCTGGACTAACTCCTCAAGATTCCTCTAAATAAGAGTTGAGGTGCCGCATTGGCTCTCTTGGTTGAATACAAGTGTTAGCAAACAATCCCAAGCATATAACAATATGAGCACAAATATATATATCATGCATATAAAGATGAAAGCAATATTAACATGCAAGATATAAAGACAAGTAAGAGATAGAGAGAGAGCAATCGCAAACACGGGAGATTTGTTTTGAGGTTCGGGCACACTTGCTCTACGTCCCCACCTTCAACACTTGAAGGATTCCACTAAAATCGATCCCACTGGATCACTCGGTGCCGCAACACCTACAAGGCGAGTTCACACTTGAACTCCTTGGACTCTCTAATCCCTCTTTATTCTCGAACACACTGCAAGCCCACTCGCCGAG
Source organism: Agave tequilana (assembly GCA_038442645.1). Taxonomy (NCBI): domain Eukaryota; kingdom Viridiplantae; phylum Streptophyta; class Magnoliopsida; order Asparagales; family Asparagaceae; genus Agave; species Agave tequilana. The sequence continues at coordinate 81,511 of JAVJIF010001067.1, forward strand.
GCCGCACTCAAACACCGAGTTCTCACTAGAACCCGAAACAACGCGAACACAAACGTCCGCCTCCTCAAAGCAAAGATGAACTTTGGTGATCATAACACTTGATCACCTAAAATCCTCTCACGACAAAGATCCTTATAGGTAGATATAGCAATGGATAGCTCAAGTGTTTGTGTGAGAAAACAAGGATTGAATTTATGGTGAAAACACAAGAAAATCACTTTTGAAACACTCTTGATAAACACTCTTTTGATTTGAAAATATTGGCTCTAAAACTTGTAGATATAACCACTGAAATGAGTAGGACAAACTAGCCCAAAAACTTCTTCAAAATCTTATCAAAAAAACAGTCTCCAAAGCCCCATTTTATAAGCCAAAGAAAAACTAGCCGTTGCAGGCAAGATCAGGAGTCTGGTCTGCTGTCGGTCGACAGCCTGATCGACCGGCCAACGGTCAGAAATCTGACCGTTGAGCCAGCGGTCGACCGGCCCGGTCGACCGAGGCCTGGAACAGAGAGCAGAGCTCTCTGCCGGTCGACCGGGGCTTTTCAGAGAGCAGAAGCTCTCTCCGGTCGATCGGCCCTCCAGCAAGAATTGGCGTGCACGTTTGCGCACGTCGGTCGACCGACTCCTAGCTCGGTCGACCGTCCGGTCGACCGGCAGAAGCCAGACAGGATTAATTAGGGATTTAAAAGGTTGTCTTTTTAGCTTAAATAAAATCCCATAAAATCTCTAAAATTCTACAAAAATAGTTTCAGTATTATACTTTGATATACAAACATGTTTGAGTAAAATCAAGACATGTTACAATCATATTGAACTATTTTTGTAACTTATAAATTTTGGCATAAAACAAAAACTGTATTTTTCCAAAATAGATTTTTATCCAAAACTCCTCCAAATACAAAAATAAGATATTTTAAACACTTTTAAAGTATAGAGTGTATGGATATGATCCACTACACATAAATGATACAATATCTATGTTTTTGACAATAAGCACTAAAATTGTTTTTGGTTAAAACATATATACTTTTTATTCCAAAACCAAAACGGTATTTTTTTCAAAATGAAAACTCTTTTGTATTTTTCCAAAAAAAATTCTTTTTACGAAAACTCATCTAAATCAAGAGTGTGTGTGTGTATTGATTAGTATCCAATATTGCATATTTTACATCATAACTCCCATGCATATTATAAATAAATATGTGATTTTTACTCCTCTCTCTACATATTTGCAGGTACACACTTAAAGGAGAGTTAGCCAAATTAATTACCTTAATTAAGCAATAATTAAGGTGATTAGTTAAAGATTCAAGATAAAGCCAAATCTCAATCCAGATCCAGAGAGATCCTCGCAACAAACCAAGATTCTAACCATACCACGTGGCCAAACTAACTTGCAACAACCTGTACCAGAAAGATCTGGACCAACGGCCCAGATCTTGCCGCGGGGCGCGACTTGGGCGCGGCCGTACAGTGGCCGTTGAGATCCGGATTTTGTGGCAACAAACATCTCTCTGGAAGCTTCCCATTTCTCCTATAAATACCCCATGAAGACCTGCGAGCAAAGACTGATCAGAGAAGAGAGGAGATTAGTTTTAGGTGTTGTAATTTTCATTTTTCTCTAGGTTTTGTTCTTTAGTTCCCTCTTCTTCTCTATCCCTAGATTTCATTACAAAAGAGAGTGATTGTGAGGGAGAGAGCTTGTGTAATCAAGGGTGACAACTTGAAGCTATGCAAGGATTGATCCATCCTCCATTCCTCTACTTGAGTTTGATTCTAGTTTCTTGTGCTTTCTTTACATGCTTTATTACTTGCTTACTTTAATTCATGCAATTTACTTCAAGCTTTGTTTTAGTTCTTTAATGGCTTCTTGTAGCTAGATTTTCATTCCATGTACTGGTTTAACCACTAGCTTAGCCACTTCACTACTCATGGGTGATTGCTTTTGTTAATCTTGCAAGTGTATGATCTTCTCTTCTCCGATGGTTAAACCACCATCTTGCAAATGAGAAAGTAATTAGGTCAACACGCTAGACGAATTCCAAGCCTATGGAGTGACAACATTAGGCAAAGCTTTCATTATCAAGGAGTTTGGTAAGCTTTGGCAAGCTAGCAAGGTAATCTAGTCTTGGATCTCTTTCTTTAAGTTTCTTGATTCTTTTCTTGAATACAACATCCACATCACTTCTTGATTTCTTTTCCACTTCCACCATGAACATATCCATCCTCTTTTGGTTTCTTTTGTATTTGCTTCACTAAGTTTATAATCAAGAGAAGGATACTAGTTTGATCACTTCACTACCATACGTTTAAAGCTTCCATCGCGAGCTCTCCCTGAGATCCGACTCGGTATAGCCCTAGGCTATAGCGGAGACAAGAAAGGGTACATCAAATACATTTGCTACATAATAAGTACACCTCCTTCGTCTAATCAATTTTTGGCGCCGTTGCCGGGGAGAGCGACGTTATTTTTGTTGTAAAGTGAAGTACTAAACGATTCTTCTTCTCTGTTTGCAGGTTACAGGTCAAGAAACAGGAAAATCTTTGTTGCAGTTACATATAAGTGGACCTGGGCCTCTGCTCAAGAAAGCAGAGCCCAGGATCCCTCTGGAGTGCCGCGGATCCACAAGCTTTGCCGTGGAAACGCGGCACAAAAGAGCTCACTTCTGACAAAATTTTTGCAGGGGCTTCTGCTCTGCAAGATACAACTGCTTATATACTTGATTTCCTGTATACTTCACTGTATTCCTGTTAATTAATTCAACAGTAAAAATTGGTTGATAATTGCTAAAATTGTTTAGACACTTGCATTTTAGGCACGTGTCTTTCAATTCTTTACTTTTACTGTTGAAGAGTGCGTGGAGGCAAGGTACGTGTTTGCATTGCATTTAGACTAGGACAAACTCTTGCTTGATTTTCTTGCTTTGAGTGTATCCTAGCTATATTTCTTGTACACTTGCACAATTCAAATTTAAGGGCATACCCGTAAATAAGATAAGGTGGGGGAGGTCATTACCCTTTCCTTAGCCCGAAAACCACAACCCAAGCACTCACTAACCCAAGCCTAATTTAATAAAAAGTAGACGTTGGCCTTAGGGACATCTCGGACTCAATTAGGAGATTATCCTAAGGGGGAAAAGTGTTGGAATTTAACTCTTGCAAAATCGGTGTCTAGGAAAGGGGTTGAGGGCCGAAAGCCCGAAGGTTGCTGGTTACTTAATTAAGGAACGTCTCCGGACGGAAAACCTCCCACCAACCTTACCCTTCCCTGGCTGATTAGCTTGTGGTTAGAGTCTACACTGAACCTCCTGTGGACGATCTATTGTTAGGAGTCGTCTAGGTCTAAGTCTACCCTAACTTAGGTTAGAATTTTTTCTTTCTTTTGTTTGTTTGTTTGTTTGTTTGTTTTTGTTTGTGATTGTGTGATATGGCCTTCAAAAATTCTTTCAATAATAATCCATATTTCACACCATCTCCTTATTCGGATAATTCCAACCCGGTGTTTTACAATATGCACCAACCAAATACACCGGGTTGGCCTTATCCGAATCAATACGACCCATACACCCCATCTAATGATTATAATGTCCAAAATAATTTCAACTCTTTACCGAGTAATTGGGGATTCCAGTACCCCGAGTCAAATTATCAAAATCCTTGTCCACCATATTCACCTTGTCCACCATATTCATTTCCTGAGTCCACTTCATATACTCCTTTTCTGAACCTCCCTTTGAAGAAAAATCTGAGTTGCAAAGGAGTATAGAAGCCAATTTACTGAGAGTTGAGCAACAACTTCAAAAACCATTTGTCTCTCCAATTCCACCATATTCTCAAGAATCTTACTCAGTTCCACCTTTTCATAATGAACAACCATTTGCTTGTGAACCGAGTAAAGATTTCTTGTGTGAGTCAACTTTTCCATCATCACACACTTTTGACTCACACTTCCAAGACAACACTTCCTCTTTCCATCAAAACAATGAAATCATCGATTATGGAAAGATGCTTGAAGACATGACCAATGCTCAAAATGCTAGGAATCGTGACATAGAATTGATGATCCAAACTCTTCATTCTCATCCTCTTTCTAATGTCACTAGCCACTCTAAATCCAAAGAGTCATGTAGTCTTGGAAGTCCAGATTCAATTTCAGCACACTCACCTGAACTTGTCCAAACTTCAGATCCAATTGATACATTGGCAAGTTTTTCATTTCCTACACTTGAACTTGTCCAAAATTCAAATCCTGTTGACATTTTGGCAAGTTTCTCATTTCCTAAAAATGAACTTGTCCACACTTCTGAAAATCCAATTGATATATTGGCAAGTTTTCCTTTTTCTGAAATTGAACTGGAACATGATTTTGATCTGAACTTCCACTTGATGATTCCATATTACTTCCTGATTCAATCATGACTTCCATATCCTTACCTGATTTCAATCCATTTCCAAAGTCAAAATTGAATCCATTTTCCATCCATTGTGAAATTGAATCACCAATCTTTTATGATGATCACATAGAACTTGGCCAATTCCATACTTCTGAAAATCCCATTGATAAATTGGCAAGTTCTCTACATTTAATTGAATTACATGAGGAATGTGATCTTGAACCCCAACTTTGTGCTTCAATCTTTCTTCCTGATTCCATAATGACTCCGGTATCTTTACCTCACTTCAATCTTTTCCTGGAGTCGACATTGGATCCTTTCACAATTCACAATGAAAGTGAATCATCCATCTTTGAGGATCATGTTGAACTTGCCCAATTTTACACTTCCGAAGATACCATTGACATTCTGGCAAGTTCTCCATCTTGTGGAATTGAACTCAAATGTGACCTTGATTTTCTCAATCTCTTTACTTCTGAAACTGATTGTACAATTCTTAAGGAAGATGTTGACTTAAGTTTTGAAGAATTGTACGGTGATGAGCTTGAATTTCTTAAATTGGAAGTAAAGAGATATCACTTTTAGAAAGTCACATTCCATCGTTGAACTCTGATTGTGGACTTGAGTTTTCATTTCTTGACTTGGACACAATTTCTGACTTCACTTCGACTCCTGAACCATCACTTGATTTAAATCATAATCCTGAGTCGGTGTTCCTTTCCGAGTCCAAGTCAACAGTTCTATCAGTTCATACTCCATTCTGTGACAAGGAATTTGATTTTGAGTCTGAAATTATTTGGAAAATCTTAAAATTAGATGGGGGCATGTACATAATTAAAATAACACACGCATGCATCTTTTTAGTGGGTCATATTTCTGATATGGTTGGTGGGTTCCTAAAAACCCAAAGAAAAGATGATTGGGCCATGTTCCGTGGACCAATCCGACCACCACCGGAACCACCACCTTGAGGTAATTTTTGTTCCTTCCCCTTCCATTTTGTTTCATGCATACATATATCATGATGCATTGAGGACAATGCATGAAATAAGTGTGGGGGAGGGTTTACTAACATAGAGTTTTTAGACTTTCTTTCTTTTACTTTTCTTTTAGAAAAATTAAAAATAAAAAAAAATAAAAATAAAAACTTTTTGAAATAAGAAGACAAAGTTTTGCTCTATTTTTAAGAAAATTAAGATGTATCTTAGAGATTAAGAAAGCCTTAATTATGACATCTTAAACTTAGTTGAAATAATAGATCTTGTTTGAAAATTATAGGCTAAGTAAGTAAAATTGAGGAGATATTTTTATCTTGCATTTTTTGCCTTAGATAATATGCACTTTACACTTACACATTTCTTGGGATGGAAACAAAGATCAAAAATGCCATATATATATAAAAAAAAAAAAAAAAAAAAGAAAAAAATATATAAATAAAGCATCACTTATTAAGCTGGGAAATTGTGCCTCAAGAAGCATAATGACTCACGCCTAACAGTGATCTCACTTATTAAGCTGGGTAATTGTGCCTCAAGAAGCATGATTATTCACGCCTAACGGTGATTAAGAATAATCCCTCTTAGTTTTGTGGCCTTTTTCACTCGAGTCCTTAAACCCGAGGGATGTTTCCTCATCTGGTGCCCTAAGACCATCTGGTTTGGGAGTCATCGGTTATAGGCTCGCTACATGGGTGAATTAGAAAGCCTAATAAAACTAAGGGAAGAAAAAGAAAAAAAGAATATATATAAATAAATGGCTTGATGGTTGGAGTTGAAATCCCAGAAATCTTCACTTACACGGTGTGCATATTATCTAGGTTTTATGAAAGATAAAATATTCAATCCAATTTTGAATTCTTACCTTATTAAAAACAAGATCTTGCATAGAGACTAAGTTTAGGAAGAATGATTATAGGTGGACTTATGACTTAGGATCACTTATATTTTCGCAAAATAGTTCGTAAACTTGTCTCTTATTCAAAAAGTGTGTTTTCGAAAATACTAACATTTGTCTTCTTTCTTTATGGATTTTGTGGGTGTAATCCGCTGAAAACCCTCAGGAGACAACACTCCTCCTCTAGGGTAACCTAGAGGTTTAACGGCTTGTTGCACACGCTCAGTGCAATCGCGTCACCTGCGAAAGTGGTGTAATAAACTTGTAGCTTAGATTTTATTTTCTTTTCTTTGTTTTTGCTCGGGACGAGCAAACGAATAAGTGTGGGGGTGTGATTAGTATCCAATATTGCATATTTTACATCATAACTCCCATGCATATTATAAATAAATATGTGATTTTTACTCCTCTTCTCTACATATTTGCAGGTACACACTTAAAGGAGAGTTAGCCAAATTAATTACCTTAATTAAGCAATAATTAAGGTGATTAGTTAAGATTCAAGATAAAGCCAAATCTCAATCCAGATCCAGAGAGATCCTCGCAACAACCAAGATTCTAACCATACCACGTGGCCAAACTAACTTGCAACAACCTGTACCAGAAAGATCTGGACCAACGGCCCAGATCTTGCCGCGGGGCGCGACTTGGGCGCGGCCGTACAGTGGCCGTTGAGATCCGGATTTTGTGGCAACAAACATCTCTCTGGAAGCTTCCCATTTCTCCTATAAATACCCCATGAAGACCTGCGAGCAAAGACTGATCAGAGAAGAGAGGAGATTAGTTTTAGGTGTTGTAATTTTCATTTTTCTCTAGGTTTTGTTCTTTAGTTCCCTCTTCTTCTCTATCCCTAGATTTCATTACAAAGAGAGTGATTGTGAGGGAGAGAGCTTGTGTAATCAAGGGTGACAACTTGAAGCTATGCAAGGATTGATCCATCCTCCATTCCTCTACTTGAGTTTGATTCTAGTTTCTTGTGCTTTCTTTACATGCTTTATTACTTGCTTACTTTAATTCATGCAATTTACTTCAAGCTTTGTTTTAGTTCTTTAATGGCTTCTTGTAGCTAGATTTTCATTCCATGTACTAGTTTAACCACTAGCTTAGCCACTTCACTACTCATGGGTGATTGCTTTTGTTAATCTTGCAAGTGTATGATCTTCTCTTCTCCGATGGTTAAACCACCATCTTGCAAATGAGAAGTAATTAGGTCAACACGCTAGACGAATTCCAAGCCTATGGAGTGACAACATTAGGCAAAGCTTTCATTATCAAGGAGTTTGGTAAGCTTTGGCAAGCTAGCAAGGTAATCTAGTCTTGGATCTCTTTCTTTAAGTTTCTTGATTCTTTTCTTGTGAATACAACATCCACATCACTTCTTGATTTCTTTTCCACTTCCACCATGAACATATCCATCCTCTTTTGGTTTCTTTTGTATTTGCTTCACTAAGTTTATAATCAAGAGAAGGATACTAGTTTGATCACTTCACTACCATACGTTTAAAGCTTCCATCGCGAGCTCTCCCTGAGATCCGACTCGGTATAGCCCTAGGCTATAGCGGAGACAAGAAAGGGTACATCAAATACATTTGCTACATAATAAGTACACCTCCTTCGTCTAATCATGTATGGTATATTTGAGCAATCCACCAACTATTCTATCCTTTACATTTTATCTAAAAACAAAATCTTAATAAAAACAAACCTAGACTCAAGTCTTGATCTTGAAGGTCTTCACTTGAAGTCTTCTTCTCCTTCTTGACTTGGTCCAAAAATGATCCAACGAGCTAGACTCCTCTTGAGTACTTGATGTGGTCTTGATGCATAGGCTCTTGAATCAAACCGTGCTAGCTCCAAAACTCGACATTAAATCCTTTGTTGAAGCTAAACACCAGCTAAGATCTTGATCATAAATCTGAGACTAATTAAATATAAGATCATTAGTACTATAACTACATGAGTTGATCATCATCAAAACTAGAGTGATGGGCCTTTGGGCCAACAATCTCCCCCTTCTTGATGATGACAAAACTCATGGAGTTATATATGCATGGATTAAAGTAAAGCTTCAAAGAAGCTCCCCCTTAACTCATGCATCACAATAAAAAAATAAGATATTCAATGAAGCACATGATACTAAACAAATGTATGCATCAACTAGGAGAGAGAAACATGCATAAATCAAACATATTTTTCAAAAACCTTCTCCCCCTTTTTGTTTAAACTCTCAAAATCATTTTTCCCATATAATATTGTTTATTTTAAGATGCATAAACTCAATATATGCAAAAACACAAATATGCATATATAAACTCAAAATCTTTCTCCCCCTTTTTGTCAATCATCAACAAAGGGGTAAACTAAATACAAAACAATAAAAGATATATGCGATATACATTCATGAAGAGGAAGACGCTAAGTTAACTTCCCTACATATATGCATTACATGAAGAAGGGATGACAAGCCCCAATTCACATAACACATAATATGCAATGCATAAGAGGAGATGTGAAGCTCCCTCTACACACGTGTACCGCATAAAGAAGAGTTGTCAAGCTCCTCAATATAAGATACACTCAACATGAATCTATATGTAGAAGAGATGTTAAGCTCCCCTTACATATAGGCAATATATATCAAAACATTTTTAATTTTCTCAATAAAACAAATTTTGAGATCTTCTTAAATCAAATTTTAAGATATCATATAAACAAAATTTTTAAGATACCAATTGTAAATAAACATTACAAATTTTTAATTTCTTAAATCAACAAATCAATTAGAGATAACACAAGATTTAGATACCATATGAAATAGGGAATTTGTGATACCAATTGAAATTGAAATACTTAAACATATTGATACCATTGAAATATATGAATATCAATTGAAATCAATAGATACCAATTGAAGATTATTGTACATTTTTGATATCAATAAAAATACCAATTTAAAAATAATGCCTAAGCTTGTTAAAGTATTAATTCATATACCAATTGAAAATAAAGGTTTGAATCAAGCTTAGCATAAACATCCTTTGTGCTTAAAACATGTAAATATCTTATAAATCAATAAATCATATATATGTATGAAAATGAAAATACCAATCGAAATTGACATAATTTGAAATTGAAAGCATATATATATATATAAACAAGATTATGAGTATACAAAATATATCAATTGTGATACCAAATGAAATTATGATACCAATTGTAGATTATGAAATGAAATTAGTGTATAACTCATAAAAATCCACCCTTTTTATGCACAAGATAAAAAATTTTCAATAAGGCTTACAAGGCATACTCGTCCATCCGTCCGCCCATGCAAGCGGTTGGTAGGGTTTTCAAAAATAGGTGTTTGAAAATATTTTTATAGTGAAAAACACTACCAGATTGAAGAATAAATAACTAGTTAAATTAATTTTTAAAAAACTAGTTAAAGATTCTTCAAAACATGAAACCAAATCATATGTATCATGAAACATACTAAATACACAAAATCGACACTCAAGGTCCATAAAGCTCAAAATGATCATGAAACATAGTCATGAATAAACAAATAAAATGTGAGTGTACAAGAATTATATAATTAGCTTTTTTCATGAAAATAGTCAATTATGCTCAAAACAATCATGAATAACATTTCTATCACACAATATAAAAATCATGAAAATTTATTTTTCATATAAAAATAAACTTCTAGGTATATGTATGATTTTATCCAAAACTAATAATATATATACATATCCCAAACATAAAAAGAGTCCATAAGATAAATTGCATGAAGGCAAATGACTCAAGGGGTATGCATGTATATTTATTAGATTTGAAATACAAAATACATATACATGAAGTAAAACATGAAAATTAGCAAAACCAGTGTAAATGAGGAAATCATCAAAACTAGGCTATACAAGTGTATATAGTGAGTATAAATGAACAATTGAAGTGCAAATGTATATGAATCAAATGTCGCTCACTACTCGTACATGTATATATCCAAGTTTTGACAAAAACTACATCTAAACAAGTATTTTCAACATGAAGCATAAAACATAAAAACAAACATGCTAAAAATCATTAATGAAAGCATGTAAATAAACTAGGAGTTTTAGAGATAGTTACCAACACATGAACTATACTCCAAATCTCTAAAACATGTTGGTTGTCCCACCAAACCTCCTTAATAGCGGTGCATCAAATGTGTGTCCATCATGTCCATGTGCATCCACCATCAAGGCACCATCCCTCTCACGTTTTGTGAGAGCCCGCACCTACATCAAATACAAAGGTGGGGATTTTGGTACCCATTTTCTTTTGGGTCCTTGAGGCTTAGCATTATAAGGAACCCAAACATTCTTATTAGCAAAATTTAAAGCATTTATCTTATCATAACAAAATTTTGCTAAATGGCCTTTGCGGCCACAATGTGTATACTTGTACACTCTAGGATGCATATATGTATGAGTGTGATCATGGCGTGCAAAGTGTGCATATGCATGATGTGGGTGATGTGCATGAACATGTGGAGCTTGTTTCTTTGAAAACAAAGACTCCAATCTAGAATGGTTAAAAGCACATTTGCTCAAAGTTGAGCTCAAATAATCTATTTTATTTTTTAAAAATTTAATCTCATTTTGATTAATAGTGGCCTGTAAAGCATGGTGAGAATGAGAATCATTTTTCTTTTTCTTTTTAGAAACATTAACTTTCTCTTTTTGAACCATTTTTCTTTTCAAAGAGGTGTTTTCATGCAAAGCTATTTCCTTTTGTTTTTTCACCAAAACAATTTTATTTTTCAAAGTATTATTTCCTTCACACATGTCATTTAATTTAGAAAGCAAGGAAATATTCTTATTTTTCAAAAACTAATTATCTTTTTCAAAGCATGCAATTTTATTTTTAAAAGACTCATTTTCTTTAAAACATTTTCAAAGCTAGTTTGAAAAGAATCTTTTTCTTTTAACATGCAATCAATTTATTTTCATTTTCTTGTTATCCTTTTTAAGCATGTCATATTTTTCAAGAAGTTGTTGACAAAATGATTCAAGCTCATCATAAGACATATCAACATCTTCAACTACCTCGGATTCGGTAGTTACCTCAAGGGGTTTTCCCCTTGGACCATGTAGCATACATTGGAAGCGTCACTTCCAACATCCGAGTCGCTCCCCGCATAATATTGTTCTTGTTCGCCAAGGGAGATGATGGTGTTCCAAACTACAAAAGCCGAATCAAGATTAGCAACCCTAGATAAATATTCATCATTTAGGGTACTCTTCAAAGCATGAATGGCTTTTGCATTAGCCTAAATATTTTTGCCATTCAAACAATAAGAATCTCTAGTAGTGGCAAAATAAACATGAATGTCTAGGGCTTTGAGGTATAAGGACATCTTAACCTTCCAAGTTTGGATGTTAAGAATGTCAAAAGTGGGAGGTGACATGAAATCCATGGTGTGTGTACAAATCTTGTGATTAGCTATAAAATGAGGATCTTTAACTGTAGGTTGTAAGACCAAATCAAGAGCACTTGGCTCTGATACCAATTGTAATCACCTAGAGGGGGGTGAATAGGTGACTAGCTAATCTAATGGTCAATTAATGCGGAATTAAAGACTATTTAATGCAAACTAAAACTTCTTAAACTAGACACCAAGTATAACACAAGAGTGTAGCCGGATTCCCCGTGAATGGCTCTAGACTAACTCCTCAAGATTCCTCTAAATAAGAGTTGAGGTGCCGTGTTGGCTCTCTTGGTAGAATACAAGTGTTAGCAAATAATCCCCAAGCATATAACAATATGAGCACAAATATATATATATCAAGCATATAAAGATGAAAGCAATATTAACATGCAAGATATAAAGACAAGTAAGAGATAGAGAGAGCAATCGCAAACACGGGAGATATGTTTCGAGGTTCGAGCACACTTGCTCTACGTCCCCGCCTTCAACACTTGAAGGATTTCTGCTAGAATCGATCCCACCGGATCACTCGGTGCCACAACACCTACAAGGCGAGTTCACACTTAAACTCCTTAGACTCTCTACTCCCTCTCTTGTTCTCGAACATACCGCAAGCCCACAAGCTCGCCGAGGCCGCACCTCAAACACCGAGTTCTCACTAGAACCCGAAACAACGCGAACACACACGTCCGCCTCCTCAAAGCAAAGATGAACCTTGGTGATCACAACACTTGATAACCTAAAATCCTCTCACAACAAAGATCCCTATAGGTAGATATAGTAATGGATAGCTCAAGTGTTTGTGAGAGAAAATAAGGATTGAATCTATGGTGAAAAACACAAGAAAATCACTTTTGAAACACTCTTGATAAACTCTCTTTTGATTTGGAAATATTGGCTCTAAAACTTCTGGATATAACTGATTAGTCTCTAATTTTGCATAATTTTCATCATATTCTCACATTTATTTGATAATAAATTCTGCTAATAATACCTTACTTGCTTGATCCTAGGTTCATGGTGTGCAAATGAAGAAGAAGACCTAAAGCACCATTTAATTGGTGATTAAAAGCCTATTATCATAGCCATTGACCTAGAAGAGCTGATTCGTTAAAACCGGGGGTGTAAAACTAGAAATCGGGCACCAGAACTGACAGGAGACAGACTGGGCCGCGCGCGGCTCGAGGCGCCGCGCGCGGCCACCAAGGGGCCACAGAAAGGCCGCGTTTCCACGGCCGTACGGCCGCGGCGCGCGGCGCGTTTTGGGCCAGGGTTTGTCCCCTGGCCCCCTGTTGCCCTGGTGTCTATAAATACCCCCGTGGGGTTTCCAGAGGGAAGATATGCAGAGTTAGGAGTAGTTTTTATTTCATGTTGTAGTTTAGTGTAGGTTAGGTTAGTTCTTCTTCTTCCCCATTGTATTTTCCATTTTGTTTTAGATCTTGTAATAGGGAGAGAGAGAGAGTGGTACATACTTGGAATGTAAGAGTGCTTGTAATAGAAGGTAACAATCTATGAAAGGTGCTCTCTTTACCTCTCTATGTTTTCTTCTCTCTAATCTCTTTTACATGTGTAGCTAACTTTTCTCTCATGGCAACTAACTATTAACCACCAACTTGCTAACTTCTTTTATGATAATCCACATGAATCTAATAGCCTCGTTTTGGCCTTGCTCTTGCAAGAGCCATTGATGGCTCATGATGATGGATCTAACACTCTAACTTCCTAGCCACTAACAAGCTAACATTACTTTACTTCATGCTTGCTCTTATTGGGTTTTGATGATTTAAGTATAGCTTGCACTTGTTTGTTGAGTTGGGTTGTGATGAGTTACATATGGGTCATGCTTTGAATCGCTCTTGAACCAAGGACTAGTGATGGCCAATGATACATGTGAGGCAACTATCATTAAGAGGTTAGCGTGTTGCTGGAGTCATTAGTAGTTAGTAGCTGTGAGTTTTCTTTCTCTTTCACTTGTTTTAGAAATATACAAAACTATAAAAACCATTCTTTTCCATGTTTCCCACTTCTTCGTATTTCACCGTACCTCTCTTTTCATTCTTTACTTTCTTTTCTTTTCATTCTTTAAAACTTTGAAGAATCTTTACAAACACGTGAATCAACCGGTAAATCTTCTATCGCCTCCCGTCCTTGTGGATTCGACTCGTTTTAGCCTCCATGCTATAACGGAAGTATCGAGGAAGCCAAAGCACACACACTTTAAATATCCATTTCAAAACATACACTTTTTGTGCACGGTTTTACCCCGATCAAATTTTGGTGCCGTTGTCGGGGATGGGAACGGTTTGATTTCACAAGTTTGTTAACTTATTCTTCTTTGTTTTTGGTGTGCAGGTTAAATTTTAGCATTGCAAAAGTTCACACTTGCTCAAGTGTGATCGGGTAATTTCTTGTACATTCATATACTCTGCTGCTAAATTTTTTTATTATTACCTGTATACTGTAAATAATTTTAAGAAGTAAAATACAGAAATTGGATGCTTTAAAACGGTTTAGACATTTGCATCTAAGCACGTGTCAATTTTCATTCCAATATACTGTATTTTGTTCTTATGTTGTTGTGATAGGAGGTGTACATATGGCATTGCATATAGTATAGGACAAACACTTTAGTGATTTACTCGCTTTTTTGTGTTCATGCTTATCTATATTGCACACTTGCACAAATTAACTTAAAGGCAACACCCAATACAACATAAGGTGGGGAAGTTATTACCCTCCCTTAGCCCAAAAATCACCTCCCCACTCACACAACCCAAGTCTAATAAAAATTGCTAGACGTTGGCCCCTAGGGACATCTCAGACTCATTTAGGAGATTGACCTAAGGGGAAAGTTGTTAGAAGTTGACTCTTGTCAAATCGGCGTCTAAGATTGGAGATTGAGAGGCGAAACCTCGAAGAACAGTGGTTTGGCATAATTAGGCCCGTTGCTTCGGCATGGATAGCTCCCACTGATCTTGCCCCTACCTGGCTGATTAACTCGTGGTCAGCTTCCGATAATAGACCCTCCGTGGACAGTCTAACCAGTTAGGAGTCGTCTAAGTCTAAGTCAACCCTAATATAGGCTTGTTTTCTTTTTCTTTTTCTTTTTTGTTTGTTTGATTGTTTGTTTTCTTTTTTTTGTATATTGTGAAATGGATTTTAACACAATAATCCTTTCAATCCAAATATGAATTGATATTTCACTCCAACCTCATTTGACTCGGATAACTCTAACTCGGCTATATACAACATGAACCAACCATATATGCCGAGTTGGGATTATCCGACTCAATATGACCTTATCCTCAATCATATGACTATAATCTTCAAAATAATTTCAACTCTTCACAGAGTTCATGGGGATTCAACTCCCCCGAGTCCAATTATCAACCACCTTGTCCACAATTTTCACAAATTCATTCCCCCCGATTTGGTTCATATACTCCTTTTCCTATTCCACCACCCGAAGAAAAATCTGATTTGGAAAGGGGTATAAAAGAGTCCCTACAACAAATGCAAAATTTGCTTAATTCACAATATCAAACTCCACAAACTCCTTTTCTAGAACATCCAATTGAAGAAGAATCTGAGCTAGAAAAGCGTTGGAAGTCTTTGTGAAAGAATGCAAAACATGTTGGACTCATCCTCTCAACCAAATTTTCAAGAGTCATACTCATCTTTTCCAGTCTCACCAATTCAAAATGAACAAACTTCAATACTGGACTTGAGTATGGAACCCTTGCATGAGTCTGAGCAGCAACCGCAAAATCCGATGGACTCACAATTTCACCACAATTTCCAAAATCAACTTCCATACTCATCTTTTCAAGAAAAACCAATTACAAAAAGTATGGAAGACATGATTCAGACTCAACATTCTGTTACCCTATCTGTCAGCAGGTTAGACTCAATAATGAGCGATTTGATCAATGAGAGCGAGAAAAATCTTTCTTGTCAACCATTGACCAATTCTTATATCTCTAACTTACGATTGGACCCTTGAATCATGTTCTTTTGGAAACCACAATTCAATTTCAGAACACACATTTGAACTTGACCAATCTTCAAGTTATGAAAGTCGCCTGGATATTTTGGCAAGTTATCCCTTTCCTGAAACTGAAATTGAACCTAATGTGATCCCAAACCTCATGTTAGTAATTCCATTTCACTTTTTGGTTCAATAATGACTCCGGTATCTTTACCAGATTTTTTCTCTATTCCGGAGTCAACATTGAATCTTGTACCAGTACACCGTGAAATAGAATCACCAATCTCTAATGATCACACTTCATTCATGGGAAAGTGTGTGAACATCAATTCTTTGATTTGGACCCTATTTTGGAACCAATTTCGACTCTCATTGTTGACTGTCGACTTGATCTGAGACAACTTCCCGAGTCGGAATCGATTTTTGTTCCTGTTCCATTTGCGTCCAAATCAATCATCTCTCAAAATCACACTTTATTGTTGGACAAGAATGTTTTAGAAAATGAATCAGTAATTATTTTGAAAATTGAAAATTAGATGGGGATAAATTTTTAAATAAGACCATTCAGTCCATCATTCTTTTATTGGGTCATATTAGAGAGGTCTCTGGTGGGTTTCTGGAAGATCCACGATATCTTGATTGGGTCGCAACGCTTGGCCCAATCGACCACCACTGAGCCACCCCCTTGAGGTAATCTTCCTTCCCTCTCCATTTGTTTCATGTATATACACATTCACGATGCATTGAGGACAATGCGTGAGATAAGTGTGGGGGAGGGTTTTGTTGGCCCAAAGGCCTTCCACTCTAGTTTTGATGATGATTAACTCATGTAGTTATGTGTGCTAATAATCTTGTGATTTTAGTTTCAGATCATTAATCAAGATATTAGTTTGTGATTAGTTTCAACAAAGGAGTTTCGAAGCATTCACATGGTGATTCAAGAGCCCGAGCGTCAAAGATCATATATAGCACTCATTGGAGTCAAGCTCGGTGAATCAAGTTTAGGATCGAGTCGGCTTGGAGATTGCGCTCTACAAGAAGACATCGGTACCTAGTTTAGTTTTGTGTTTAGATCCAAATTGTAAAGATTAGAATAGTATGATAAGCTCAAGTTCACAACACACACGTTTCATGTTTTGAATATTGGTTTTGAATATTGGTTTAACCGATCTTGGTTTTCATGAATAGATATTATATCAAAACAAGTTTACATGGTTTAGTGTATATTAGATTTGTTCTATATATACATGCATGCTTCAACTACTTAGACAAACTTACTTTGATATACCTATTCATGTGTTTTAGGTTTTGTGTTTTAACAAAACTTATTTTTGGAATTAAAGACAAAAACTATGATATGTATATGTTTCATGTATATTGGATTTCTATCCATATTCATCATGCTTCAATATTGTTTAAATATCATGTTTTTGTATTTGGATAAGTTTTGGACAAAGTTTATTTGGAAAATCCAAGTTTGGAAAAATACAGGTTTTGGTTTTCGGTAATTTTCCCTTAACACAAAAATAGTCCAATATGCTTGATATTTGAGTTGAAATTTGTATTACATGTTTGTATATCAATGCAAAATGATAAAACTATTTTTGTGAATTTTTAGAGGTTTTATGGGAATTTATTGAATATTAAAAACCATGTTTTTGCTGACTAGAACAGCAGCCTGTGCCAGGCTAGGTCGGTCGACCGCTACGGTCGACCGCACCATGTAGCCGGTCGACCGTATCAGTCAACCGACGTGCACGGATACGTGCACGCTGGCTGCCTATTGGGCCGGCCGACCGCACGGTCGACCGACTGCATGCAGGCATGTTTCTGTTTGTTTCGGTCGACCGGGCGGTCGACCGCTAGCTGCCAACGGTCAAAAGTCGACCGTTGGACGGTCGACCGGCAGTTCATTTTTTGCAGTTTCTGCTGCCAACGGCTATATTTTTCTGGGGGCTATAAATACCCCATATATGGCCAGTTTTCTCTAAGAATTTTTTGGACGAAATTTTCCTACTCTCTAGTGTTTTCACAGCATTTAAAAAGAAGTTTTTGGATTTAAATTGAACAATCTATTTGGTGTTTTTGGTTAGGGTTTGGAAAATCAAGAAAGGGTTTTTGGGAAAGCTTTTGATTGAACTTCTTCGTCTTAATTTCTATTATTTCCCAAAGATTTTCTTGTGTTTTTGATTTTCATTCCTTTGGTTTTCTCCACACTTGAGCTACATATACTTTCTTATTCTATAGGATCTTTGTGTAGGAGAAGAAGATTGTTTGTGGTTGTTGTTTAGACTACCAAGTTATAAACCCAATATTTGCTTTGTGCTTTTTCCCTCATTGTGTTGAGGAGGTTGTGCAATTGGGTTGTATCCCTCAAGTGGTGAGGTGATCCTTGTGTAAGCTTTGTGCTAATCCCTCAAGTTGTGAGGTGATTGTTTGTTGGCTTGGAGTTGTGCCTCAAGGAGGAGGTTGTATTTGTAAGGAGAGGAGTTGGGTACTCCTTGTAATTGTGATTGCCCTAAATCCTCGGTGGAGGTTCCCTTGTGGGAGTCCTGTGTGGACAAGCTAGTGGACTTGAAATCCTTCTGTGTGAAGGCGGGGATGTAGAGCTGGGTGCTCGAACCTCGAAACATATCTTGTTGTTTGCGCTTGTTCCATTGGCTCTTACTCTCTCTCTCTCTTTACATTGTGCCTTGCATCATTCACATTGATCATTCATACTTATATGCTTGGCTGGTTATGTGTGCATCACTTGTTGGTTGCACTTGAGTGTGTAATTGCATTTAGTTTTTAAATTCCACATTTAGTTCATTAGATTAGCTTAATCACCTATTCACCCCCCCTCTAGGTGATTTTCAGGTTTCCTAACATAGTTAGTTTTACATTTTCTTTTTTTCACTTCTTTTTAAATAAAAATATAAAAAAAATTTAGAAACTCTTTTTACAAAACTTTTTGAAACAAGAAAAATAGTTTTGATTTATTTTTAAGAAAATTAAGATTATTTTAGGAAATAGGAAGACATAAAATTATGAAATTTTAAACCAAGTCAAAATAATATATCTTGTTTAAATTTTAGGATAAAAAAGTAAGATTAAAAAGATAATTTGATCTTGAATTTTTACCTTAGATTATGCACTTCACACTTATACAATTTTTAGGATTAAAACAAAGACTGAAAATGCCATAATAATATATCCAAAAAATTGATGAGAAAAACCACTTAGTGAAGTTGGGTAATTATGCCGCAGGAAGCATGATTATTCATACCTAAAACGGTGGACAAAAATAAAAATAATCCCCTTTAGTTTTGTGGCCTTGTTTACTCGAGTCCTTAAGTCCAAGGGATGTTTTCTCATCTGGTGCCCTAAGACCATCTGGTTTGGGAGTCACCGGCTAAAGGCTCACTACCAGGGTAAATAAGAAAGCCTAAGAAGACTAAGGAAAGAATAAAAAAATAATAATAATAATATACATTAAATAAATGGCATGAAAATTTGAGTCGATATCCCTAAAATATCCACAGTTCACAAAGTGCATATTTTTCTAAGAGTTTTATAAAAGATCAAAGAGTCAATTCAATTTTAAATCTTACATTTAATGTATTACAAGATTTTTTACATTTTGACTTAGTTTAAGAAAGAACAATTTCTGGTTAACCTCTGACCTTAGATCACTTATATTTTCACAAAAATAATTCAACACTTTTCTCTATTTCAAAATGCGTTTTAAAAATACTAACATTTAATTTCTTTCTTTATAGATTTTGTAGGTGTAATCCGCTGAAAACCCTCAGGAGATAAAACTCCTTCTCTAGGAGAAACTTAGAGGTTTAACGGCTTGTTGCACATGCTCAGTGAATCGCGTCACCTGCGAAAGTGGTGTAATAATTTCCTTAGGTTTTTTGTTTTGCTCGGGACGAGCAAAAGATAAGTGTGGGGGGTGATTAGTCTCTAATTTTGCATAATTTTCATCATATTCTCACATTTATTTGATAATAAATTCTGCTAATAATACCTTGCTTGATCCTACGTTCATGGTGTGCAAATGAAGAAGAAGATCTAAATCACCATTTAATTGGTGATTAAAAGCCTATTATCATAGCTATTGACCTAGAAGAGCTGATTCGTCAAAACCAGGGTTCAAAACCAGAAACCGGGCACCAGAACTGATAGGAGATAGACTGGGCTGCGCGCGGCTCGAGGCGCCGCGCGCGGCCACCAAGGGGTCGCGGCGCGCGGCGCGTTTTGGGCCAGGGTTTGTCCCCTGGCCCCTGTTGCCCTGGTGTCTATAAATACCCCCGTGGGGTTTCCAGAGGAAGATATGCAGAGTTAGGAGTAGTTTTTATTTCCATGTTGTAGTTTAGTGTAGGTTAGGTTAGTTCTTCTTCTTCCCCATTGTATTTTTCATTTTGTTTTAGATCTTGTAATAGGGGAGAGAGAGAGTGGTACATACTTGGAATGTAAGAGTGCTTGTAATAGAAGGTAACAATCTATGAAAGGTGCTCTCTTTACCTCTCTATGTTTTCTTCTCTCTAATCTCTTTTACATGTGTAGCTAACTTTTCTCTCATGGCAACTAACTATTAACCACCAACTTGCTAACTTCTTTTATGATAATCCACATGAATCTAATAGCCTCGTTTTGGCCTTGCTCTTGCAAGAGCCATTGATGGCTCATGATGATGGATCTAACACTCTAACTTCCTAGCCACTACAAGCTAACATTACTTTACTTCATGCTTGCTCTTATTGGGTTTTGATGATTTAAGTATAGCTTGCACTTGTTTGTTGAGTTGGGTTGTGATGAGTTACATATGGGTCATGCTTTGAATCGCTCTTGAACCAAGGACTAGTGATGGCCAATGATACATGTGAGGCAACTATCATTAAGAGGTTAGCGTGTTGGTGGAGTCATTAGTAGTTAGTAGCCGTGAGTTTTCTTTCTCTTTCACCTGTTTTAGAAATATACAAAACTAAAAAAACCATTCTTTTCCATGTTTCCCACTTCTTCATATTTCACCGTACCCTCTCTTTCATTCTTTACTTTCTTTTCTTTTCATTCTTTAAAACTTTGAAGAATCTTTAACAAACACGTGAATCAACCGGTAAAGCTTCTATCGCCTTCCGTCTTTGGATTCGACTCGTTTTAGCCTCTATGCTATAACGGAAGTATCGAGGAAGCCAAAGCACACACACTTTAAATATCCATTTAAAAACATACACTTTTTGTGCGCGATTTTACCCCGATCAATAACCACTGAAATGAGTAGGACAAACTAGCCCAAAAACTTCTTCAAAATCTTATCAAAAAACAGTCCCCCAAAGCCCCATTTTTTAGGCCAAAGAAAAACTAGCCGTTGCAGGCCAGAACAGCAGTCTGGTCTGCTATCGGTCGACCGTCCGGTCGACCGACCAACTGTCAGAAATCTGACCGTTGGGCCAGCGGTCGACCGGCCCGGTCGACCGAGGCCTGGAATAGAGAGCAGAGCTCTCTGCCGGTCGACCGGGGCTTTCCAGAAAGCAGAAGCTCTCTGCGGTCGACCGGGTCGGTCGACCAGCCCTCCAGCCAGAACTGGCGTGCACGTTTGTGCACGTCGGTCGACCGACTCCTAGCTCGGTCGACCGGTCCAGTCGACCGGCAGAAGCCAGACAGGATTAATTAGGGATTTAAAAGGTTGTCTTTTTAGCTTAAATAAAATCCCATAAAATCTCTAAAATTCTACAAAAATAGTTTCAGTATTATACTTTGATATACAAATATGTTTGAGTAAAATCAAGACATGTTACAAACATATTGAACTATTTTGTAACTTATAAATTTTGGCATAAAACAAAAACGTATTTTTTCCAAAATAGATTTTATCCATAACTCCTCCAAATACAAAAACAAGATATTTTAAATACTTTTAAAGTATAGAGTGTATGGATATGATCCACTACACATAAATGATGAAATATCTATGTTTTGACAATAAGCACTAAAATAGTTTTGGTTAAAAACATATATACTTTAAATTCCAAAAATCAAAACGGTATTTTTTCCAAAATGAAAACTCTTTTGTATTTTTTCAAAAAAAATTCTTTTATGAAAACTCATCTAAATCAAGAGTCTGTGTGTATATGGTATACTTGAGCAATCCACCAACTATTCTATCCTTTACATTTTATCTAAAAACAAAATCTTAATAAAAACAAACCTAGACTCAAGTCTTGATCTTGAAGGTCTTCACTTGAAGTCTTCTTCTCCTTCTTGACTTGGTCCAAACATGATCCAACGAGTTAGACTCCTCTTGAGTGCTTGATGTGGTCTTGATGCATAGGCTCTTGAATCAAACCGTGCTAGTTTTAAAACTCGACATTAAATCCTTTGTTTAAGCTAAACACCAACTAAGGTCTTGATCATAAATCTGAGACTAATTAAACATAAGACCATTAGTACTATAACTACATGAGTTGATCATCATTAAAACTAGAGTGATGGGCTTTTGGCCAACAGGATTGAATAACTTCATAGGATTATCATCATCAAAACTAGGGCAAAAGACATTTGGCCCAACAAGCACATGTTGGCGAAGTTAATTAATTTGCTGGCTCAGGGTTGTTATAACAATCTCTTAATTTTCTTCAACTAATTGAGAGATTTTTCTTGATCCTCTCTAACTTATTGAGGAGTGATTGGATCATAACAAGCAATTGCCTAAAATGTGATAATGATCACATTAATCTCATGCTAAGATTTAAATGGTCAAAATTGATCATATGAGCTCGCAGCAGAGCTAGCTCACAGCGACGCTAAAAAGAAATCTTCTTGCGAAGCTAACCCACAGTGGAGCTGTTGAGCCTACAGCAAAGCTGGCATTGAGTTTGCAGCGAAGCTAGGAGTTAGCCTCTTTGGGCTTCTTCAGAAAGTAAATGCTTGGCTCACTATCTGCTTCACTGGATCAGTGGAGTCCAGTCATTAGTTTGTCCATCAGGGATGAACAGTCTTCAGCCTGTCTGTGACTTTTCTTTTAGAAGTGTCGACAAGTTAGACATCGTTCGGATCAGTTGCAGAGCTGCCTTGGAGTTCATCTTTTTGGAGTGTCAACAATATGGAGAGAGGATCTCCTTGCCTTATCCCCCTATTGATTTTAAAGAAGCCATTAGGAGAACCATTAAGCATAACAGAGAATGTAGGTGAGAACAAACATTCCTTAATCCAGTTAAGCCATCTATAAGAGAATCCCATACAGTGGAACATATAGTAAACAAACTCTCTATTTACTGTATCAAAAGCCTTCTGCAAATCCACCTTAAGACAGAGCTAACTACCCATGGGGTTGCTGAAATCTCTAACAAGTTCATGGGCAAGGAAGAGGCATCACTGATCAGCCTGCCATTGAGGAAAGCACTCTGGCTTGTAGATATAAGCTCTCCTGTCACTTGTTGAAGCCTATTTGATAACATCTTTGAGATAAGCTTGTATAAAGTGTTGCAACATGATATAGGCTTGAATCATTCAAGTGAGAAGCATTAGAAGTTTTAGGCAAATGCACGATTTACCTTAGTGAGAAGTTTTCAGATTTGAAGAAGGAATGAACTGCCTTTATATCTCCTCCAATCAGATCCCAATTATTTTGGAAAAAGATGCATTATAGCCATCTGGCCCTGGAGCCTTGTCAGGATGCATCTGAACATGACTTCTTTAATCTCCAGTTTAGTAACATCCCTACTAAGCCATTTAGAAGCTTCCACTGTTAACTTTTTCTTGACAACCACTTCTGGAATATGTTCCAATAAGAATCTTGGTTGAAAAACTGCTTGTAAAAAGCCAAAGCAAGCTCCTTAATGGTATCAACATCAGTAACAACTTTCCCCTCATCATTAATCAAGTGGTATATATGATTCCTAGCATGATTAGCTTATACAACAGAGCAAAAGAATTTGTGTTCCTATCCCAAGATGCATCCAAGACTCCCTACACTTTTGCTTCCATGATCCTCTTCCTTAGCTAGCCATGATCCCAATTCTTCTGGTAAACTGAGCTCTTCATTCTAATTTTGAATATTAGTAGGATCTTCACTTAACTGATTCAGAACCTTTTCAAGATTCTGTCTCAACAACTGGATTCTGGCTTCAGGAGTGTCAAAAGAGGTCTTCCTCCAATTCTTAAGAGCTAATTTTAGCACCTTAAGCTTCACAACAACCTGGAAAAGTTGAGTCCCCTCAATATGAGTCATCCATGCTTTTTGTAGAATATCCTTAAAACCCATAGCAGTCTGCCAGAAATTGAAATACATAAAAGGCGTATGCGTATGTCTATATTTATTGAATAACTATATGTGCATAGAAGAGTGATCACTGGAAGATGGAGAAAAGTATTCATAAAAGGACAGAGGGACAATAGCCAGCCAACTAGCATTGCATAATGTCCTATCAAGCCTCCCTGTGATTCTACTGCCATCCAAACTTTAAACGTTTCAGGTCCATTGATTCCCCCACACTTCTTAAATCAGATAAGGCACAATTTGCAATGAAATCATTAGAAGCACTCAATTGTTGATAAGTCAATGTTCTGCCTCCCACCCTTTCATCAGAGAAATGTGCTATGTTAAAGTCACCAGTGATGAGCCAAGGAGAATCAGTGATTTGCAAATCTTGAAGTTCCTTCCACAGCCTTTCACCATGTGTGTTCAGACCATAGACAATAGTGAGAAACCCTCAAGCCCTCCTTTATTCTTAATATGAGAAGGGTGATGTGTTGTATAGCTGTAGAGTGAGAAACACAAGTCTAAACTTCAAAATTCCAAGCAATCAAATCCTCCATCTAGGAGACAGATTGAAATTATGGCAGGAGAGCCAATGCCCTGGTACACACCCTTCTATTCTTCTAACTTTGGCTAATTTGATCTTGTTTTCAACTAAAGCAACAATGCTAGGGGATAACATATGAATATGATCCCTTACATCCTTCTTTCTACCCTTCTTGTTAAAACCTCTTACATTCCAGACAAAGATAGTTATTAATGAGTTGATGAAGTTCCCTTGTCCTCAATTCTAATGCTTCTTCCAAGGGAAGTGAAGAAGTATTGCTGCTTTCTCCTGGTAGTCTTCTTGTTATCTTTCATAGCATTAGCATTATGAATAAGTGCACTCCATGCTGGATTGTCTCAATTATAGGTGTTGGGATAGCCATCTCCTTCTCAGTATAATCCTGGTCTACATTCAAATCCTCTGCATTACTCTTAGATTGATTAAGCTCCAGCATTGTTGCTGTTTGTGAAGGAGCTCTCATACTTGACACTGCAGAATTAACCTGGATTGAAGAAGCATTGCCAGTTAAGGGAAGATAGTCTGCATTAGTTTCTCTAGGAAGATATAACTGTTGCTTAATACTGCCAGAAAATGATACATCTGGGACGAAGCTTGAAGTAATGTGTCTTTGATACATGAGCTGTTGCTGTATCTTGGGCACTGCCTAATTGAACCCCATCTGATGCACTAAGATGATGAGCCCCTTCCTGAGACAAGCACACTTGCCCGTATTGCTGTGACAGTACTTCAACTGCCAAAACTTCCCCAACTGGTGCACTGATATTTACCAGAACTTCCCCAACTGGAGCATTGATATCCCTAACTTCCAGAACTTTCTAAACTGATAGAACTTTCCCAACTGCCAGAACTCCAGTATCTTTGCCTATATTATTATCTGCTGTAACAGAATTATGTCCCTGCTCTTTATCAGCCTGAGTAGCCTTAGATGGAATATCTGATCGAACAAAATCTACACAGAAAAATACAAAGTTTAGAAACAGTGCTAGGTCCTCAATGTTATCGTGTAGCCTAGGGCTAACGGGTCGTGATCCACAGGGAGGGACAGTGATGGAAGCGTGGGTGAGCCTTCTTCCTAAGTTACTACACCGGTTAAAAATCTTCTTTGATTTAAAAGAAAAGGAAAGAAAACATTAAACTAAATTAGAAGAAAGTGGAAGGTAGAAGAAGAAGATGGTGTTATTGTTTTGATTACAAGACGAACTAAGTTAAAAAGAAAAAAATAAATAAGAGAGGAAAGAACATATCTTGGAGTAATTAAAGGAAAGCAAGCGACCAATTAAGTTAAGTAATAATGAAGAAAAGTGGGATAGGTTCATTGGCTGTCACTATCAATATAACTTTTGTTAAAGAAGATTATAGTTAGTGTCACTCTAAATATAATTTTTTCTCTCTTTCTGTCATGAAACTTTACCTAATCCAAGTTATAAAGAAGACATGATTAAAAAAGGGCATAAAAAAAGTAGATTAAAGTAATTAAAGTAAGTAAAAATAAAAAGAGGTAAATTGAAAAGAACAGAAGAAGTTTTATTGAGCTGTTACCATCAATTACAAGCATTCTGTCTTCTCTTTACAATCTTTCTCTCAAATTGAAAACTATAACGAACATTTGAAAAAGAAAAATCCTAACCCTAAAAGTCTCTATGTAGTCCTCCCTCTGCCTTCGAGATATGCAGGTATTTGTAAGAGAAACAGGATGAGGATAGACGTACGAAGATAGGGGGAGCTGGTGCTCCCCCAGATTCAAATACAAGGCCATGAAAATGCAGCTTTTGTTGTATTTTCGTGGCAGTATTCTGGACATAGGGCTAGGATCTAGGAGCGTATCATGTATTGATCATCCTCTATCCTTTTATCTTCTTAGATTTTGAATATCTATTCTAGGTTTGATGATTTATCTCTTTATCCTGAGCGAAATCGATAGGGTCTTCAAACAATCTATTTTTCTCTTGAACTTTGATGATATTATCTTATCTGGTATATTCGGTTTTCAGATAAGATGGCTTCTAGAATCTTTGGATTTGAATCGATCCCTTTCTTTTAATTTTTTAGATTTAATTGGACAAATCTGTCAATCTCTCTCTTTTTTCCTTACGTATACCTATATGTCACTAGACATGAAAATATATCAAATAGCAAAGTTTTATTATAAAATAAATGTAAAATGTGACACATGTGATATTAAATATGCAATGTAGTGTACGATGAATATCCATCACTGATACTCTCTGGTACTTGTACTGCATCTTGGAATATAAACAAAACCAGAGGCTAATCCAATAGTGCCCCTATAGGCACTTGATTTCTTTTAACCCCATTCAATGGATTACAAATCCCAACATCCTGCTTATCAACCTGTTCTCACTCTGAGCATTCTCAGCAATCTGACTTTGCTCAGCAGAAATTCCAGAACTTGATGTTGTGAAATATCCTTTGGTTTCTATTCCTTAGTTGGTAGGACATTGATCATCTATATGACCAAATTTACAGTTTGCAAAGGGAGGAATCCATTCATAAGAAACCGGAACAGTGACCCTTTCTCCTCCTCAACCTCCAAAGTTATCTGGCTAGGCAATTGTTTGGATGCTGAGATTTCCACAAAGCATCTAGCATATGCTAGTCTTTCACCAGTTGCAGTAGCATTGTCC
>JAVJIF010001068.1:0-97664 GCA_038442645.1 Agave tequilana
AAACTTATTTTGAATTTAATGTCAAAAATATAAATATATCTTTTATATGTGAATTGGATTCTATCCATACACTCTATGCTTCAAAAAGAGTTTAAATATCTTGTTTTTGTATTTTATACAAGTTGAGAAAAATTGGATTTCCATTTCAAAGTTTGTATTTTGGAAAATATCGATTTTGGTTTAAAGCTTAATTTCTATATCACAAAATAGTTCAAATAGTTTGTAATATGTGTTGATTTTTGGTCACGCATATTTGTTCTTCAAATATTTATATGAACTTATTTTTGTGAAATTTATGAGATTTTATGGGATTTTATAGGTGTTAAAAAGACCAAGATTTAAACCCTATAAACCCTAGCCTGAGCCTGCTGGCGTCAACCGGCCGGTCGACTGAACCAGAGATCGATCGACCAGTCGGTCGACCGATGTGCACAAGGACGTGCACAAGGCCTTACTAAGGTCGTCGACCAGGCTGTCGATCAACTGTAACTACCCAACTCTCGGGTAGTGCCTGTCGACCAACAGGGCTAACTGCCTTTAGGCTCGGTCGACCGGGTGGTTGACCGGAATGCGAGTTTGCCAGGGGTGGTTGATCGGGCGGTCGACCGGTGGCTCAATGGTAAGAAATATGACCGTTGGTCAGTCGATCGGCCAGTCGACCGACAGGTCAAAACTGACCTTTTCGGACCCAACGGCTATATTCTTGAGAGCCTATAAGTAGAGGTTCTCTTGAGCTATTTTCACTAAAAATTTTAAGAGCTATTCTTCCTATCTTTTCAGTATTTTGCAGTAAATTTAAAAGAAGTTTTTGAGCTTAAAATCTTTATCTTTTATTTGTTTTCAAATTTTGGGAAAATTAAAGAAAAGAAAGTCTTTGGGAAATTAGTTTTGATATTTATTTACATATCTATCTTATGTTTTTCTCACGTGTTTTCTTTGTTATTTTCTTTTTCAAATACTTTGTTTTCTCACACTTGAGCTATCATCTCTAATCCTATCTATAGGATCTTGTTTTTTGTGAGAAAAATTATTGTGGTCTATTATGATCACCAAGTGTGTTTGTGATCATTGGATCACCAAGATTGTAATCTTTTCTTTGCTTTGGCTTTGTGCCTATCCCTCTTGTGTAGAGGTGATTGTGTATGAGAAAGGAGTAGTGTACTCCAAGTGTAGAGTTGTAATTCCTCAGTGAAGGTCCCTTTGTGGAAGGTTCTGTATGGACAAAGTGGAAATCCTTCTGTGTGAGGCGGGGTCGTAGAGCAGTGGCTTGAACCTCGAAATATATCTTATTGCTTGCGTTTGATCCACTCTCTCTCAACTCTATCTCTCTTATATCTTGTATTGCTTTATGTTGTATATATTCATATGCTAGATATAGTTTGTATTTGCTCACACTTGTGTTGAATCAAGAGAGCTTTATATAGCACCTCAACTCTTAATTTAGAGGAATCTCAAGGAGTAGTTCCAGAGCCCTTTACGGGGAATTCGGGCTCACTCTTGGTTAAGATAGTGTATTGCACTTGAGTTTAAATTCCACATCATTTATCTTTAGATTAGTTAGTACACCTATTCACCCCCTCTAGGTGTATTTCATCTTGTACTCTGAACACTATCATTATTTCATGTACTGTAACACTGTTGTGTTATCACTATTCTGACACGTATTCGTACCAACATTACATGGATACTCCAGGACACGGGACACAGTTATCGCATGTGGATACGTGTTTTACTGAACACTGTTATTGCATGTACTTGTAGACATATTCCATGGATCCTGTATTGCACCGATATTGTTATTATAATCATATCTCATTGTTACATAGACTGACCTGTATGTATGCGATGATAGTTTTTGTACTTTTGTTGCTTCATGTTATATGAATTATTGCTACATGGATATTCCCGTATTCTCGTTACAGGATTATCTCTCGTTATTGATATTGATAGTGATATATGTATATTGTTACTGGACATTTTAGCTTCCGATACCAGATGTGTGATGGGGGACGCCTCTAGAGTCCCACATCTCTTATTTCCTATTTCCCGTTATCTTGTCTAATGATATCAACATAGCTCATGTCCAGTTATCAAGTTACATGTATCATGCACTATTATTATATTCCTGATATATTGTGTAGTTTAAATATAATAAATGTAACATAGGGATGGGGGAGACTTGATGGTTGACTAGAGCTTATCGGATGGATGTCTGGATCCATTTTTGTCCCACTGCAGGGGACGGGGTAGTACTGGCCACCGTCTGTTATAGCTCATGAGCTCCCATTTCCCGTTATGTTATTAGCTCATTGAGCTCCCATTTTTCATTACTTGTTACAGCGGCTGGCTTTGGTCTCAGCAGCCAGGGGTCTTATTAAGGTCGTGATCCCGGGTATGCACGGGATATACCCACCTGACTAAAGCTCTTTGACCATTGGGTTTTCAATTAATTTAATAAAATAGTATAAACAATAGTAACATCGGGAACGCTTGTTATTTGGTCACTCTCTCGTTCGGATAATAGTACCCTATGCCATGTCTGAACTGGTTTGTCTGGAGTGCACGCTCTGGTATGAACTGCTAGTGGTATGGGACACTAGAAGAGTTTGATTAAAATTCCTGATTGTTATAATTTTATAAATAACATGACTTGCCCGATACGTATATACTACCATTCAGTTATACTTGTTGCTATTTCTGACATTGTATCTACTATCATATTATCTGTTTACCTTGTTACACTCCCAGATACTTATGCACTTCATGCGGTGACACACTATTCATGCACATGTATACTCCGCATTGCATGTATTCTGTTCATATATAACCTAGGGACACTGTTACTGTAGAAACATAACATTGCAGTATGGTTATTCTGCATATTTCATATCTCCATGTTCATATTCATCATGACACCATTATGCTATTGTTATTATTATATTAAATAAGAAATATAAAGTAATTAAACGTCCTACATATTACTTATACACACATATGTAAGTAGGAACACTAAATACTGTATCATAACACGTATATTGATAATAACATTATATGGTATAACTCATATTGATTATAATAACACAATGTTAAATAATTAGGTTTATATATATATATATATATATATATATATATATATATATATATATATCAGGCTCTTCCTGATAATATTAAAAGATATTCATGTTATATAATTGGATAGTATCATTGAGGTGACACCATTGACATGCTAGGCATTAATAATATTACAGTGCTACAACACTCTACACACACACACCACACTGATTATTAGTATATGTATATTGTATCATTGGTAATTAAACAGGAATAATATAATATCGTGATTGTACTACTATTATAGTATATATTACTGCTGCCTTCATTACCACTACCAGGTTGCTTTCTAACGACCCTGGGTTTGCATGCCCAGATTGGTAATATACGTTATCATAATGTCAGATATTTCACTAGATTCACATAGGAGACTCATCATCGATACCATTCATAGGTATCTTTATATTTAGTCTTATTTTCTTATTTATTCATATTTCTATATGTTTATCATGATCATTGACCTTTTTCTGCAGGTATTCTTGTACTTATTTAATATTAGAAATATTGTGTATATTGTGTATATTCCCTATACTGAGGCTTGGCGTACATATGTGAGGGTATTTCTGCCCTACGTATGTACGTCACCGTAGCGTCCCCATACCTGCGAGGTCGGGTGTTACAGAATGGTATCAGAGCCTAGGTTCACACCTGATGTCGGTAACCACCTAGGTCAATACTCGGGCTCTTACCAGCAGTACAATCAGAATCAGATTAAAACTCATCTGTATCTGAATTTGAAAAATTCCAGCGACGAGTACAAGACTACCATTTCGTTGATAATTCAATCCTCGAACTCTTTTCTATTCCTTAATTTCTGATGTTAACCAGAATAATCTGATTCCCTTCTTGCTTTCTCTTCATCCTATCACGTGCAATCCATTAGCTTTAGTTCACAACACTAATTCTCTAGCCCGAGTTCACTATGTGTATCAGAGTGCGTAGCGTAAGCATCGTAGGTCCATAACATTTAGGCTTTGGGCTGTAAATATTGTTTTCACACCTGAATTTAAATTTTGAGGACGATGTTTTGTAAGGTGGGGAGAAATGTAACCCCCTCCTTGATGTACGTATCATAATATCAGTACTCAATACGGCATACAAAGTTGCTTTAACCTTCCTCGTAGTTAGATGAGTGATTTCAGTTTCAGTATTATTTTCTAATATTTTAGATCTTTTCGAATTTTCTGAAAATTTTTTGGATTATTTTGGAAAACTCCGAACTCGGTGTCGACTGGCTCTACTATTTTTAATTCACAAATGGAGTTAAATTTTAGGAATCTGCTTTCACCTTGTGTTTTAGAATCATATTATCTAAGTTATAGTATTTTTGGAGATTTTTCTGAATTTATCGAAAATCCGGCAAAGCGGTGTCGCCCAGTATCGGCGACACATTCCAGGATTTTTTACTTGCAAATCAGACTGTATTTCTTCAAACCGATTTCATATTATTTCTCAAGATAATATTCTCTATTTATAGAATTTTTGCAAACCCTTCGGAGCTAGTCCAGTATTGGCCCATAAACTAATAATAAAATATTATTTTTTATATATATTTCCTTTCTTCTCCTTTCTTCCAAACTCCTCTTCCACAGCCATTAGCCCACCGCCTTCCTCTCCTTCCTCTATAAACTTTTTCCCTCTCTTTCTCTCTAATTTCTCTCCTCTAAATAAATCCTCTTTCTATCTCTCTTCCATCTCTCTCTCTTCCCCTCTCTTACTCCCTCTCTCTCTCTTCCCTCTCTCTTCTCTCTTTCCTCACTGTCTCTCTCTCTCTCCCCCCCTTTCTCACTGCTTCAGTCCAAGCAAGGGGGCGGGCCTAACCCACGCCCGCGGCCAGATGGCCTGTGGCCGCGCGCCACCGCGCCCCCGCCAGGCGCCACCGCACCCCCTAACTGGGCCACCCCTCTCCCTCTTTCTCTCATCCTCATCTACTTTTTCTTCTTTCTTTTTCTTCCAGTTCTTCTCTCTCTCACTCACTCTCTCTTCTCTCTCCTCCCTGTACGCAGGCCTAGACCGCGGCGGCGGCCTGGCCCAGTTGCCGGCTGCCGTCAGCTACCACCACGGCAGCGCGGCGTGGCCTTGCTAGGGCAGCGTATGGCGGCGTTGCCCTTCCCCTCTTTCTCTATCATTCATTTTCTCTCTCTCTATTAGGTTTAAACCAATAGCTTATAACCAACCCATAACCCATTTCCAAAACCCAAACCCAATGACTTAGATGATGGATCCGGGTCTGGGTTATTAGATGTAAACCCGACCTGTTAGTAACCCAAACTTGCTTCCAAAACTTATTAAAGGTAAAATTTCATAAAAACCCCTGTTAAACAATATTTGTTATATTTTAATCTTTATTAATTACATATTTAACCTCTTTATACGGTTTCTAGCGTTCAAGCGATATCTGGAGCATCCGGTGTCCGATCTGAACGATTCTGGAACCGTTGCGATCGTGAGAAAGAGAGGTACCTTCCTATGACCATGTTGTGAGTGTTTTCTTTTATAAATTATCATTATCATGTTTAATTAAATTGGTTGATTGCTTTATTAAATAATTCGTGTTTATCGGTTAATCACTGTAAATATTATTTAATAAATTGTAATTATCAGAATATCATTGTAAATAGAAGTAAAAATAATATACATGATTATTTTTAAAACCTAATCAATAACATAATAATAATTTATTTTGTTTCTTGATTTATTATAAAATATAGATGACTTGTCTAAATACCGGGATTCATAAGTTAATAATTTAAATAAGTAAGTTAACTAATAAATTGATATTTAGACAAATATATGTATTAATATTATGTTCTTGATCATATTAATAATATTGTAATCAGTATTACAAATAGAGATATCAGGTTGAATAAAATTGACTGGTTGCTTTATTAATAAATCGTAATTACGGGTAAATCACGTTAAATGCTAATTAATAACTTAATTATTGAGAAGTCATATTTTGTAATAAGAATATGCATGATATTTTAGTAAACATAAGTAATAAAATAATACTTCCATCTGCTTCATGATTTAATACAAAATATAAGTGATAAACGATCAATCAATGGAATTTCATTTTAATAAATATTGTAAGAATTGTTTAAATGGTTAGATATATTTATTCCATATGTTTTTGTTACATCTATCACATCACTAGACACTATCACTTCATGGATATCTATTATGGTTACGCAATACTGCTAGATGTATACTGATACACGTGTACTCCATTATACAAGACATTGTTCCTACTACACTGTCACCATTACCGACCCACCGACACACTGGACACTGTATTGCATGTAAATATCTATTACACTAGATACTATTGTTTCATATATATGTATCACTTTACACAGATACTGATACACAGGACACTATTATTTCATGTTCATGACCACTGATACATGGATGCTCGACACCGTCATTTCACGTGCCAGTGTCATCGTTCCACAAACACTCTTGTACTCTAGACACTATCATTATTTCATGTACTGTAACACTATTGTGCTATCACTGTTCTGACGCGTATTCGTAGCAAGTTACATGGATACTTCAGGACATGGGACACAGTTAACGCACGTGGATACATGTTTTACTGAACACTGTTATTGCATATACTTGCAGACATATGCTACGGATCCTGTATTACACCGATATTGTTATTATAATTATATCTCACTTACATAGACTCAGCTGTATATATGCGATGATTGTCTTTGTATTTTTGTTGCTTCATGTTACATGGATTATTGCTACATGGATATTCCCGTATTCCCGTAACAGGATTATCTTCCGTTATTGATATTGATATTGGTATTGATATATGTATATTGTAACTGGACATGTTAGTTTTTGATACCAGATGTGTAATAGGGGACACCTCTAGAAGCCCACATCTCTTGTTTCCCATTTTCTGTTATCTTGTCTAATGATATCAACATAGCTCATGTCCAGTTATATGTTTCATGCACTGTTATTGTATTCCTGATATACTGTGTAGTTTCAATATAATAAATATAATATAGGGATGGGGAAGACTTGACGGTTGATTAAATCTTGTCAGGGTGACGTCTGGATCCACTGTTTGTCCCACTGTAGGGGATGGGATAGTGCTGGCTACCGTCTGTTATAGCTCATTAGCTCCTGTTTCCCATTATGTTATTAGCTCATTGAGCTCCCATTTCCCGTTACTTATTACAGCCTTAGCAGACTGCCCCGGTCTCAGTAGCCAGGGGTCTGTTTAAGGTCGTGTCCCGAGTATATATGGGATACACCCACCTGACTAGAGCTCCTTGACCATTGGGTTTTCAATTAATATAATAAAATAGTATAAACAATAGTAACATCTTGGTCACTCTCTCATTTGAATAATGGACCCATATGCCATGCTCAGATGGGTTCATCTGGAGTGTGCGCTCCGGTATGAACTGCCAGTGGTATAGGGACACTGAAAGAGATTGATTAGAATACCATGTGGTACTGATTGTTATTATTGTATAAATAACATGACTTGTCCGATACGTGTATATTGCCGTTCAGTTATACTTGTTGTTATTCCTGACATTGTATCCACTATCATGTTATTGTTTATCTTGTTACACTGCCAGATACTTGTGCACTTCATATGATGACACACTATTCATGCACATGTATACTCCGCATTGCATGTATTCTGTTCATGTATACCTCGGGACACTGTTACTGCAGAAACATAACATTGTAATATGATTATTCTGTATATTTCATATCTCCATGTTCATATTCATCACGGCACCATTATGCTACTATTATTATTGGATTAAATAAGAAATATAAATTAATTAAATGTCCTACATATGACTTATACATTTATATATAAGTGGGAACACTTAATATTGTATCATAACACGTATATTGATAATAACATATGAATAGTATAACTCATATTGATTATAATAACACAATATTAAATAATTAGGTAATATATATCAGGCTCTTCCCAATAATATTAAGTGATATTCATATTATATAATTAGATAGTATCATAGAGGTGACACAGTTGACATGCTAGGTACTAATAATGTTATAGTGCTACAACAACTCTATATATATACACACCGATTGCTAGTATATGTATATTGTATCACTGATAATTAAACAGGTATTATATAATATCGTGATTGTACTACTATTATAGTATATATTATTGCTTCTTTTATTTTATCACTCACTAGGTCGCTTTTTGACGGCCCTACGTTTACGTGCCTAGGTTGATGACATGTGATATCATATTGTGAGATATTTCACTAAATTCACATAGGAGACTCGTCATCGATACCATTCATAGGTATATTTATTATTTAGTCTTATTTCCTTATTTATTAATATTTCTATATCTATCATGATCACTGACCCTTTTCTGCAAGTATTCTTATACTTATTTAATGCTGAAAATATTGTGTATATTGTGTTTATTCCCTTTACTGAGGCTTAACATACATATGTGCGGTTATTTCCACCCTCCTATGTATGTCAAGCTGCGTCCCCATGCCTGCGGGGTCAGGGCATTATAGTAACAATAAACTTCAAAAATGGACTAAGAATCTTATGAAAATTTGATTGAAAAGATTGTGAAGATGATGAAGAAATTTGAGAATGAAGAGAGATTGAGAAGTGAGTTATGTAATTTAGAATTCACTAATTTATAAAGTAAAAATTAGCCATTTATAGCCGTTATATAGCCGTTAGAGAAGAGAGAAAAGTAATTTGGATTTAATATAATTAAATATTATAATAAAGAAGATGGAAAAATAAATGCATTATACTACATATATTTATAAGTTGTAATATAGGCACGCCACTCTACTTGGTGGGTGTTTTGCAGACATAATTAATGAAGCAATAAATATTGAAATAAATATTAGCATACAACGCGACTCGGTAAACATTTCTGTGAGTGTTTATATAGATATATATATAGCAGAGCAATAAAATATATTATATTAGTAGCTTGAAATTTATTCAACTTAAGCATCAACTGTGAGGTTAGTAAAGATAATAATAAGAAATATTATTAGCTTATCATAGTCGCATCACTTTACTATAAATAGGTGACAGAGCCTTCTTTCATATATAGTCGTAGTGTTATATGAATATAATGAGTATAATAATCTAATATTTTATAATCACATAACATTATTATAAATAGGTGGCAGAACCTCCTTTCATATATAGTAGCGGTGTTATACAACTATTATCAGTAGAAAAACTTGCCATTTTTATCTTGAGATAGTATAGATGGAGGCTGAGGGTTGTGACATGAATTTTTCTTGAACTAATGAAAGTAGAGGCTTGTGACAAGACTTTTACCTTGAGCCAATGGAGGTAGAGGCTTGTGATAAAACTTTTTTCCTAAGCTGATGGAGATATAGGCTGGTGACAAAATTAGAGTATTCATGCTGATAACGTGTTATAAAACTTGAGAAACAATAACACTGAGACAGAGAATTCTAGAGATATAGTAGAAGGAGAAATTCTTATTGATTTCTAAAGTGTACATTGAAATGAATCAGGAAGTGCCTATTTATAAAAAAACTTTGGGGTACTATGCAGTCCCTATTTGCATCATGCTTCACCGCTTGCGTCGTCGCATAAAAAACCATTAGCTCCTGTATAGTAAAGTGAGCAACCATCATTTTATAACCATAACTACGACTTTACATATGGACAGTTAAACAATTACTGCTTTGTAGCTAAATTACCGATAAGCCCATGCCAGGGGCGGACATAAAATTAATACTTTTAAGGGGATCAATATTCAAAAGTTCACATGCATGATTTGATTGTTCAGTGCTTAAACTTAGGTATATTTATTATTTTTAGATTGCCTATTTTAATTTTATGTCTTAATTAAAACTAGATAAAAATTTTGAAATCATTGTAAAAACTGAAAAATATAACACTGAAAGAGAATTTCTTCAGAGAGATAGTAGAATAGGGAACTCTTATTGATTTCAGAGGTACATGAAAATGAATTAGGAAAGACCAATTATATTGAAATTCTAAGGTACTATGCAGGTACTATTTGCATAGTAACCACCCATCTATTTATGGTGATGTGATAGGAGTAGTTGGTGGCTGGGTGTGAAGAAGGTGGTTGGGTGTTGGGAACATCCACTTTACAGAACACTCCCTTTGGATATCCATCATTCATGATGTCTCATTGAAAACCTTGTTAGAAAAACCAGTGGGACAAGCCATAGTAAGGGAAAAAGTACAGCCACGTAACCTCCCTCTTAAGTGTTATATCCTACCTCTACATGTTCATCACAGTTTACATATCCATTGATTTTGATGATAAAAAATTGTGTTTGTATTGTGTGTGTGTGTGTGTGTGTGTTTGTGTACACACACACACACACTTGTGTATGTGTTGTGTCAATATGTATTTTATACTCACATATATTTTGTAGAATAAATGGAAGATATTTTGATGGAGACATAGCTCATACATGATGATCAAGAACTACAAGTCTTAAAAGTTTTTTTTTATTTTTTGTAATTTTTCTAGATTTTTTACAAATGTGTTAAAAGCCTTGAACACACAAGTTTTCACTCCCCTAGTCGACTTCTCCCTATCTCTGGTCGACTAAGTTTAGACTGGTATTTTGATTCTTACAATTCATACACATACTAGTCGACTAACCCAATATCCTAGTTGACTTATAGAGTTTTACAGAAAACAAATTTTTGTCAGTCTAGCCCTTATTGTTGACTTATAGGTGATTAGTAAATTGACCTAGTCGACTTAGTGCCAATACCTAGATGACTATAACCAATTCAATAGAGACATAAATTTTGTTTCTTTTTCAACATAGTCGACTATCTCATTATATTAGTCGACTAACGTAGGCAAATTTTGATTCCTAGTCGACTATGTCATAATTCTAGTAGATTATATAGTCAGTTTCTGACTGTTAGACAGTTGTATAAGTTTCTGATTTTGTGGTATCTCACTTTTTTAATTCAAATTCAAATCAATTAACCACCCTAACTGCCTGAATTCTCCATCTATAAGTAGGAGTTGATTTCTTTGGTTTTTTACACAACTTTTATATAAAACAATTCTGTCAAAATTCTTACTAAAAATTCTATTTTTCTGAAATACTCACTTTTTGATTCTTTCTTCACCCAAATAGTTCCTACTAAAGAAATTCTGAGAGTTCCACCATAAATTTTCACACAAAAGCCAATGCTTATAGGATAATTTGTACTAATTTCAAAGAAGGTCTTCTCGGTGTAGAGAAGAGGGGTACATATTTGTTGAAAGAGGTTTGTCAAGTGGTATCAGTTGGCTCAGAGGCCTTTCAACTTAGTTTTGATGATGACTAACTTATGAGGGTTAGTTTGCTAATTATCTTGTGTTTAATAAGTTTCAGATATTGATCAAGATCATAGTAGGTGTTAGCTTCAACAAAAGATTCAAAACCAGTTTTGGAGCTAACAAATGATGATTCAAGAGCTCGTGCGTTAAGATCGCATCTAGCACTCGGTTGGAGTCAAGGTCATTTGGATCGAGTCGTGTTGGAGAAGGAATTCTACAAGAAGACTTCAGTTTGTTTAGTTTATAGCTTAGATCTTGTGTAAAGATAGACTAGTGTTGATATGCTCAACTTCACACACACACACACACACACACATACACACACACAAGTTAAAATAGTTTTTGGTTTCGGTTTAACCGTTTTGAAATTTCAAGAACACATCTTTGGCTTTCATGAATAGATAGATTCAAAAAAATTTACATAGTTTTATGTATGTTGGATTTTTTCCATATACATTGTTTGGTTCAAAATATTTAGAAACTTATTTTGATGTATATCTAGTTCAGGTTTCAAGTTTTGTTTTTAACAAAACTTAGTTTTGAATTTAAATGTCAAAAATATAGATATATCTTCATGTGTGCATTGGATTCTATCCATACACACTATGCTTCAAAATGAGTTTAAATATCTTATTTTTGTATTTTATAGAAAAACCGTATTTTCCTTTAGAAGTTTGGTTTTTTAAAAATACCATTGTCGATTTAAAGCTTAGAATCTATATCAAAAAAATAGTTTAAATTGTTTAAAATATGTGTTGAATTTTATTCACACATATTTGTTTTTCAAATATCTATAAGAACTTATTTTTGTGGATTTTATGTGATTTTATGGGATTTTATAGGTATTTAAAAGACCAAGTTTTCAAACCTTAAAACCTGCTCTAAGCCTGCTAGCGGTCGACCGAACCAGATCTCGATCGACCAGTCAGTCGACCAATGTGCACAAGACGTGCACAAGGCTCTGACCATTGGGCCGGTTGACCGTGTTGTCGACCGATCCAGAGAGCTTGCTCTCTGAATCTGGCTCCGATCGACCGACCGATCGAACAAACAAAGAGACAACTCTCAGGTTCTGGCCTCAATCGACCGGACGGTAGACCGACAGTAAGAAAGATCTCACTGCGCCTTAGGGCGGTCGACCGACAACCCAACGGTCAGAAATCTGGCTATTGGCGGCCGACCGGCGCGTCGACCGATAAGTCATTTCTGACCTGTCCTGAACCCCAATGACAAGTTTTTCAGACCCTTATAAAAATGGGTCTTTGGGAGCTGTTTCTCCTAAGATTCTTGAGAGCAATTTTCTCACCTTCTCAAGTATTTTTAACAAAGTTTACAAAAGAAGTTTTAGTGCCAAAACTCTTATCTTTATTTATTTTCAAAGTTTTGAAAAATCAAAGAAAATCAAGTCTTTAGGAATCCTATTTTGTTTTTCATTTTATATGTCCATCAAGAAATTTTTCCCAATTATTTTCTTTATTTTTATTTTCAAACACTTTGATTTCTCACATACTTAAGCCAATCAATTCTAATCCTATCTTTAGGATCATGTTTTTGTGAGAAAATTGTTTGTTATCCTTTGAGATCACTAAGAGAGAGTTTGTGATCTTTGTGATCACCAAGTGTATTTTTCTTTGCTTTGTATTAGGCTTTGTGCCTTCCCTCTTGTGTAGAGGTGTTTGTGTATTGATAGAGGAGTTGTGTACTCCAGGTGTAGAGTTGTAATTCCTCAGTGGAGGTCCCTTTGTGGAAGGTCCTGTGTGGACGTAGTGAAAATCTTTCTGTCTGAAGGCAGAGACGTAGAGTAGTGGCTCGAACCTCGAAATATATCTTTATGTTTGCGTTTGATCCACTATCTCGCAACTCTATCTCTCTTATATCTTGCATTGCTTTACATTGCTTATATTCATATACATGCTTGATATTGTTTGTGTGCCCACACTAGTATTGAACCAAGAGAGCTTCTAATAGCACCTCAACTATTAATTTAGAGGAATCTTGAGGAGTAGTTCCAAAACCCTTCATGGAAAATTCGGGCTCACTCTTGGTTACACATAGTGTGCTTGTAATTAAGTTTTTTTATTACACATCATTTGTCCTAGATTAACAAGTACACCTATTCATCCCCCTCTAGGTGCACTTTCATTTAGTATCAGAGCCTCCGCTCCTGATATTCAGTTTAACCACCTAGGAGTGGGATCCTTGGATAGCTAATCTAGTATTGCATTGTACAGATATAGCTTACACTCGTGAACTATCTTACCCCTCCCATGTATGATGTTTCCAACATTGACATGTGAAAATTCAAAATGAGTGCTTGCCTTAAAGCCCTAGGATTGCATGTCTATCTTGCCACTACCAAGAAATCTCATGTTAGTAATGATAAGTACTTAGGGGCTAATGCACAAGCCTTAGAAGCACTAAAGCATACACTAAGCAAAAATCATTTATATTTGATTTCTCATTGTGATTCTGCTTTTGCAATGTGGAACACATTGACTTTTCCCAAGGAACAAAGGACAAATGTTTTGGGAAAAAAAATCTAGTGGAGATGAGTCCGACAAGCGTGCTTCAGGTCTAAGGGAATGACTCCCTTGAGGTAATTTCGGACACTCAACTAGATAATTGAGCTAGTTCTTCCATTGATGATAATGCCATGGATGCTCATGCTTTAAATGAAGAACTTTTATTATTTTGTGAAAACTTGCTAGAAAAATACAAACTTCTGAAAAAGAAAAGTTTTAAATTAAAAGAAGAAAATAAAATTTTGTTTTCAAAACTAGATACAGTTTTGCAAGAAAAGGTTGAGATTTCAAATGAAAGGGACTCATTGAAATCCCAACTAGATCTTGCTTTAAAAGAAAATGAATTTTTAAAGAATAAAAATAATTTTGATAATGTTTTGAAGAAAAATGAGGTTTTATCTTCAAAACTAAATTTTGTTTTAAAAGAGACAATTCTTTGAAAAATAAAATTGCTTTAATTTTAAAAGAATTAGATTTGGTTTTAAAAGAAAATATTTCTTTGAAAAATATTTTGATTCCCATGTTTGTCACTACTATAGATTCATTTTCTATTGATAAACATATTGCATGCTCAACTTCTTTTTCAACCATTGAAACTTATATTTGTCTGTTGAAGAAAATTGTAGATTGTTTGGGCTCCATTTTGAGCCAATGTGTCATGAACCACACACGATTGGAATCCATGTTTCATAAGAAACATGCTTCACATATTCATGGCACACAGACCACGGCATACACATATTCATCATGCTCACACAGATGATTTTATGTATGCTTATGTGTACACTTGTACACATGATGGACGTATGGGCCACCTTTCAAAGTTTTATTATGATAGAATACATGATTTAAATTTTGCAAATAAGTTTGTTTGGGTTAGGAAAAGTGCTAACCTCCATGGACCCAAAATGATATGGGTACCAAAATTTACCCCTATTCCATTTGATGCAAGTATGGGCTCTAACATGACGTGAGAGTGTTGGTGCCTTGATGGTGGATGCGATCCGAGCTAAAAGATCATATTTATGAATGCATCACTTTCAAGGGATGTTTGGTAGAAGGATCACCATAGTTTGGAGATCTAGAGACTAGTTAAATCAGTTTTGGTAACTATCTCTAACTCCTTATTTAGTTTACATGCTTTTATTATAGATGTTTTAAGCATGTTTTTGTTTTCATGTTCATTATGTTAAATGTAATGTTCATTAGAAATATGATATACATTCATAATCTTTGAGATACACCATATTTATATATACTTATATTTTTGTATTCTCACTTTAGTTTAGCTATTGTATATCCTAGTTCTAAAACACGTGCATTTAACCTAATTATCATATTTGTTTATGTTTTTGCACTTCATGTTTTGATTACATGTTTAGATGTAACTTCCATTAAAACTTGAGTTTATACTTATACAACTAGTGAGCCACATTTGATTATTATATGTTTGTACTTTATTGCTCATTTGTACCCATTAGATGTACGTCTATAACCTTGTTTTGATGATTCTTACATCTTAACTTATATTCCCTATTTTTGTACATATTTCTATAAAATGTGTTTAGCTTCATGTATATGTCAATTTTGTCTATAACTAATAGATATACATGTATATCCTCGAGTCATTTACTTTCATGCAAAATTCTAATATGGACTCAATTATGTTTGGGAAATGTATGTATACTTATAGTTTTGAAAACATACATATACCTTGAAGCTTGTTTTGTTTTTAATAAAAAAATAGAATGTTCTTAAGTTTTGATGATTTCATTTCAATTGAGCTTCATTCCCTTATTTCTATGATTTTGTTGATTACATGATTTTTGTACACTCTATATATCTTTTGTTTACTCATGGTTTTGATTCATGAGCCTATATGAGCTTTATCAATTTTTGAGTGTCGATGCTCGTGTAATTTTCATATATTATGGATATATTCATGTTTTATTTCTTACTTGAAGGATTTAGTAATAATTTTCAAAATTATCTTTCAACTAGTATTTATTCTTCAATTGGTAGTGATTTTCAAATCCTATTTTTGAAAACCCTATCTACAAAGGGCGGTTGGATGGGCGATCATGCCTTGTGTGCTCTTAATGAAAATCTATTTAAACATGTACATGAAAGGGAGGTAGCTATGAGATATACATAATTTTAATGAAAATTCATTTTGTATACTCATGTTTTCTATATATGTATGGATCATATCTAAATTAACATTCTATTGCTCCGATACATATATATGATTTTGATTGTGCTTGATTCACAATGTCCATACATACATTTTAAAGCACAAATTAATTTTATGCTAAGCTTTATGTTCTTAATAATAATTGGTATCTTTACAAGCTTATACATTATTTTTATTGGTATTTCATAAAGGGGAGAAAAATTCTTGTTTTATCTTTCAATTGATTTTATTTTCAATTGGTATCTTACTCTCACTCTTTATGATGAAAAATAGTTTGTTTTGGTATATGCCAACATTTTCAATATTGATATCAATAATTTTAAATTGGTATTATTCTCAATTTGGT
Source organism: Agave tequilana (assembly GCA_038442645.1). Lineage (NCBI taxonomy): Eukaryota > Viridiplantae > Streptophyta > Magnoliopsida > Asparagales > Asparagaceae > Agave > Agave tequilana. The sequence continues at coordinate 16,539 of JAVJIF010001068.1, forward strand.
ATCTTTATTGCAAAATAGAATTTATCTAAAAAATTGGTTTTTACTTTCAATTGATATCATGTCTTTCTATTGGTATTAATTCATAAAAAGATTGTTTTCTTTTCAATTCGTAAAAATAATATTTAATTTTCAAATGATAAAAAGATTTATTCTTTCAATTGGTTCTCTCAATTGATTGTTTTTATTGGTATCAAAATTTTATTTTAAAATATGTTTATTGGTATTTTTTATTTTTCTTCACCCCTTTGTTGATGAGTGACAAAAAGGGAGAGAAGAATTTATGATTATATATGCATGTTTTATAAGTGTTTTGCATATTATATATATTATATATATATATATATATATATATATATATATATATATATATATATATATATATATATTATATATATATATATCATATTTTTATTTGGTATCTTGAACTATATTGCATATCTTTATCATTTTATTCATATGCATGAGTTAAGGAGAGATTCTATGAAGCCTATCCTTAATGATTCATATATAACCTTATAAGTTTTGTCATCATCAAAATGGGGAGATTATTGGCCCAGAGGCCTTTTACCTTAGTTTTAAGATGACTAACTTATGAAGGTTAGTTTGTTAATGATCTGTGTTTAATAAGTTTCAGATATTGATAAAATCTTAGTAGGTGATTAGCTTTAATAAAGAATTCAAAGCCAATTTTAGAACTAACACATGATGATTCAAGAGCTCACGCGTTAAAATCGCATCTAGCACTCGGTTACAGTCAAGCTCATTTGGATCGAAGTTGGAAAGAGTCGGCTTGGAGAAGGAATTCTATAAGAAGACTTCAATATGTTTATTTTAGTTTATAGTTTAGATCTTGTGTAAAGATAGACTAGTGTTGATATGCTCAAGTTCACACACATACACAAGTTAAAATAGTTTTTGGTTTCAGATTAACCGTTTGGAATTTCAAGAATATATCTTTGGTTTTCTTGAATAGATAGAATCAAAAGAAGTTTACATGAGTTTGTGCATGTTGGATTTTTTTTCATATACATTATTTGGTTTATAATGTTTAGAAACTTATTTTGATGTATATTTAGTTCATGGTTTCAAGTTTTATTTTTAACAAAACTTAGTTTTGAATTTAAATATCAAAATCATAGATATATCTTTTATATGTGTATTGAATTCTATCAATATATACTATGCTTCAAAATGAGTTTAAATATCTTGTTTTTGTATTTTATAGAAAAACTGTATTTTCCTTTAAAAGTTTGATTTTTGGAAATACCGTTTTCGGTTTAAAGCTTAATTTCTATATCATAAAAATAGTTCAAATTGTTTAAAATATGTGTTGAATTTTAGTCACACATATTTGTTTTTCAAATATTTATAAGAACTTATTTTTGGAGATTTTATGTGATTTTATGGGATTTTATAGGTAATTAAAAGACCAAGTTATCAAATCCTAAAACTTGTTCTGAGCCTGCTTGCGGTCGACCAGACCAGATCTCGGTTGACCGGGCGGTCGACTGATGTGCACAAGACATGCACAAGGCTCTGGCCATTGGACCGGTCGACTGTGCGGTCGATCGATCCAGAGAGCTTGCTCTCTGGTCTTACCCCGGTCGACCGACCAGAGAGACAGCTCTCTGGTTCTGGCCTCGGTCGACCGGACGGTCGACCGATAATGAGAAAGATCTCACTGTGCCTTGGGGCAGTCGACCGACAACCCCAACGGTCGAAAATCCGACCATTGGGGGTCCACCGATAGGTCATTTCTGACATGTGCTGGACCCCAACGGCTAGTTTTTCAGACCCCTATAAAAATGGGTCTTTGGGGGTTGTTTCTCCTAAGATTTTTTAGAGCAATTTTTCCCACCTTCTCAAGTATTTTCAACAAAGTTTTCAAAAGAAGTTTTAGTGCCAAAACACTTATCTTTATTTGTTTTCAAAGTTTTGAAAAATCAAAGAAAATCAAGTCTTTTAAAATTTTATTTTGTTCTTCATTTTATATATTCATCAAGAAGTTTTTCCCAAGTATTTTCTTTATTGCTTTATTTTCAAACACCTTAATTTCTCACATACTTGAGCCAATCAATTCTAATCTCATCTTTAAAGATCTTGTTTTTGTGAGAAAATTATTTGTGATACTTTGAGATCGCCAAGAGAGAGTTTGTGATCTTTTTGATCACCAAGTGTATTTTCCTTTGCTTTGTGTAAGCTTTGTGTTTTCCCTCTTGTGTAGACGTGTTTGTATATTGAGAGAGGAGTTGTGTACTCCCGGTGTAGAGTTATAATTTCTCAGTGGAGGTCCCTTTGTGGAAGGTCCTGTGTGGACGTAGTGGAAATCTTTCTGTGTGAAGGTGGGGACGTAGAACAGTGGTTTGAATCTCGAAACATATCTTTATGTTTGTGTTTGATTCACTATCTCTCAACTCTATCTCTTATATCTTGCATTGCTTTACATTGCTCATATTCATATACATGCTTGATATTGTTTGTGTGCCCATGCTAGTGTTGAACCAAGAGAGCTTCTAATAGCACCTCAACTTCTAGTTTAGAGAAATCTCGAGGAGTAGTTTCAGAGCCCTTCACGGGGAATACAAGCTCACTCTTGGTTACATATAGTGTGCTTGCAATTAAGTTTTTTTTTATTCCACATCATTTGTCCTAGATTAGCAAGTACACCTATTCACCCCCTCTCTAGGTGCACTTTCAGTATCCTATTTTGGTTTTGAGGATTTCAAAATCAGGTTAAAGAAAATCTCAAGCAGGTTGCTTTAGGACTGGATGTAAGTCAAGAGGACCAAACCAAGATAAAATCTCTTATGTTTGCTTGTGCATTTCTGAGTTTTATTCTTTGCATATTTATTTTTTTGCAAGTTATTTATATTTTTTGTTAGAATTTTTAAGACACTATTCACCATCCTCTAGTGTTTGTGTTGCCTATTTTTAGATCCTACATTTGATATCAGAGCGCGAAACAAAAATGGCAAAGGATTTTTCTTCATTCCAATTCAAGGAAGGGCATTCCACACAACGACTACCACTATTCGATAGATCAAACTACAACTATTGGAATTATAGAATGAAGATCTATCTACAATCAATCAACTACAATTTTGAAATATCGTGGAAGCAATATATGAGAAGCCACGTATAAACAATGACCAATGGTCTGAGGATCAACAAAATCAGTCAACCTTGATGCAAAAACAATGAACACACTCTTCTATGCCTTGAACAAAGAAGAAATTAATCGTGTGTCAATAGCTACATCAGCGCATCAAATATGACAAATACAACAGGTAAAACATGAAGGAACAAACAAAGTAAAAGAATCTAAAATTTCTATTCTTATCCACAGGTTTGAACTATTCAAGATGAAAGGGAATGAAACCATTGCAGAAATGAATTACAAGGTTCACCGACATCACCACCTCTTTAGTAGCCCTTGAAAAAGAGTACACACAAGTGGAGAAAGTTAGAAAAGTTCCTCATGCACTCACATCTGATTAGAAAAAGATGACCGCTATCATAGAAGAAACCAACGATTTATCAATGCTAACATTGGAGTACCTAGTTGGAAACTTGATGGTATGAAGTCCAAATTGAAGACAGAAAGAAAGATGAACAACAACACCATCAACAACACCAATCAAGAAAGAAAATCCTCGCCTTCCATGCATCTTCGGATACGAAAGATTCAGATGATGAAGAAGAGTAAATTGTCATGATTTCAAGAAAATTTAGAAAGTTCTTGAAACGAGATAAGTTTAAAATGAATAAGGATACTAATAATAATTCTCTTTGTTTTAAATGTAGTGAATTAAGTCATGTGAAGAAGGATTGCCAATTGTTCAAACTTAAAGGCAACTTCAAAAGTTCAACAAATTCAAGAAAAAGAAGAAAGCCTTTCAAGTAATAAGGGATGATAGCGATACGTCTTCCTCTGATGAAGAAGAGATCACAGAATCAGCAAATATATGCTTTATGGCTTAAGAGGACATGGTAATGGAATTCATAGATAAAAATGAATTGCTTAATGCTTTTAATGAATCATTTCTTGAATTTGAAATGGTCAATGCTAAATATAAAGAGTTAAAAAAGAAAAATGAGATTTTAATGGCAGAAAATAATGAAAACAAAGAACTAAAAAGGGAAAATGTGATTCTGATACAAGAAAATATTTTGCTTAAAAATGAAACAACTTCTTTGAATTCTCGGATTTCTATTTTGGACAAAGATATTTCATGTTTTCAGAATAACTATGAAGAAATTTTGAAAAAATGTGATAATATTCAATAAAAAAAGGAGAATTTAAATAATTTATTATCTTCTCAAAAGATTTCAAATTTGGTCTTGGATTTTCTAAAGATAAACTCAAAAAGAATACACATGTTTATGAGAATAATAATCATATTCCTTATAATCCTTTTGTTAAGAAAAATAACAATGTTTCTTTAAATAGACCAAAGTATAAATATATCTGGATTCCTAAGAATCTTAATTCTTTTGATAAAAATGCCTATCATGCATCATATATAAATCATGTTTGTAATTCTAGAAATTATGTTTATACTAATAAATGAAAACCAAATTCCAATTGGGTTTGGATTCCTAAAGGTTAATCTTTTTCGGATCCTATCATAAAGGGTACCGTATAAAATGTTTTATCTTATATGTACCTCATAAAGATAAATAGATATTTGATAGCAGTTGTTCCAAACACATGTCCCGCCGCATTCAACTACTTTCTTCCATTCAAAATAAGAAAAGAGGAACAGTAACATTCAGAGATAATAACAAAGAAAAAATTATTGGTATCGGCATGATTCATAATACATCAAAACCTCTTATTGAAAATGTTCTTTTAATAAGAGGTTTAAAGCACAATATTTGAAGCATCAGTCAGTTATGTGATAAGGGTCATAAAATAATTTTTGAAAAGGATGCTTGTCTTATATATGATACTAATAAGATAGATGATTTATTTAAAGGCACCCGTAATAATAATATTTATGAGTTATCAATGACTTGTTTATCTTCAAATGATGATTTTGTTTAATTACATCTAACAATGATTTTCCTCTTTGGCATAAAAGATTTAGGTATTTAAATATGAAAACTATTTTGAAACTTTCAAATTTGATTTAGTTAAAGGCCTTCCAAAACTTTCTTTCAAAAAGATTATTTTTGTGATTCTTATCAATTAGGAAAACAAATTAAATCTTCTTTTAAATTTAAAGATTTAGTTCTTACTCATAAACCTTTAGAATTATTGCATTTGGATTTATTTGGCCCTACTCGTGTTCCTCTTTAAACAAAAGTATATGTGTTTTTGTTATTATTGGTGATTACTCTCGATTTACTTGGGTCATTGATTGTACACATTTATTACATGTTTATTGCATGTTTATTACTAGACTTTTGCATCTATTCTATATTGAATCTTGCTGATAATTGTGTCTTAATTTGCAGGCTTGTCTTAATTAGAACGGAAAAGATTAGACCAAATAGTACCAGTTAAAATCAGATTTAATTGGATCTATTTTGTTAACTGAAGATAATCACAGATCTAATTTAGTTAACTCGTATTCCTAGAGATCTATTCGGTTAAATAGAGAATCAATGAAGATCAACGAAGATCAGATCAAAATCGGAGACCAAACTGAAAAATCAGTTGGACAAAAGGAGATAACAAAAAATCAGGGATCCCTACTCCCTGGATGTGGCCAGGTGGCCACATCCTGGCCGCGGATCCATGGAAATTGTCATGGATACGCGGCATTGTTGGATAGATAAGGGGAGCATTTGCTCCCTCTATCTTCAGACGCTCTCCCTTGATTCCCTTTTGGCTATAAATATTGTATTCTCTGTAGTTCAATAGGATGAAGGCTAGGATTAAATTTTTGGTTCATTTTTAGGGTTTATAATCATTGTTAGATAGTTTTGAGAAGTTGTACTCAGTTTTTTTGCTTTATAGTTCAGTCCAGCAACAAGTGTGAGAGAGAAAGAGAGTGTACTTCACCATTGAAGTGACATTAAGGAGATTCACCTTGTTTATCCAACTCTTCTCCAATTTTCTGGTATGTTGCATTTTCAATTATATTTTTTACTTTATATCTAGTATGAGTCGGTAAATCAGTTTTCCTGGGCTCATTATCATCTTCCATCCTTTTTTGTTTTGAATGATTTTTGTGCAAAGAACCCAACAGAATCATATGGATGCCTTAAATTAAGCTTTGCACCTTAGCAATTGTTTTTGAAGGAAATGAAGGTGGATTTGGATTTCTAAACTTTCATTTTAAAAATAATACTTGAACTTGTTTTTACTTCATACTTGGAAAACAAACTTGATAATTAACTTTTAGTTCAAAAGTGTGTTTTAAAAAGGAGTTAACTCTTTCATGCAACATCTTATTTGCTTTACTTAAACTTTCAAATTCAAACTTAAATTTTGGCCTATGATCGAGTTGAGGCACTAAGATTTTTAAGGAAAGAATATATTGTTGAGTAGTAAGATAGTGAGGCCGGATCTCTTTTTAACTTAAACACAACAACAACAATCTCAAATTTTCTTAAAAATCCTCTTTTCCAATACTTATTCTCAATCTTTACTTTTTCTTTAAACCACTTTTAAACATTTCATATTCTTTTTCTCCGAAAAAACACCAACACTAAAACTTATTTTTCTCAAAATACCGAAACGTGTGTATCGTATCTCTCCTCGTGGACATGACTCGTTTGCTCTAAGCGACACGGTATTTCAATTCCCAATCAATTTTTGGCGTCGTTGCTGGAGACGGAAAAATTTCTTTGTGCTTTGACAAGTTTGGTGTTCAAGGTTAAGAAAATCAGGTTGAGAATTCAAACATTGCAGAAGAAAACTTGTTATCTTGTGCCCCTGCTCTAGAAAGTAGGGAACAAGATTCTAAGAGTTGGCCACAGAAATGCATATTTTGCCACGTAGTGGGACTAATAAAAACTTTTTCTTACAGGATATACTGCTCAGCAAAATAAGCTTTCTTAAATTGCTAGTTTTATACTTGATTATTTCATTACCCTCTTTTAACCCAGCAGTAATCGGTTGATTGAAATTGCCTAAAAAATGTTTAGACTTGCATTCATAAGCATTTGTCTAATTACATTTTCCTTTCAATTACAGTTGAAGAAAGTTAGAGACAAGGTACGTTTGCATAACATCTAGCTTAGGAGCATTCTTGGGTGATTTACCTACTTGTTGATTGTTACTTTTGCTACATCTTGCACACTTGCACAATAAATCTTACGAGCAAAACCCAACAAAAGATAAGGTGGGAGAGTCATTATCCTTTCTTAGCCTATTAACCATCTCCAAGCACGCACAACTAAGCCTAATTTAAAATCTAATAGATGTTGGCCCTAGGGACATATCAGACTCACTAGGAGTTGACCTAAGGGGGAAGTTGTTAGAATTTGGCTCTTGCCAAATCGGTATCAAAAGATGGGGATTCAGAGGCGAAACCTCAATGGCTGGTGGTTTGGCTTAATTCGGTCTGTCGCTTTTTGCGCGGATACCTCCCACCAATCTGGCCTCGATCTGGCCGATTGACTTGTGGTCAGATTCTGCATTATACCTCCTCTGGATAATCTCTAACTGGTTAGGAGTCATTTAGGTCTAAGTCTACCTTAGAATAGGCTGGTTAAATTTTTCTTTTTCTATTTTGACTGATTGATAAACTTGTGGTAGTAATTGTGTATGCCAGTATGGCTTGCTTGTGGTAGTAATTGTGTATGCTAGTATGGTAGAAGACCCAAGCACATCTAGGTTTACTAGAATCAGTTCACCACCCAAATCAGAACCAACAGCAGATCCGGTTATGGCTCAACTTACATCATTGCAGGAGAGGTTCAATCTCATGAGGACCTCCCTTTCATCTTGCATTCGGCCCCCGAAAGCCAATGGCAACAGTTTTGAACTGAAATCATAATTCAACAACACTCTCCTTAAGTTTTATGGTTTAGTGTCTGAGGATGCGTACTCTTCATAAGTGAATTTGAGAAAAGTATGTCCCATGATGAGTATACAATATTTAGGAGACGATGCGGTAAGGTTACGTTTCGTCCCTTTCACTTAAGAACCTAGCCTAGAAATGGCTATACAGTTTAGCGGTCAAGTCTATCACTTCTTGGGATGATTTTGTCAAGGCTTTCTTGATGAAATTCTTTCATATTCACAAGACCGCTCTCATTATCGTGAAGTTTAATTAAGAAATTAGTGAAGCATTTTTGGAGTTACTTTGAACGTTTTAAAGACCTCCTTGCTCAATGTCCTCATCATGGCATAAAGCAGTGGCGACAGTGCCAAATTCTTTATGACAGTTTAGACTACTGATCGCTAAAAAGCGTGCACAAGAATAAGTAAAAGAGTGATGGTTGTTGTTGTACCTTAGCGATTCCACTGTAATAGTAAAGTGGTTATACGGGTCGTATCCACGAGGAGGGGAGGCGATAGAAGCGTGATGTGCTGTTTTTCTATTCGTTTTAAGTTTTCTTTATTTTAAGAATGAACTGAAAGAAAAACAAGAAAGATTGCAGTAATGGTTTGAAATGTTTTGATGTTGGAAGAGTGTTTTTGTATTTTAGAGATGGAAAAAATGCATGGCTAACTTTCTATTGAGTGCTCCCACTAACCTCCAGCTTCTTGAAGACATTACCTCACAATGAATCATACACAATCACAAGCCTTGTGTGCAAGAACTTTTTACGTGGTAGATTGAATGAAAGTTTCTCCCATCACCTTGCTTCACACGGCAAAATTTGAACATTCCTCCATCAAGATCCAATTGAAGGCGAGTATGGAGGAAGAAACAATTGCACTATTAGTATCGGCAAGGATGAATGGGAGTTCCACTAACTTACAAAAACAAGTAGAGTTACTAAATTCTATAAATCATCAAAAACTTGTTAGTTAAGCATGAAGTATGAAAGTGAGTCTACTTGTTAGTAAGTTAGAGCTAGAATCCTCATCATAAGTTATAATAGCTCTTGTTTGCACAAGGCTTGTTTGATACTTATTGATTCATTTGGGTTGTTCAATCAGGTTACTAGATTAGTGGGTTAGTAGTTAGTTAGCCATGCTATAGAGAAGTTAGCTAGAGATGGTGAATGAAAACAAAAGAGAAGATACAAGAAAGTAATCATGATATACTAAATACAAGTAAGTTAAAGCAAGTAAAAAGAAGAAACAAGGAGAAGAAGAAGAAGTAAACTTGTATTTAATTGTCACCTTCAAGATACAACTCTCACTCTCTCTCCAATTTCTGATCTAAAGATAAGAACAAGAAGAGAATACAAGAAAACTAAAGAAAATCTTAAAAACAAACTAGCATCAATTTCATAACTCTGAATATTTTTTTCCTCGGTGATCCAGGGGGGTATTTATAGCCACCAGAGCATGGGGAAGGAGAGGGGGCATGGCCTCCGACGCTGGCAGTGAGGCGCCAGGATTGCTGCATTTTTGTGGCCCTGGCCGAGGAAACGCCGCCGTTCTGGCGCCAGTCTGCCAGCGCCGAAGCGTACAGACTGGTGACACCACATTGGGCATGTAGGTGCATTTAATGTTCTGACTTCTACTCCCAGCATCAGCAGATTTGGGCTTCAAGTGTTGGGCTTCTTCTTGATTCTAAAAATCCTCAAATATATTGAAGTTTTGGGCCACTTCTTCATTTCAAACTATAGACCTAGAGACAAGGAGAAGAACCCATTAATTAACGAATTTTATTAAGATAAATGTGAAAATGTGATGAAAAATATGTAAATATAAGTACTAATCACACCCCCACACTTATCTTTTGCTCGTCCCTGAGCAAAACAAATGAAACTAGAAAGCTAAACTACAACAACAGCAACAACTAAGCCATTGGTCCCAAGTATTTGGGGTAGGCTACATGAACCGAAAGAGAATTACGCTGGATCAGGCACATGGATCAATTTTCTCCACTCATTCTTATTGAGCAATATGCCTTCACTAAGACCTTTAGCCTCTATATCTTGTCGGATTACCTCCATCCATGTTTTCACAGGTGACGCGATTGCACTAAGCATGTGTAACAAGCTTTAAACCTCTAGGTTCTCCTGAGGGTTTTCAGCAGATTGCACCCACAAAATCCAAGAAAAAGCTGTTGTTAGTTGTTTTTGAGAAATTATTCTTAAAGTAGAAAAAGCTTTTTAATTTCTTTAGTAAAAATAACTAAATAATTAGAAGTATTAGGTCTAACCCTTATTAGTCCTTCTTATTTGGTCTTCAAGCAAGAATATGATTTTTATTTAAGTTTCAGGAAAATTTTATACTTCAAACTCATTCTTTTATTTTACCTTAAATAATATGCATTGTATGAACTGATGATATACTTGGAATGTTTCAAATCAAACTCTAATGCCACAAAATTTATTAGTATTTATTTATGTACTGTTTTTATCCTTAATTTTCTTAGGCTTTTTAATTTACTTGTGTAACGAGTTTTTAACCGATGACTCCCAAACCAGGCGGTCTTAGGCGAGAGGTGAGAAAACACCCCTTAGGTTAAATACTCAAGTAAACTAGACCACGAAACTAAGGTTTATTTCTTTTAGGAATGAATAATCATGCTTTTTGAGACACAATTGTCTAGCTTAATCAAGTTTATAACTATGTATTTTTTTTATTATGGCACTTAGAGTCTTTATCTATAAATTTCAGGAGTGTATGTATAGCCAATGCATATTTACTAAGGCAAAAAGTAAAGAGATGAGTTATTTTCTTAATTTCTCCTAAACTGTCAATCCAACCAATATTTTTTTATTTAGACTCAAGTAAAGAATTTCTAACTTGGGTTTCCTTAATCCTTATAACTATTTTGTATTTTTACAAAAGACTATCAAAAATTCTCTACTACTTAAGATTGATTTTTTTTTTGGAAAAAGAAAATGAACTACTAAATACAAAGAAATCCTGTGTTAATATTCCCTTCCCTATGCTTTTCTAATGCATTGTCCTCAATGTATGACATATCAATGTAAATGCAATAAATAGGCATAAAAAGTGATCTCATCATCTCTGTCTACTAGGGCTGGCCGAAGTACTCGGGCCAGCCCAGTGTGAATGCCTGAAGGTATCCTCAATGCACTCCAGCCTTGTGCTCTGATCCTCCAATTGTCTCCTACGCCTGATCTGCCCCTATCCCCTAAAAAACTTTTTCATGCCCTTTTACATGGAGGACATGAATGAAGTGGTCTCAGTAGGGAGTGGCTATTGTCAAAATTGGGGCTTATCCTCCTCATCCATTTGTTCCTCTGAAGATGACTCAGCTGGAACATCCTCGAGCTGGACAGTAGGTGTCTAGATCGAGTGTAGGCAGCTGTTATGTGCACGGGTAATGCGTTTGGGGGTTACTAAAACTCTACTATACTCAGAAAATTCCTCGTTCGGTGGAAAGTTTCTGCACAAACGGGTCATCAAAATACGTAGAGAGTATTTCACACTCCTTGTGCGTTGTGAGTTTGCAATGAGCTGCTGCAAAAGCATCATGTTCAAATAGACATTGTGTTGCCTCGTCATGAGGCTGTGAATGATTTAGAGGACAGGTCTGTTGAATGAGGTCGTGTGGTTGATGCCCATGATATAACGTCAGATCCACCATCCAATGCAATGGATGTTGCAGAACGTGGTACTCACTCAGAAACCACGATCTTATTCAGTGCACCGCGCACCCATTAAGGTCATGTAATCAATCAAAGACAGAGGTGCAGCATGGTGAGGAGATGATTGGATTTGGATGGCTTACTCAATAGTCTCTAGGGTGACCGCAAGGTCCCTGTGATCAAGGTGGACAATAAATTAGTTTTGGTCTATGGTTGCAACATCTATTCCCAAATAAAATTTCTTTACTAATTCTGGGCAATAGCAAGAATCAAGATCTGTGTTATAATAAACTAATCCATACCATTACCTCTCCCTACTCCGATCTAAAAACACAATACCATACCCATGAATATCACTAAAAATTCGCGAGAATTCTCTCTCCAGAAAAATCACAGGGGCCATGACACAGAACTGAATTTAAAGAAACGATTAGGAGAAAAAAATTGCAAACCTCCTCCAAAAACCGTGGGGGGGAACCTATCCAGACCGCCTAGAGCAGTCCAGAGATTAGAAAGGAGGACGTAGTAGAAGATCCGACATGGGCTGCTAAAAATGGTCAGACAGGAACCAAACGGTGTGGTAGACTTCCTAGTCTGGCAGCATTTTCACCACAAAAAGGGCCTAGGCGTGACACTTTTGGGGTCCTAGGGGAGGGGCTCGGGTAGGGTGGCGGGGCCTAGGTTTCTCTTTTCAGATCTGAAGCAAGATTTAGGAGAAAGGGCATGGGAGAGACTTTGGAAGAACATAAATAGGTGGAGAGAAAGAAAGGGGATTCCTATTCTAACCCTAGGTTAAAGGAATATTTACAAGTATGCTAGGGTTAATTATTCACATACAAAGAATAATTACAAAGAGTTCCTAATTTTGTATTTACAAATTTTTTTTATTTGCATTTGTGGTTTGTGGTGGTACAAGGTCATGTGTAAGATGGGTCGAAGATATTTTCATCTTGTAACTCAGGTTCAGTGGTTAGAAATGGTAATCTTTGCTCGTTAACTTTCATCTTCTCACAGATCGTACACATATTTTGCATTCTTTTCATTACGCTCCTACATTTATCGTGTAATAAATCTGCTAATTTCTTTGTTTTAAATGTCTATTTTATAGAAGATAATAATGAAGAGAAAGAGGATTAAACTAAATAAATATCAGTTAAAATTAGATTTAACTGGATCTATTTGGTTAGCTGAGGATGATCCCAGATCTAGTTAGAACAAATCAAGGATTGGGGTAAATGTTCAGTTGAAGATCAGAGCAAATCAGAAAGATAACACCAAATGAAAACCGGTAAAATTCGGATCTCTATAAGTCCATTTTAGTTAGCTAAAGATCAACCAAGGATCATATCAAATACAGAGGGATAAATGGATAAAGAGAGATCAACGGATGAGATGAAGCAAGTTTGACTCGGATTCTGTCTGGATACATTTTAGTATTTGAATCATAACTTTTGCTACTGAACTCAAATCTGATAATTCAAGATGATCCAGAAAGAAGATTTAAAGGGAAACAACTCTTAGGTTGATCCCTATTTCTAATTCTATCATTTGGTAAGTGATATTCAGTAATCAACACGTCAATAAGCTGCAGATTAGAACTGAATATCCACATCAAATCAAGTTTGGAGATAAGGGGAGGATTCAAATTCTGAAATATCCAGCTTTTCCTATCTTCATACTACTCTAACCTCTGCATTTCTCCTATAAATACCTGCAATCTCAAAGGCCAGAAAAGGACCAAGCAGAGAGTAGAACTTAGGCTAATTTGTAGTTTGAAACTTAGGTTTTTATTTTCTTTCATGTAATTTTTATTTTGTTTATGTAACTGAGAGGAAAGGATACTTTCATGGAGGAATGAGAGCAAGCTTGTACTGTAGGTGACACCGGTGTAAGTGATCTCTTCTTTCATAGTTATTTGAATTGAATCAAAGTTACTTTTTCTTCTTTACTCTAGTTTTCGTTTACTCTCCTCTAATGTGTTGCAATCCAAGAGAATCTGATAGCCTCGAGACTGCTTCGCATTGCAAGTGCCCTTGATGGCCTATGGTGATGAACAACCATTCTCTTGGTAGTATAGCTTGCCCTTTTATTCTTAGTGTAGATCAGCAATGGGGAAGATCCTACACGCCATGCTTGATTGCCTTCAAAGACAAGGTAAGTCGTAGCTACGAATCCAAGGTATATGAGCACAAAATGGGTAAGTAATTTTTAGTTTCTTTCTTTTCTTTTAATTCTTTAGTTTAGAACACCACAATCTATCACGTCTTTTATCATTCCTTTTCTATTTCTGTGTACATATCATTTCTTGTTTTTCATCTTCGTAATCTACCATCTTCTTCCTAATTCAACTTTAACTCAATTTTTCCTTTTTCTTTTTAAGAACTAAAAGAAGATCTTTAACTATTCTTTGTAACCTAAAAGAGAACTTATTAAAAAGCTTCCATCACTAGTCCCTCCTTATGGATCACGACTAGCATAGCCACTTGCTATTGCAGTAGCATTGAGTACCTTGCACTCTTTATTCTAAATCTGAAATTCTGTATTTTTGTGCAGGTAATAATTCAATCAAATTTTGGCGCCGTTACCAGGGAGGGACGGTAAGTTATTCTCATTTTAGATTTACATTTTTAGTTAACTTTCTTCTTCGTTCTTGGTGTACAGGTTCAATAAGGAATTTTTACTGCAGTGGACATATAAGTGGCCCTGGACTCTGCTCAAGAAAGCAGAGCCAGTAGCCCTCAGATTTGCTACATTCCTATGGCAATCCAAGTGAACTACTAACCTGTATTTTTTGCAGGTTGGCTGAATTACAAAATTTAATATTTGTACCTATTTATTTTCTTGTTTGACTCACTGTATATCCATTTCTAACACAATAGTAAAAGGCTGATTGTAAATGCTAAAAATAATTTAGACTTTGCATTTAGGCACGTGTCTATTTCATTACATTTTCAATTTACTGTTGAAGAGTGCTGGAGCCAAGGTATGTGTACATAGCATTTAGTATAAGGTTCAATCTTGTATGAAATATTGCTTGAGTGTTAATTTTTTCTATATATTTATACACTGCACTAAATCAATCTTAAGGGCTTGTCCTATAAACAAGATAAGGTGGGGAAGTCATTACCCTCCCTTAGCCCACAAACAATCTCCTCGCTCACTAACCCAAGCCTAACAAAAACTGAGTAGACGTTGGCCCTAGGGACATCTCGGACTCAATTAGGAGATTATACTAAGGGGAAAGGTGTTAGAATTTGACTCCTGTCAAATCAGTGTCTAAGGAAAGGGATTGAGGGACGAAACCCCGAAGGCTAGTGGTTTGGCTTAATTAAGCCCGTCGCTTTTGCGCGAATACCTCCCACCAATCTTGCCCTGACTTGACTGATTAGCTTGTGGTCAAAGTCTACATTATACCTCCCGTGAATAGTCTAACCTGTTAGCAGTCGTCTAGGTCAAAGGTCTACCCTAACTTAGTTTAGAAATTTTTTTCTTTTTCTTTCTTTTTATTTGTTTGCTTATTTGTTTGTTTTTCTTTGTTTGTGTTAACATTTCAAGTGTGATATGGCTTATAACAATAATTTTTCTAATTTTAATGGTAATCCATATTACACCCCGACCTCTTTTTCAGATATTACTAACCCGGCATATCATAACTTTAACCAACCTAGTGTTCTAGATTGGTCTTATCTGAATCATTACATGCCCCAGTCCCAATACTATGAACAAGACTGGAATAATCATCACTACACTTCACAGAGTTAATGGGGATGCAACTCCCCCGAGTCATATTGTCAACTACCCTATCAACATCCAGCTTCATATACTCCTTCTCCCGAACAACCATTAGAAGAATCAATTGACTGAGAAAAGAGGATGGTAGCCTTAGACGAGCTTGAGCGATGAATTCAAATTTTAGAAGACTCAAAATCCCGTAAAAATTTTCAAATAACAGATCCTTACTCAATTTTTCAAGGAAAACATGCCAACTTAGAAAAGAGTATGAAAATCATGATTCAATGTCAAAATGATCCACTCGATATGATAGAAGCAAGAATTAGTAGATTGGAGAACATGCGTAGGAATAAGGAAACTCTCCCTATTCAATCTTTGACTATTCCCAACACTTCTAGCCATATTGATGAAAACCAAGAGTCGTGGTATCTTGAAGACTTTGTCTAAGATTCAGTTTCACCACAAAGCCTTGAACTTGACCAATATCAATCCATTGACGAATTGACAAGTTTTCATTTTAATGAGATTGAACTTGATCATGAATGTGAACCCGATCCCTAACTTTGTGATTCAGTTTCCATCTTCGAATCTAGTTGACTCCAGTGTTCTTACCCAATTTGGACCAATTTTTGAGCCAATATTTATTCCCGTACCCATAGATTTTGAAATTGAATCACCAATTTTGGATAGTCACATCCATTGATGGAAAAAGAATGTGAATATCTATTCTTGGACTTGGACTCAACGCTTGAACCAAAACTAACTCTCGAACCCCAAGTCAACCATTCCACCAAGTTTGTATTGGTTCCTGAAACTCTTGAGTCCAAGTCAACTATTCCACCAAGTCACATTCTTTTGTTGGACATAGGTATAGACCATGATGACTCTGTGATGATTTTCCAGGATTGGTCATGTAAAGGGAGTAAGTTTCACGATAGGATCTTTCATGATCCTATTCATATTGGAGACTGTAAATATGTAAATAGAAAAGAGGTCAATAAAGGTAGATTCCATGAACCACCACATTATCTTGATTGGATAGCAACGCTTGACCCAATCAGACCACCACCGGACCCACCACCTTAAGGTAATATTTTTCTTCCTTTTTTTCTTTTTCATGCATCTATGCATTAATTCATACATTAAGGACAATGCATGAGATAAGTGTGGGTGAGGGTTCTAACATAACTTAGGTTTTTATTTTAAAAAAACAAAAAAAAAATTAACATTTTCTTTACTTTTAAAAAAACTTTTTGAAAATAGAAATAATATTTTGACATATTTTTTTGTAAGAAATTAAATCAATTTTAAGGTATAGAAAAATCCAAATTAGTATTTCTTATACTTGATCAAAATAAGATTATTTGTTTGATTTTTAGAGTTAGGAAGATAATTTGTCAAAGTAATTTAGTCTTGATCTTTACCTTGATGAAATATGCACACTTCATATACTTAAACACTTAGGGTTCAAAAATAAAGATTCTTATACCTTAAGAAAATTAAAAAAAATGAAGAAAAAATATATCTATGAAAGATAAACAAACCTAATTATTGATTAGCTAGGTGCTTTGGCCTAAGCAAGCCTTCGTATTTATGTGAAAGATGATTAGATAAATTTGAGAAAAAAATATATAAAAATTCTCTTATTAAGCTGGGTATTTGTGCCTAATAAAGTATAAGTATTCACGCCTAAAAGCGGTTCATATAATAAAATCCTTGGTTTTGAGACCTTTTTTGCTCGAGTCCTTAAGTCCTTAGGGTGTTTTCTCACCCGGCGCCCTAAGACCGTTTGGTTTGAGAGTCACCGATTAGAGGCTCGTTACATGGACATATTAGAAAGCCTAATAGAACTAAGAAATAATATCACAAAAAATAAATAAATAATAAATAAATAAGGCATAAGCGTTAGAGTTAAAAAAACCCTTAGTCAAAATTTCACGGTCACAAAGGTGCATATGACTTAGGGTAAAGTAATAAACTAGATGAGAAGTACAATTTGACTCCTTACTTTGATTGATAACAAATTTTTGAATAGAGACTAAGTTTAGGAATGAAAAATTCGATTTTCCTATAATTTATAGATTACTTAAATCTTACAATAATATTTCAAATATTTTTCTCTTTCAAAATGAGTTTTCAAAATACTAATATTTTTCTTCTTTATGGATTTTCTGGGTGCAATCCAGTGAAAACTCTCACGAGACAAAACTCGTCCTCTAGGGGTAACCTAGAGGTTTAAAGGCTTGTTGCACAAGCTCAGTGCAATCGCGTTACCTGCAAAAGGGGTCTAATAATCTTTAATTTAGTTTTGTTGTTTTGCTCGAGGACGAGCAAAAGATAGGTGTGGGGGTGTGATCGTACCCATATTTTGCATTCTTTTCATTACACTACTACATTTATCGTGTAATAAATCTGCTAATTTGTTTGTTTTAAATGTCCATTTTGTAGATGATAATAATGAAGAGAAAGAGGATTAAATTAAATAAATACCAGTTAAAATCAGATTTAACTGGATCTATTTAGTTAGCTGAGGATGATCCCAAATCTAGTTAGAACAAATCAAGGATTGGGGTAAATGTGTAACGCCCCGATCCGGCGGGTACGGAGACGTTACTGCGACGTATATACGCGGGTCAGAAATACCCTCACGTATATACGCTAAGTATCAGTACAGGCAAGATCAGAGTGCGGAAGCACGTGGTGCATTATATATTCCAACACATGAGTACAGGTACAAAGTTATCACAGGAAGTGATAAATATTACAAGAATATTACATCACCAATATGGCGCAAATGTGAGAATACAAGTAGATGTACAAGTATGAATAGTACAATATGGAGACTCAGAGTCATAACAGGAGAACTCTAGAGCCGGACAAGGGGGCCTGGAAGGATGGGGCTCTGGACGATCTGCTGGAGATCCACGCTACCGCTGCGCCACTCTGATCAGTAACTGGGAGAATCCACATGCTCCAAGCTCCAAAACCTGGACATGAGGATCCAGAGGAGTCAGAACTCCCCGGCGAGTGGTGATGCGAAAGCCAGATGGCGAGTATGGATAAGCACATGTGTATCGATAAATCTGGACCATAAACATGAGAACCATGTCGTAGGCACAAGCATACAGGAGCAAATAGATATACAACATATGATATCAAGTAGGGAAGACTCATAGTATGATTAGATAAGAGCAGGAGACAGGCGAGATAGAATACAAGTAGAAAGCAGGATATGAATAGGTATAGTATAATAAGCATAAAACTGGAAATCTGAAGTAAAATCCGATACAAGCAAACATGGCAAGGCATACTACAGATTCATAGTTGGCATCTTTTATTATTATTATTACTCGTCTTACCCTGATGTCTAGATATGTGAACTAGCGTCCCAGTACACATATATCCACATCTGAGTAAAGCAAGATTGTTATTGGAAACCAATGGGGGTATCAACGAACAATGTTTACAGTGGGTCCCGTACATACCCGGGACCACGGCCCAGGATTGTTCCGTTGCTTGGTGGACGGAACCTGCTGCAAGGCGATCAGGAGGGTCTTATAGAATGCCCTTTTATCAAGATAGTACCAGGAAGGAGGGAGCCAGCACTCCCCTCGGTCGCCTGGAGGCCCACAGGTCAGACCGGAAGTTTTAGTTGCACAACATGCCTAGTACCACTGTAAACACGAACATATATTGATAGCCGCAAGTTTCCCCCAACCCGATGTAAGTTGTCCGGTTTTATGGTTTATTATGTAATTATAAATTTATAGGAATGGCAGGTGCAAGACATGATCAGGAGTTCAGGAGTCAGGTCACTGTATATATAATACAGGATAACAAGTACAATATTCCCGTAAATGTGATAATCACAGGTCAAGTATTAATATGTCAGGAGGCAGGTGATACGTTATGTCATAGTGAGAAGCAAGTGTTAAGTAGCAGCATGTCGAGTGTCAGGTGATATATGACTTGAAGGTGATATCATGTCAGTTGTCAAGTGATATAGTCAGGTGTCAGGTATTAGCATGAAGATGACGGGTATCAAGCAAAAGCATGTACTTAGCAAGTAATAAAAATAATGGCTGAGCACAATCAAGCAGAGCTGAGCAAGCTGGAGCGAAGCTAATGTACAACACTAAATGCTATCACGCTCGGCATGGTTACTACTCGCAGCGTAGCTAAACACACGTGTCGCAGCAAGCGTATGAACGTTATACTACTGATCACGAGAAGCCGTGCTCACGGGGTAATTACACTCGAACGGAGTAAGTAGTAAAGTGTTGACACTAGGTCCGCCTACCAGGCGTAGCATAGAGAAAGTCCAGAGGACTTCAAACCTCAAAGGTTGTACCCAGAGGTTAGGGTACCTGCAGAAAAGGTGTTAGTTCCAAATAGCACAGTTGAAAATAACATAAGTCGACTGATGAAATGGGAAAGTCAAGAGGAAAGCGAGAACACTCGCCTAAGTCTCGAAAATATAGTGAAATCCCCGATCACCGGAATCCAAGAAATCAACGCGTCAACGCGTTAGGGAGAAAGTGATAGAGAGAGGGAAAATTAAGAGAGAGAAAGGGAATGAGGGAGAGGAGAGAGAAAGAGAGAAAGGAGGGAAATGTGGAGAGAGAGACGCAAGAGAGAGAGGGTAGAGACGCAGGAAAGAGAGAGGAGGAGACGCAAGAAAGAGAGAGGAGGAGACGCAGGAAAATAGGAAGACGCGAAAAAGTAGGCAGCCAAAAATTAGTCGACTAGGAAGAGGCAATTAGTTGACTTATGAAGGAGTTAGTCGACTATAGAGGAGGGCCAAGTCGACTAGTATGGTCGCGTCTCACAGAGTCGCGTCTTCAGGAAAAGTTAGTCGACTAGGGATAAAGGGGTAGTCGACTAATAAGGCCGCGTCTCATAGGGTCGCGTCTCAAATAAGCTAGTCGACTTGAGACAAGGAAGTAGTCGACTAATAAGGATTCAAGTCGACTAATAACTGGATCCAGTCGACTAACAGAGGGCAAACTGAGAGCAGAACTAATTTTTGAGGGTTGTGGTTGTTGGTATAAAAATGCAAGTATGTTAATGAGTTTCCATGTCTTGGCGAGTAAAGTTACTCGCCTAAAAATGTCCCTTTGATGCGTCCGACGCCCCGGGAGAAAAACACCAAGTGAGGATGAGTCCTTTGTCAAAGTTGCCGTCACTTATCACCAAAACGATTACCGGAATAATCGCGAACGATTACCGGAATAATCTACGGCGATATTGCCGACGAAGAAAAGCTCGGCCCCAATCCAAAAGGAGGGTACCGGCCCTAGAGTCTTGCCGATGATGAAGAAGAGCACGGCCTCCAATCCAAAGGAGGTGGTCGGCCTTAAAAGAGAAGGAGAGAGGTTGAAGGTGCAAGTATAGTTCAAAATCAAAAGTTGGAGTTTTGGAAACGAAGCTTCGGAGAGCGAAGCTATAGCTCATCGGAAAGAGCACGATGAGGAGATGAAGATGGCATGGTCGTTGGCGGCCAAAGTGGAGCATATGGTGGTGGAGATGGTTGATTGATACACAATATTGCATATTTTACCACACTCGGTATAGCTCTATGCTATAACGGAGATTGGAAAGGGTACATTGAACATATAAATACATTTGTGGAGTGATACAAGCACTTGAGGTTGTTTCTAAACCTTATCTCTCTTTCCATTGAATATATTTGTGTGCAAATTATACTCCACAATACAACACCTTTCCCGTCTAATCAATTTTTGGCGCCGTTGCCGGGGAGAGCAACGGATTTTTTTTAAAGTGAAGAACTAAACGAATCTTCTTCTCTGTTGCAGGTTACAGGTTGAAGAAATAGGAAAATTTGCATTGCAGTGACATATAAGTGGACCTGGGCCTCTGCTCTCGAAAGCAGAGACCAAGATCCCTCTGACTTGCCGCGTTCCCACGGCAAAAGCCGCGGTTCTGCAGCAAGGAGGAGTGAACTCCTAACAATTTTTCTGCAGGGTCTTCAGCTTTGCAAAATACAGCTGCTGTAATAATTCTTTTCCTGTATTCTTCACCATACTCCTGCTAATTTAATAAACAGTAAAAAAATTAGTTGAAAAGTTAAAAATTGATTAGACATTTGCATCATTAGGCACGTGTCTTTTCAATTCATTTACTTTTACTGTTGAAGAGTGCTGGAGGCAAGGTACGTTTTGCATTGCATGTAGACTAGGAATCATCTCTTGCTTGATTTTCATGCTTTGAGTGTATCCTAGTTATATATCTTGTACACTTGCACAAAATCAATTCTAAGGGCAAATCCCATAAAAAAGATAAGGTGGGGATTTCATTACCCTTTCCTTAGCCCAAAAATCACCATCTCAGCACTCACTAACCCAAGCCTAATTTAATAAAATTTGATAGACGTTGGCCCTAGGGACATCCGGACTCACTTAGGAGATTATCCTAAGGGGAAAAAGTGTTGGAAATAGACTCTTGCAAAATCAGTGTCTAGGAAAGGGATTGAGGGCCGAAAGCCCGAAGGTTGTTGGTTACTTAATTAAGGAACGTCTTTGACGGAAAACCTCCCAACAACTTTGCCCTTACCTGGCTGATTAGCCTGTGGTCAAAGTCTACACTAAACCTCCCGTGGACAGTCTAATCAGTTAGGAGTCGTCTAGGTCTAGGTCAACCCTTCTTTTGGCTTGGTTTTGATTTTTTTCTTCTTTTTTGTTTGTTATTTGATTTTTCTTTTTTGTTTGTGATTGTTTGTGATATGGCATTCAACAATAATAATTCTTTCCATCCGAACATGAATCCATATTTCACACCGACTTCATATTCGGATAATTCCAACCCGGTGTTTTACAATATGCACCAACCACATACGCCGGGTTGGCCTTATCCGAATCAATATGACCCATACCCCCCATCTAATAATTATAATTTCCATAATGATTTCAACTCTTCACCGAGTCATTGGGGATTCACGTACCCCGAGCAAAATTTTCAAATTCCTTGTCCACCATATCCACCCAGTCCACAATATTTTCAAGACACAGACTCATTTCCACCAGTCCAAAATAGAACACCATCAATTTTGGAAATGAGTATGCGTGAGTCCAAACACAAATCCCAAAATCTGATGGACTCACAATTTCACTATCAATTCCAAGACAACACTTCATCTTTCCATCAAAACAATGAAGTCATCAATTATGGAAAGATGCTTGAAGACATGACTCATGCTCAAAATGCTAGAAATCGTGACATAGATATGATGGTTGAATCTTTACGTTCTCACCGTTTGGCCAGATCTAGTGTCACTAGCCACTCTGTTAAAGAAGATGAGTCATGTAATTTTGGAAATCCAGATTCTATTTCAGCACAACCACCTGAACTTGTCCAAACTTCAAAACCCATTGACAATTTGGCAAGTTTTCCATTTCCTGAAATTGAACTTAAACATGAATATGATCCTGAACTTCCACTTGATGATTCAATTTTCCTTCCTAATTCAATTATGACTCCAGTGTCTTCACATGATTTCACTTCATTTCCTGAGTCAGTATTGGATCTAGTGCTAGTTCATTTTGAAATTGAATCACCAAAATTTTATGATGATCATATTGAACTTGACCAATTCCATACTTTTGAAAGTCCCATTGATAAATTGGCAAGTTCCCATTTTTGTGGAATTGAACTACATGAGGAATGTGATCTTGAACCCCAACTTAGTGATTCAATTCTTTTTCCTGATTCAATAATGACTCCGGTAACTTTACCTGACTTCAATCTTTTCCCGGAGTTGACATTGGATCCTGTCCCAATTCATAATGAAGTTGAATCACCCATCTTTAAGGATCATATTGCACTTGACCAATTATACACTTCTGAAGATACTATTGACAAATTGGCAAGTTCTCCATTTTTTGAACTCCATGAGGAATGTGACCTTGATTCTCACAATCTCTTTACTTCTGAAACTGATTGTACAATTCTGACGGAAAACATTGACCTTAGTTTTGAAGAATTGTATGGCGATGAGCTTGAATTCCTTAATATTGGAAGTAAAGAGATATCACCCATATTAGGTCACATTCCATTGTTGGACAATACATGTGGACTTGAGCTTCATTTTCTTGACTTGGACCAAATTCCTGAACTCATTCCGACTCCTGAACCATCACTTGACTTAAGTCACAATCCTGAGTCAGTATTCCTTCCTGAGTCCAAGTCAACCATTCTATCATTTCATACTCCATTCTGGGACAAGGATCTTAATAAACTTGACTCTGAAATTATTTTGAAAATTTGGAAATTGGATGGGGTCAAATTCCTAATAAAAATCATACATGCATACATCATTCTTGTGGGTCATATTCATGATATTTCTGGTGGGTTCCTCAAAACCCAAAGTAATGTTGATTAGGCCACGTTTCGTGGACCAATCAGACCACCACCGGAACCACCACCTTAAGGTAATTTTTTCCTTCTCTCTCTATTTTGTTTCATGCATACATATATCACGATGCATTGAGGACAATGCATGAAATAAGTGTGGGGGAGGGTTTACTAACATAGAGTTTTTAGATTTTCTTTCTTTTATACTTCTTTTAGAAATAAAAAAAAATATAAAAAAAACTTTTTGAAATAAGAGACAAAGTTTTGACCTATTTTTAAGAGAATTAAGATGTATCTTAGAAATTAAGAAAGCCTTAATTATGACATCTTAAACCTAGTTGAAATAATAGATCTTGTTTAAAATTATAGACTAAGTAAGTAAAATTGGTGAGATATTTTTATCTTGAATTTTTACCTTAGATAAATATGCACTTTACACTTACACATTTCTTGGGATGGAGACAAAGACCAAAATGCCATAAAAAAATAAAAAAAAAAGAAAAGAAAAATAAAGATATAAATAAAACATCACCTATTAAGCTGGATAAATGTGCCTCAAGAAGCATGATTATTCACGCCTAACGGTGGTAAAGGAAATAAATAATCCCCTTTAGTTTCGTGGCCTTTTTTACTCGAGACCTTAAACCCGAGGGATGTTTTCTCATCTGGTGCCCTAAGACCGTTTGGTTTGGGAGTCATCGGTTAAAGGCTCGTTACAAGGGTAAACTAGAAAGCCTAAACTAAGGGAAGAAAAAAGCATAAAAATATATATATATAAATAAATGGCTTGATGGTTGGAGTTGAAATCCCAGAAATTTTCACTGAGCACGGTGTGCATATTATCTAGGTTTTATGAAAGATAAAGTATTCAATCCAATTTTGAATTCTTACCTTAATTGAAGACAAGATCTTGCATAGAGACTAAGTTTAAGAAAGAATGATTATAGGTGGACTTATGACCTAAGATCACTTATATTTTTGCAAAAATAGTTCGAAAACATGTCTCTCTTTCAAAATGAGTTTTCAAAACACTAACATTTGTCTTCTTTCTTTATGGATTTTGTGGGTGTAATCCGCTGAAAACCCTCAGGAGACAACACTCCTCCCCTAGGGTAACCTAGAGGTTTAACGGCTTGTTGCACATGCTCAGTGCAATCGCGTCACCTGCGAAAGTGGTGTAATAAATTTGTAGTATAGTTTTTCTTTTTCTTTGTTTTGCTCGGGACGAGCAAAAGAATAAGTGTGGGGGTGTGATTGATACACAATATTGCATATTTTATCACATAATCCCCATGCATATTGCAAATAAATATATGATTTTTACTCATCTTCTCTATATTTTTACAGGTCCACAACTGAAATGAGAGAAAGCCCAATAATCACTTTAATTAGCAATAATTAAAAAGATTAATTCCAAGCCCAAGATAAAGCCCAAATTTGAATCCAGAATCCAGAGAGATCCGCGCGCCAACTCAAGATTCTAGAAGGCCACGTGGATAACAACCTCGTAACCAATCTGTACCAGAAATCTGTTGCCCAACAGATTCTGTTTTGCCGCAAATAGTTGTGGATCTGCGGCAGTTTTAAGGTTGTTGGATCCCGGATTTTGCGCCAACAACCTGGATCTTGAAGCTTCTCTCTGAGCCCTATAAATACTTCACTTGGACCTGCGAGCAAAGACGGAATGGAGAAGAGAGGAGAAATTAGTAGATGCTTGTAATTTTTGTAGGTTTTTCTCTAGGTTTTAGTTCTTTAGACCCTCTTCTTCTTCCCTAGAAATCTTTGTAAAGAGAGAGTTGTAAGAGAGAGAAAGCTTGTGTACATCAAGGAGGTGACATGACTTGTGAAGTAAGGATTCATCCATTCTCTTCTCTCTACTCTTGCATTTTCTAGTTTACTTGCTTTCTTTATTTCTTGCTTTACTTTCTTGCAATTTAGTTCATGCTTTGTTTTACTTTCCTTATGGCTTGTAGCTAACTTTTCTACATGTGCTAGCTAACCACTTACCTTTCTAACTACTATCTCATGGGTGATTGTTATCTTTAATCTTACAAGTTGGATGGTCTTCTCTTCTCCGATGGGTAAAACCCCCCGTCATCCAAGTGAGAAAGTAATTAGATCAACACGCAAGACGAATCTATGCCGATGAATCAACATGAGGCACGCATTCACCATCACGGAGTTTAGTAAGTTGTAGCAAGGAAGTAAGGTTAGCTAGCCATGGTTTTCTCATCTTAAATTCTTTCAAAGTTTTACTTTCTTTTAGTGTGAATACCAAATCCAATCTTGATTTTGATTTCTCTCGATTTTCCATCATGAACATATCCACCGATTCTTTCATTTCTTTTTCCATGTTTTATTCATTCTTTTAAAGCAAAGAAGAATCTTCGTTTTACTTTCTTCACTACGGACCGTAATGCTTCCATCGCTAGCTCTCCCTGAGAATCGACTCGGTATAGCTCTATGCTATAAGGGAGATTGGAAAGGGTACATTGAACATATAAATACATTTGTGGAGTGATACAAGCACTTGAGGTTGTTTCTAAACCTTATCTCTCTTTCCATTGAATATATTTGTGTGCAAATTATACTCCACAATACAACACCTTTCCCGTCTAATCAATGGTGGAGAAGGTGGTGGTGGAAATGGGCTCCTTGGTGTTTCATGGTGGAAAAGAGGAAGAAGAAGATGGTATGGAGGTGGTGTTGTTGTTGGAAATGGAGGAGGAGATGAAGGAGAGAATGATGGTGGAATTTGTGGTGAAAATGAAGGGAAGAGGTGGAGCATCTTGGCTGGCCAAGGAGGGAGCACCATGGCTGCGTTTGCTGCCATGCTCTCTGGAAACAAAAAAGAAGAAGAGAGGAAAAAGAATGAATGGAAGAGAGAGAAGGAGTAGGGTATATATATATATAAGGGAAATAATATTATAAGTTGACTTTGGGATCTAAATAATGAAACCTGCGTTTCATTGGAGGGAAATGGGTTGCGTCCCATGCAATATAAAAGGCTGCGTCCAGGCCAAAGAACTGGACGCGGGGAAAAATCCGCGTCCGCGAGTTTTGCGTTCGATGAATAAGACAAAAGGGTATGGTGATAAGATTTTGAGTTGACCTTGCAGGACAAGCATTAAATGCAGTATGGGGAGCCTCACTGCATTAAATGCGGAATCCAAGTTGGTGAAACTCGCGTCTAGCGAGGAGAGAGAAAAAAAGAAGAGTAGAATATCTGGATACTATTCCGGTATCTGGGAAAACACCGAAAACTCCAGAAAAGTCCAAAAAATAAAATAGCTTGGAAACCTTTCCAAAAATTCTCAAAAATAATAAATATTATAAAAAGATTTTTGGTGAAATCGATTTTCAAAAATTCAATCTTATTTTCAAAATAAAAATCATAAAGTCAACTGTTAATATCAGTCTACACCGGGTTGGCCGGATTTTTGATAAAATCTGAAAAATCTCAAAAAATGCCTAAAAGGAGAAAATATAATTCTAGGAAGTAATATGAAAGCGGAATCTAGAAATTTGATTCCAGTTGTAAACTAAAATTCCTGGAATCAACCAGTGATAGTGGCCGACACCGAATCCAGTGAAATTTTGATAAATTCAGAAAATTCTCAGAAAAAGTATTTAGATAGAAAATATGATTTTAAGAAATTATGGGAAAGCCGTTTCTTGAAATTCAACTCTGTTTGTAAATTAAAAATCCGGGAATCGGTCAACGGCACTGGTCGACACCGGTTTTGAAGATTTACAACTTAATTCAGGAAAATTCCAGAAAATCATGAGAAATCTAAAATATTAAAAATGATGTTTGAAATAGAAATCGGTCAAATCAGAATACCAGAAAGTCCAAATCGAACAATACTCTAGGATCGGGCTCCTGGTTCAGACTAGGGCTGACTCCGAGTTCACGAATCCAAATCCAAGGCAAAACGGTCATATAAATGATTCGTAATACAAAACAAATACCGAAACCAAATAATAATAATAATAAAATACGATTGAAAATACGAATACGCAACTAAGTACGTATTCAGGGAGCGGGGTGTTACAAAATGTTCAGCTGAAGATCAGAGCAAATCAGAAAGATAACACCAAATAAAAATCAGTAAAATTCGGATTTTTATAAATCCATTTTGGTTAGCTAAAGATCAACCGAGGATCATATCAAATACAGTGGGATAAATGGATAAAGAGAGATCAACGGATGAGATGAAGCAAGTTTGACTCGTATTCTGTCTGGATACATTTTAGTATTTGAATCATAACTTTTGCTGCCGAATCTCAAATCTGATGATTCAAGATGATCCAGAAAGAAGATTTAAAGAGCTACAACTCTTAGGTTGATCCCTATTTCTAATTCTATCATTTGATAAGTGATATTCAGTAATCAACACGTCAACAAACCGCAGATCAGAACTGAATATCCACATCAAATCAAGTTTGGAGATAAGGGGAGGATTCAAATTCAAAAATATTCAGCTTTTCCTATCATCATACTCCTCTAACCTCTGCAATTCTCTTATAAATACCTGCTATCTCAAAGGCCAGAAAAGGACCAAGCAGAGAGTAAAACTTAGGCTAATTTGTAGTTTGTAACTTAGGTTTTTATTTTCTTTCATGTAATTTTTATTTTCTTTATGTAACTGAGAGGAAAGGATACTTTCATGAAGGAATGAGAGCAAGCTTGTACTGTAGGCGACACCGGTGTAAGTGATCTCTTCTTCCATTGTTATTTGAATTGAATCAAAGTTACTTTTTCTTCTTTACTCTTGGTTTCGTTTACTCTCCTCTAATGTGTTGCAATCCAAGTGAATCTGATAGCCTCGAGACTGCTTCGCCATTGCAAGTGCCCTTGATGGCCTATGGTGATGAACAACCATTCTCTTGGTAGTATAGCTTGCCTTTTTATTCTTAGTGTAGATCAGCAATGGGGAAGATCCTACACGCCATGCTTGATTGCCTTCAAAGACAAGGTAAGTCATAGCTACGAATCCAAGGTATATGAGCACAAAATGGGTAAGTAACTTTTAGTTTCTTTCTTTTCTTTTAATTCTTTAGTTTAGAATACCGCAATCTACCACTTCTTTTATCATTCCTTTTTCATTTCTTTGTACATATCATTTCTTGTTTTTCTATCTTCGTAATCTACCATCTTCTTCCTAATTCAACTTTAACTCAATTTTTCCTTTTTCTTTTTAAGAACTAAAAGAAGATTTTTAACCATTCTTTGTAACCTAAAAGAGAACTTATTAAAAAGCTTCCATCGCTAGTCCCTCCTTATGGATCACGACCCGCATAGCCACTTGCTATTGCGGTAGCATTGAGTACCTTGCACTCTTTATTCTACATCTGAAATTCTGTATTTTTGTGCAGGTAACAATTCAATCAAATTTTGGCGCCGCTACCAGGGAGGGACGATAAGTTATTCTCATTTTAGATTTACATTTTTTGTTAACTTTCTTCTTCGTTCTTGGTGTACATGTTCAATAAGAAATTTTTGCTGCAGTGGACATATAAGTGACCCTGGACACTGCTCAAGAAAGCAAAGCCAGTAGCCCTCAGATTTGCTACATTCCTATGGCAATCTGAGTGAACTACTAACCTGTATTTTTTGCAGGTTGGCCGAATTGCAAAGTTTAATATCTGTACCTATTTAATTTCTTGTTTGACTCACTGTATATCCATTTTTAACACAATAGTAAAAGGCTGATTGTAAATGCTAAAAATGATTTAGACTTTACATTTAGGCACGTGTCTATTTCATTACATTTTCAATTTACTGTTGAAGAGTGCTGGAGCCAAGGTATGTGTACATAGCATTTAGTATAAGGTTCATTCTTGTATGAAATATTGCTTGAGTGTTAATTTTTTCTATATATTTGTACACTGCACTAAATCAATCTTAAGGGCTTGTCCTATAAACAAGATAAGGTGGGGAAGTCATTACCCTCCCTTAGCCCACAAACAATCTCCTCACTCACTAACCCAAGCCTAACTAAAACTGAGTAGACGTTGGCCCTAGGGACATCTCGGACTCAATTAGGAGATTATCCTAAGGGGGAAGGTGTTGGAATTTGACTCCAGCTAAATCAGTGTCTAAGGAAAGGGATTGAGGGGCGAAACCCCGAAGGCTAGTGGTTTGGCTTAATTAGGCCCGTCACTTTTGCGCGGATACCTCCCACCAATCTTGCCCTGACGTGGCTGATTAGCTTGTGGTTAAAGTCTACATTATACCTCCCGCGGACAGTCTAACCGGTTAGGAGCCGTCTAGGTCAAAGGTCTACCCTAACTTAGTTTAAATTTTTTCTTTTTCTTTCTTTTTATTTGTTTGCTTATTTGTTTGTTTTTCTTTGTTTGTGTTAACATTTCCTGTGTGATATGGCTTATAACAATAATTTTTCCGATTTTAATGGTAATCCATATTACACCCCGACCGCTTTTTCAAATATTACTAACCCGGCATATCATAACTTTAACCAACCTAGTGTGCTAGATTGGTCTTATTCGAATCATTACATGCCCCAGTCCCAATACTATGAACAAGACTGGAATAATCATCACTACTCTTCACAGAGTCAATGGGGATACAACTCCCCCAAGTCATATTGTCAACTACCCTATCAACATCCAGCTTCATATACTCCTTCTCCCGAACAACCATTAGAAGAATCAATTGACTGGAAAAAGAGGATGGAAGCCTTAGATGAGCTTGAGATATGAATTCAAATTTTAGAAGACTCAAAATCCCGTAAAAATTTTCAAATAACAGATCCTTACTCTATTTTTCAAGGAAAACATGCCAACTTAGAAAAGAGTATGAAAACCATGATTCAATGTCAAAATGATCCACTCGATATGATAGAAGCAAGAATTAGTAGATTGGAGAACATGCGTAGGAATAAGGAAACTCTCCCTATTCAATCTTTGACTATTCCCAACACTTCTAGCCATATTGATGAAAACCAAGAGTCATGGTATCTTGAAGACTTTGTCCAAGATTCAGTTTCACCACAAAGCCTTGAACTTGACCAATATCAATCCATTGACGAATTGATAAGTTTTCATTTTAATGAGATTGAACTTGATCATGAATGTGCATCCGATCCCCAACTTTGTGATTCAGTTTCCATCTTCGAATCTAGTTGACTCCAGTGTTCTTACCCAATTTTGACCAATTTTCTGAGCCAATATTTATTCCCGTACCCATAGATATTGAAATTGAATCACCAATTTTGGATAGTCACATTCCATTGATGGGAAAAGAATGTGAATATCTATTCTTGGACTTGGACTCAATGCTTGAACCAAAACTAACTCTCTAACCCAAGTCAACCATTCCACCAAGTTTGTATTGGTTCCTGAAACTCTTGAGTCCAAGTCAACTATTCCACCAAGTCACATTCTTTTGTTAGACATATGTATAGACCATGATGACTCTGTGATGATTTTCCAGGACTGGTCATGTAAAGGGAGTATGTTTCACGATAGGATCTTTCATGATCCTATTCATATTGGGGACTGTAAATATGTAAATAGAAAAGAGGTCAATAAAGGTAGATTCCATGAACCACCACATTATCTTGATTGGGTAGCAACGCTTGACCCAATCAGACCACCACCGGACCCACCACCTTAAGGTAATATTTTCCTTCCCTTTTTTGTTTTTCATGCATCTATGCATTAATTCATACATTAAGGACAATGCATGAGATAGGTGTGGGGGAGGGCTCTAACATAACTTAGGTTTTTTTTAAAAAAAACACAAAAAAAATTAAGATTTTCTTTACTTTTAAAAAAACTTTTCGAAAATAGAAATAATATTTTGACATATTTTTTTGTAAGAAATTAAGTCAATTTTAAGGCATAGGTAAATCCAAATTAGGATTTCTTATACTTAGTCAAAATAAGATTATCTGTTTGATTTTTAGAGTTAGGAAGATAATTTGTCAAAGTAATTTAGTCTTGATCTTTACCTTGATGAAATATGCACACTTCATATACTTAAACACTTAGGGTTCAAAAACAAAGATTCTTATACCTTAAGAAAATAAAAAAAAGGAAAATAAAGAAAAAATATATCTATGAAAGATAAACAAACCTAATTATTGATTAGCTAGGTGCTTTGGCCTAAGCAAGCCTTGGTATTTATGTGAAAGATGATTAGATAAATTTGAGAAAAAATATATAAAATTCTCTTATTAAGCTGGGTATTTGTGCCTAATAAAGTATAAGTATTCACGCCTAAAAGCAGTTCATAAAATAAAATCCTTAGTCTTGAGGCCTTGTTTGCTCGAGTCCTCAAGTCCTTGGGGTGTTTTCTCACCGGTGCCCTAAGATCGTTTGGTTTGAGAGTCACCGATTAGAGGCTCGTTACATGGACAAATTAGAAAGCCTAATAGAACTAAGAAATAATAATACAAAAAATAAAAAAATAATAAATAAATAAGGCATAAGCGTTAGAGTTAAAGAACCCTTAATCAAAATTTCACGGTCACAAAGGTGCATATGACTTAAGGTAAAGTAATAGACTAGATGAGAAGTACAATTTGACTCCTTACTTTGATTGATAACAAATTTTTGAATAGAGACTAAGTTTAGGAATGAAAAATTCGATTTTCCTATAATTTATAGATTACTTAAATCTTTCAATAATCTTTCAAAATGAGTTTTCAAAATACTAATATTTTTCTCTTTCTTTATGGATTTTGTGGGTGCAATCCAGTGAAAACCCTCACGAGACAAAACTCGTCCTCTAGGGGTAACCTAGAGGTTTAACGGCTTGTTGCACAAGCTCAGTGCAATCGCGTTACCTGCGAAAGTGGTCTAATAATCTTTGATTTAGTTTTGTTGTTTTGCTCGAGGACAAGCAAAAGATAGTTGTGGGGATGTGATCGTACTCATATTTTACATTCTTTTCATTACACTCCTACATTTATCGTGTAATAAATCTGCTAATTTCTTTATTTTAAATGTCTATTTTGTAGAAGATAATAATGAAGAGAAAGAGAATTAAACTAAATAAATACCAGTTAAAATCAGATTTAACTGGATCTATTTGGTTAGCTAAGGATGATCCCAGATCTTTTAAGAACAAATCAAGAATTGGGGTAAATGTTCAGCTGAAGATCAGAGCAAATCCGAAAGATAACACCAAATAAAAACCGGTAAAATTCAAATTTTATAAATCTATTTTGGTTAGCTAAAGATCAACCGAGGATCATATCAAATACAGTGGGATAAATGGATAAAGAGAGATCAACGGATGAGATGAAGCAAGTTTGACTCGGATTCTGTCTGGATATATTTTAGTATTTGAATCATAACTTTCGCTGCCGAATTTCAAATCTGATGATTCAAGATGATCCAGAAAGAAGATTTAAAGAGCTACAACTCTTAGGTTGATCCCTATTTCTAATTCTATCATTTGATAAGTGATATTCAGTAATAAACACGTCAACAAGTTGCAGATCAGAACTGAATATCCACATCAAATCAAGTTTGGAGATAAGGGGAGGATTCAAATTCAAAAATATTCAGCTTTCCATATCTTCATACTCCTCTAACCTCTGCATTTCTCCTATAAATACTACAATCTCAAAGGCCAGAAAAGGACCAAGCAGAGAGTAGAACTTAGGCTAATTTATAGTTTGTAACTTAGGTTTTTATTTTCTTTCATGTAATTTTTATTTTTTTATGTAACTGAGAGGAAAGAATACTTTCATAGAGGAATGAGAGCAAGCTTGTACTGTAGGTGATACCGGTGTAAGCGATCTCTTCTTCCATTGTTATTTGAATTGAATCAAAGTTACTTTTTCTTCTTTACTCTTGTTTTCGTTTACTCTCCTATAATGTGTTGCAATCCAAGTGAATCTGATAGCCTCGAGACTGCTTCGCCATTGGAAGTGCCCTTGATGGCCTATGGTGATGAACAACCATTCTTGGTAGTATAGCTTGCCCTTTTATTCTTAGTGTAGATCAGGAATGGGGAAGATCCTGCACGCCATGCTTGATTGCCTTCAAAGACAAGGTAAGTTGTAGTTACGAATCCAGGTATATGAGCACAAAAGAGGTAAGTAACTTTCGGTTTCTTTCTTTTCTTTTAATTCTTTAGTTTAGGACACCACAATCTACCACTTCTTTTATCATTCCTTTTCTATTTCTTTGTACATATCATTTCTTGTTTTTCCATCTTCGTAAATCTACCATCTTCTTCCTAATTCAACTTTAACTCAATTTTTCCTTTTTCTTTTTAAGAACTAAAAGAAGATCTTTAACCATTCTTTGTAACCTAAAAGAGAACTTATTAAAAAGCTTCCATCGCTAGTCCCTCCTTATGGATCACGACCCTCATAGCCTCTTGCTATTGCGGTAGCATTGAGTACCTTGCACTCTTTATTCTAAATCTGAAATTCTGTATTTTTGTGCAGGTAACAATTCAATCAAATTTTGGCGCCGTTACCAGGGAGGGACGGTAAGTTATTCTCATTTTAGATTTACATTTTTGGTTAACTTTCTTCTTCGTTCTTGGTGTACAGGTTCAATAAGGAATTTTTGCTGCAGTGGACATATAAGTGACCCTGGACTCTGCTCAAGAAAGCAGAGCCAGTAGCCCTCAGATTTCACTTTAATGAGATTGAACTTGATCATGAATGTGAACCCGATCTCCAACTTTGTGATTCAGTTTCCATCTTCGAATCTAGTTGACTCCAGTGTTCTTACCCAATTTGGACCAATTTTCTGAGCCAATATTATTCTCGTACCCATAGATATTGAAATTGAATCACCAATTTTGGATAGTCACATTCCATTGATGGGAAAAGAATGTGAATATCTATTCTTGGACTTGGACTCAACGCTTGAACCAAAACTAACTCTCGAACCCCAAGTCAACCATTCCACCAAGTTTGTATTGGTTCCTGAAACTCTTGAGTCCAAGTCAACTATTCCACCAAATAACATTCTTTTGTTGGACATATGTATAGACCATGATGACTCTGTGATGATTTTCCAGGACTGGTCATGTAAAGAGAGTAAGTTTCACGATAGGATCTTTCATGATCCTATTCATATTGGGGATTGTAAATATGTAAATAGAAAAGAGGTCAATAAAGGTAGATTCCATGAACCACCACGTTATCTTGATTGGGTAGCAACGCTTGACCCAATCAGATCACCACCGGAACCACCACCTTAAGGTAATATTTTTCTTCCCTTTTTTCTTTTTCATGCATCTATGCATTAATTCATACATTAAGGACAATGCATGAGATCGGTGTGGGGGAGGGTTCTAACATAACTTAGGTTTTCTTTTTTTAAAAAAACATAAAAAAATTAACATTTTCTTTACTTTTAAAAAAGCTTTTTGAAAATAGAAATAATATTTTGACATATTATTTTGTAAGAAATTAAGTCAATTTTAAGGAATAGGAAAATCCAAATTAGGATTTCTTATACTTAGTCAAAATAAGATTATTTGGTTGATTTTTAGAGTTAGGAAGATAATTTATCAAAGTAATTTAGTCTTGATCTTTACCTTGATAAAATTTGCACACTTCATATACTTAAACACTTAGGGTTCAAAAACAAAGATTCTTATACCTTAAGAAAATAAAAAAAGAAAAATGAAGAAAAAATATATCTATGAAAGATAAACAAACCTAATTATTGATTAGCTAGGTGCTTTGGCCTAAGCAAGCCTTGGTATTTATGTGAAAGATGATTAGATAAGTTTGAGAAAAAAATATATAAAAATTCTTTATTAAGCTGGGTATTTGTGCCTAATAAAGTATAAGTATTCACGCCTAAAAGCGGTTCATATAATAAAATCCTTAGTTTTGAGGCCTTGTTTGCTCGAGTCCTTAAGTTCTTGCGGTGTTTTCTTACCCGGTGCCCTAAGACCGTTTGGTTAGAGAGTCACCGATTAGAGGCTCGTTACATGGACAAATTAGAAAGCCTAATAGAACTAAGAAATAATACCACAAAAAATAAAAAATAATAAATAAATAAGGCATAAGCGTTAGAGTTAAAGAACCCTTAGTCAAAATTTCACGGTCATAAAGGTGCATATGACTTAAGGTAAAGTAATAGACTAGATGAGAAGTACAATTGACTCCTTACTTTGATTGATAATAAATTTTTGAATAGAGACTAAGTTTAGGAATGAAAATTTCAATTTTCCTATAATTTATAGATTACTTAAATCTTACAATAATATTTCAAATATTTTTCTCTTTCAAAATGAGTTTTCAAAATACTAATATTTTTCTCTTTCTTTATGGATTTTGTGGGTGCAATCCAGTGAAAACCCTCACGAGACAAAACTCGTCCTCTAGGGGTAACCTAGAGGTTTAATGGCTTGTTGCACAGGCTCAGTGCAATCGCGTTACCTACGAAAGTGGTCTAATAATCTTTGATTTAGTTTTGTTGTTTTGCTCGAGGACGAGCAAAAGATAGGTGTGGGGATGTGATCGTACCCATATTTTGCATTCTTTTCATTACACTCCTACATTTATCGTGTAATAAATCTGCTAATTTCTTTGTTTTAAATGTCTATTTTGTAGAAGATAATAATGAAGAGAAAGAGGATTAAACTAAATAAATACCAGTTAAAATCAGATTTAACTGGATCTATTTGGTTAGCTGAGGATGATCCCAGATCTAGTTAGAACAAATTAAGGATTGGGGTAAATGTTCAGCTGAAGATCAGAGCAAATCAGAAAGATAACACCAAATAAAAACCGATAAAATTCGGATTTTTATAAATCCATTTTGGTTAGCTAAAGATCAACCAAAGATCATATCAAATACATTAGGATAAACGGAGAGGAGAGGATACTTTCATTTTCTTTCATGTAATTTTTATTTTCTTTCATGTAATTTTTATTTTCTTTATGTAACTGAGAGGAGAGGATACTTTCATGGAGGAATGAGAGCAAGCTTGTACTGCAGGTGACACCAGTGTAAGTGATCTCTTCTTCTATTATTATTTGAATTGAATCAAAGTTACTTTTTCTTCTTTACTCTTGTTTTCGTTTACTCTCCTCTAATGTGTTACAATCCAAGTGAATCTGATAGCCTCGAGACTGGTTCGCCATTGCAAGTGCCCTTGACGGCCTATGGTGATGCACAACCATTCTCTTTCTAGTATAGCTTGCCCTTTTATTCTTAGTGTAGATCAGGAATGGGGAAGATCCTACACGCCATGCTTGATTGCCTTCAAAGACAAGGTAAGTCGTAGCTACGAATCAAAGGTATATGAGCACAAAAGTGGTAAGTAACTTTTAGTTTCTTTCTTTTCTTTTAATTCTTTAGTTTAGAACACCACAATCTATCACTTCTTTTATCATTCCTTTTCCATTTCTTTGTACATATCATTTCTTGTTTTTTCATCTTCGTAATCTACCATCTTCTTCCTAATTTAACTTTAACTCAATTTTTCCTTTTTCTTTTTAAGAACTAAAAGAAGATCTTTAACCATTCTTTGTAACCTAAAAGAGAACTTATTAAAAAGCTTCCATCGCTAGTCCCTCTTTATGGATCACGACCCGCATAGCCACTTGCTATTGTGGTAGCATTGAGTACCTTGCACTCTTTATTTTAAATCTGAAATTCTGTATTTTTGTGCAGGTAACAACTCAATCACTCACCATTCTTCGGATCAACAATTACTACTGTACCATGTGGAGCAACTGTACATACAGTGAACAATCCCGACCAATAACTTTTGAGTTTTCTCACAAAGATGTGAAGCCTCAAATTGTAGAGCAGAACTTTTTGCCCAGGGACAAAACTTTTTCGGTTGATGATTTGTTCGTGAAAATTTTTTATTCTGCGCTTTGTGATTCAGTCATTATCATAAGCTTTGTTCTGTATTTCCTCCAAGTTCAGATCTGCAGTTTTCTTAGTTCACCGGCTCTAGTCAGATCGAAGTTTAATTGCTTTATGGCTATAGTGCTTGGTGTTCTAAATTGACGGGCAGATGGCAGGCTTTTTTGAATATAACTCTATATCGAGACTACCAAGGACAGTCTTAAAAGCAGTCCGGTATGCCCATAGAGCATCTATCAGCTTGACCGACCATTCTTTTCAGTTTTGTCCTACCGTTTTCTCCAAAATAATCTTGATTTGCCGATTTGTCACTTCAACCTGCCCATTCGTTTGGGGATGATACGGGGAGGATAATTTGTGAGTGATGGATTATTTCTGCATCAGGGCTTTAAAAACCCTATTGCAAAAATATGACTCATTTTCACTAATTATTGCTCATGGGGTACCGAAACGAGAGAAGATGTTTTCTTTGAGAAATCTAACAACCACTTTGTTGTTGTTGGTCTTGGTAGGCACGACTTTTACTCATTTGGAGACGTAATCCACTGCAACCAAGATGAACTGGTTGCCCAATGAATTTGGGAATGGTCTCATGAAATCGATGCCCCAAACATCAAAAATTTTGACTTCGAGAATCCAGCTTAGGGGCATCATGTCTCGCCTCGAAATCTTCCTAGCCTTCTAATAGTTTGCACATGACTTTGAATCTTTTACTTTTAATGTTTATTTTTCCTCTTTTGTTTACCACTATTATGATTGAGATATAATTTTACTATTTTGTTGTGAAATAAAATATTATAATTCTAATAATTTGTGTATTTTGTTATAGTTATCACTATGTCAAACTTTACAAAGCTTGAGTTCATTCCACTTGATATCACGGAAAGAAATTATATATCCTTGTCATTGGCATAGAAATACATCTCGAGTCAATAGGTCTCATTGAGACAATAAAAGAGATGAACTCTACGTTATCGCAAGATAAGGCAAAAGCGACAATTTTTATACGTAGACATCTTGACGAGAGCTTAAGATGTGAATATCTCATAGTAAGAGACTCAAATGTCTTATGAAAAAATCTCAAAGAAAGATTTGATCATCAAAAGAAAGTTGTGCTTCATTCCACACATGATGAATGGAACGATTTGCGTTTCTAAGACTTCAAGAAAGTCAGTGATTATGACTCTGCAATATTCAGAATAGTATTTTAATTGAAATTCTGTAGGATGGATATCACAAACGAAGAAATGCTGGAGAAAATTTACTCAGTCATGTATCTAATATAACACTGCAACAACAATATCAGGTACGTGGTTTCAAGAAATATTCTGAACTAATTTCATCTCTTCTTGTGGCGTAGAAGAACAGTGAACTTTTAATAAAAAATCATCAGTCTCATCCTACTGATTCAGCAACATTTCCAGAAGCAAATGCTGTATTTTCTTAAAAATTATAGATGAGGATATAATCATGATCGTGGCCATGGATGTGGTCATGGTCGTGACCGTGATTGCGGTCAAAGTGGTTATACAACACTTTACAAGGTCAAAATGGTTATTACAACCCTTTACAAAATAACGCGATCCACAAGAAGCATCATGTGGAAAGACATGATAAAATAAAGATGTTCGTGAAAGTTCTCTCCAGAATCCTGAAGATTCTTATTATAAATGTGGTTTTAAAGGCACTGGTCTTGAGTTTGTCGAACATCAGAGCATCTTTTAAGCTTTACAAGGCATCCTTGAAAGAGAAAAAAAGGAAGTAAATTTTATGGAACATGATGATCCTATGGATGATTTAACTCATCTTGATACTTTAAATTTTACTGATGATTTTACTGACCTTTCAACTAATCCGGATTCTATGGATACTGGTGATAATTAGATATATGATTGTATTACTATGTATTGCGATTTGTAATTGTCAAAATTATCTTTGAATGTAACATTTCATTTATAATAATATGTTTGAAGTTTTATTCTCCTCAAATAATTTATTTTTTACATGAAGCTTGATATGAATTATACTAATGATGAAGTCAAGACCAAAACTGAAGATATTTGCATACCAGATAGTGGTATAACGCACACTATTCTCAAATATAAAAGGTACTTTTCTAATTTAAAAACAACAAAGGTAATCAATACAATATCAGGTCTGTACACTTGATTGAAGAAACTGGTAAAACCAGCTTCATATTGCCAAATGGAACAAAGTTTGTCATAAAAGATGCTTTTTTTCATCAAGGTCCAAAAAAATTTGTTGAGTTTTAATGACAGATATCTTCATGAATATGATACTCAGTCTTCAACTAAAGAAAATATGAAGTATATGTATCTTACTACTTATATATCAAGAAAAAAGTACATATTAGAAAAACTATCAAAGGTTTTCTCAAGATAGTATTACACATATATAAATGTGACTGAGTCATATATGGTAGTTAAAGAAGATACGCAGATATTAACTCTGTGGCATGACCTTTTAGGTCATCTTGGTTCAATAATGATCCGAAGAATTATTGAAAAAAACACATGAACATACCTTGAAGGGTCAGAAGATCCTTCAAATCAATAAAATTCTATGTAAGGCTTGGTTTCTTGGGAAATTAATCATGAGACCATCACCAACTAAAATAAAAATTGAATCGCCTACATTTCTTGAACATATTCAAGGTGATATATGTGGGCCTATTTACCCACTGTGGACTATTTTGATACTTTATGGTATTGAAAGATGCCTCTAGTAGATGATTAGACGTTGTCTATTATCAACTCGCAATGTGGCATTTGCGAAATTTCTTGCTCAGATAATTAAATTATGAGCATAATTTTCTGGTTATACAATCAAGTAAGTTAGACTTGATAATACTGGTGAGTTTACGTCTCAAACCTTTAATGATTATTGTATGTCAATTGGGATAGCTGTTGAGCATCCTGTTGCCGAGTAGATACACAAAATGGTTTGATTGAATCACTGATTAAGCGCCTCCAGCTTATTTCTAGACCATTAATAATGAGAACAAAGTTCCTATTTCTATATGGGGCAATGTAATTTTATATGTTGCGGCATTAATTCGCATCAGATCAAGTGCATATCATGAGTACTCGCCTTTACAATTAGCATTTGGTCAAAAATCAAATATTTTCCATCTCAGAATTTTTAGTTGTGCAGTATATTTACTGATTGCTCCACCACAATGTACAAAGATAGATCCTCAAAGAAGACTGGGAATATACGTTGGATATGAATCTTCTTCTATCATAAGATATCTTGAGCCTAAAGGCTGTGATATTTTTATGGCTCGGTTTGCCGACTGCCATTTCAATGAGACAATTTCCTAGCATTAAGGGAAGAAAAAAACAGCTGAAAAAAGAGATTACATAGAGTGAACCATCTTTATTGCATCTTGATCCTCACACAAAACAATGTGAGTCAGAAGTGAAAAAGATTATGCACTTACAAGAAATAGCAAGTCAATTGCCAGATGCATTCACTGATAAAAAGAGAGTGACTGAATTATACGTACTAGCAATATTTTCCTATTCATAATATGTGATATTATTAATGAAAGTGAGGATCCTGAACCAAGATTTGTCACTGAATGTGAAAATAGGCATGATTAGATTAAATGAAAAGATACTATACAGGCTGAATTAAATTTACTTAATAAGCGTAAAGTATTTGACCTATTGTCCTCACGTCTAAAATTGTGAGACCAGTACAATACAAATGAGTTTTTGTGCGAAAATGTAATAAAAAAATGAGATTATGAGGAACAAAGCTCGACTTGTTACACAAGATTTTTCACAAAGATCTGAAATTTATTATAAAGAAATGTATTCTCCATTAATAGATGCAATTATGTTTAAATATTTAATCAGCCTAGCAGTTTTTAAAATATAGAAATGCGCCTTATGAATGTTGTTCAGCTTATTTATATGGATCGCTTGATAGCGATATTTATATGAAAATCATTGAAGGATATAAGATGCCTGAAGCATCAAGTTCAAAACCCAAAGAATTATATTCGATCAAATTACAAAGATCGTTATATGGGTTAAAATAATTAGGGCGCATGTGGTATAATCGCTTAAGCAAGTATTCGTTAAAAGAAGGATATGTGAATAATCCTATATGCTCACGTGTTTTTATAAAGAAAACAATATTCAGATTCATTATCATTGTTGTCTATATTGATGATTTAAACATCATTAGGACTCATAAAGAAATTCTAGAAGCAATAATGTACTTAAAAAATGAATTTGAAATGAAAGACTACGGGAAACTAAATATTGTATCGGTTTACAGATTGAGCACCTTAAAAGTGAAATATTTTTGCATCAATCAAATTATACTGAAAAGGTCTTGAAATGCTTTAGCATGGATAAACTAAATTCTTTAAGCACTCCAATGATTGTTAGATCGTTGAATGTGAAAAAGGATCCATTTTGCCCTCGCGAAGATAATGAAGTGGTTCTTGATCCTGAAGTATCATACCTAAGTGTAATTGGAGCTCTTATATATCTTACTAATTGTACCCGATCAGATATAGCATTTGTTACTAATCTATTAGTAAGATTTAGCTCATCTCCTACATGGAGACATTGAAATGGAATTAAGCATGTATTTCATTATTTACATGGAGACATTGGAATGGAATTAAGCATGTATTTAGTTACTTTTGAGAAGCAACTAATTTTGACTTATTTTATTTCAAAGGATCAAAACAAAAAATAATTGGTTATGCAGATGCGGTTACTTGTCATATCTGTATAAATCAGGTCTCAAACAGGATATGTGTTCACATGTGGAGGTTATGCGATCTCTTAGCATTTACAAAAGCAGACACTTGTTGTCACTTCTAATCCTACTGAAGTCATAGCACTTCATGAAGCAAGTCGAGAATGTGTATGGCTAAGGTCTGTAACTTAACATATCCAAACAACTTATGGATTACCCGTCAACAGAAACAAGTCATGGCTGTAGACGAGTACTTTCTCTGTCACTCCGGCTGGAAGAGCCAAGGAGGCAGCGAGGGACGCCAGTGCATCTGCATGCGCATTTTGCTGGCGAGGTACATGGTCGATGTAGAAGTTTCTGAACCTCTCTGCCATGTAGATAGTTGCATTGTGATAGGATACTAAGTTTTCATGTCTGACTTTGTACTCCCTGCGAACTTGGTTAACGATGAGCTTTGAATCATCGTATGCTTTAAGATTTTTAATGCCAATCTCGTCGGTGATTTG
This sequence comes from Agave tequilana, assembly GCA_038442645.1. Lineage (NCBI taxonomy): Eukaryota > Viridiplantae > Streptophyta > Magnoliopsida > Asparagales > Asparagaceae > Agave > Agave tequilana. The sequence continues at coordinate 59,366 of JAVJIF010001068.1, forward strand.
CATCCCAATCAAGAGAGCATTGTATTCCTCTACATTGTTGGAACATGACTCAGTTAATGAGAATGCACAAGAGATTACATAGTTCTATGGGGAGACAAGTACTACCCCCACTCCTGCTATGATATTTCCTCGAGGACCTATTTTTGATGCGCCATCAAAGAAGAGTTGCCACACCTGTCCTTCGAAAGACATCTAGGTCAAGTAAACTTCAGCGATCTCATCTGAGAGATCTTCATAAAGCTTGGTCGTCCTTAGATCTAGATGCTCAGCTAAGAAATCTGTCACTGCCTGTCCCTTCATAGCTTTTTGTGGCAGGAATTGCATCTCATATTGAGAGAACAACATGGCTCATTTTGCCAATCGACCACTCAGTGATGATGGCCTCATCATAAGCAATCATAACAGGTTGACTTTTGATATGACTTGTATGGTTTGGCTCACCAAGTAGTGTCGCGGCTTATGAACGGCGAATACCAATGTCAAGCATTCTTTTTCGATCAGGTTGTATCGATGTTCAGCTCCGATCATTATTTTACTCGGTAATAGATTGCCTGCTCATGTCGCTGATCATTATTCTGGGCTAGCAAAGCTCCTAGAGAATAATCCATAGCTCAAATTTATAATAGGAAAGGTTTTCCTGACACCGGAGCTGTAAGGATAGGTGGATCGTGAGGTACTACTTGATTTTCTGGAACGCTTGTTAGCAAGCATCGTCCCAGATGAATGAAACACACTTCTTCATCAATTTGGTGAATGGTTGGCATCATCCTGAGAGATTTGAGATAAACCTCCGGATATATGTCAGTTGCCCTTGCAATCCTCTAAGCTCTCTAAGATTCCTTGGAGGTTGCATCTCCTGGGCGGTGCGGACTTTCTCTGGGCCGAAGTGGATTCCTTTGGATGTCACGACAAACCCTAGAAATTTACCGCTAGCTTCCTCCAGGAAGAATTTGGTGGGATTCATCTTCAATTGATGCGCCCGCAAGATATCGAATACTGCCTTTAGATCTGCTATGTGATCACCTTTGGCACGGCTTTTCACTGCAATATCATCTACGTAGCATTCCACTATTTTGTGTGTATGCTCGTGAAAAATTGCATTCATAGCTCTCTCGTATGTCGCCCCCGCATTCTTCAATCCGAAGGGCATGACATGTTGGCCTAGAGGCCTTCCACTCTAGTTTTGATGATGATTAACTCATGTAGTTATGTTTACTAATAATCTTGTGATGTTTAGTTTCAGATCTTTTACCAAGATATTAGTAGGTGTTTAGCTCCAACACAGATGTTTTGGAAGCTTTCACAAGGTGATTCAAAAGCCCGAGCATCAAAGAGCATATATAGCACTCATTGGAGTCAAGCTCGGTGGATCACGGTTTGGATCGAGTCGGCTTTAAGACGGAGTTCTACAAGAAGACTTCGGTACCTTTAGTTTTGTTTAGATCCATTTGTAAAGATTAGATAGTGTGATATGCTCAAGTTCACAACACACACACGTCTCATGTTTTGGATATTGGTTTTCGGTTTTTGGTTTAACCAATCTTGGTTTTCATGAATAGTTAATATCAAGCAAGTTTAATTGGTTTAATGTATATTAGATATGTTCTATATACATGTATGCTTTATATCTTAGACAAACTTATCTTGATATGCATATTCATGTATTTGGAGTTTAGTGTTTTAAACAAAACATATTTTCGGATTTAATATAAAAACAATGATATATATCTTTTATGTATATTGGATTATATCCATATACAACATGCTTCAAGTTGTTTCTATATCATGTTTTTATATTTGAATGAGTTTTGAAAAAAATCGAATTTTCATTTGAAAAATCCAAGTTTAGGAAAATACAATTTTTGGTTTTTGGCAAAATTTATAAGTCACAAAAATGGTTCAAAAAGTTTGAAATTTGTGTTGAAATTTTTCACACAATTTTATATATCAAAGTAATATGTTAAAACTATTTTTGTGGATTTTTAGAGTTTTTATGGAATTTATGTGGCAATTAAAAACTAAGTGTTTCAGCCCCTTAATGCTGCCTGCCAGGCTCTGGCGGTCGACCGGACCGGTCGACCGACGTGCACACAAACGTGCACGCAGCCAGCCTTTTGGGCCGGTCGACCGACTGAAAGCAACCCACTCTCGGGTTGCTCCGGTCGACCGGGCGGTCGACCGGCCAGAGAGCTGTTGCTCTCTGGTTCAGGGCCCGGTCGACCGGGCGGTCGACCGGTAGTTGGCAACAGTGAAAATTTGACCGTTGGCCGGTCGACCGGAAGGTCAAAACTGGCCATAATTGCTGCCAACGGCTAGTTTTTCTAAAGAGCTATAAAATGGGTTTTCTCTTAATAGTTTTCAACAAGTTTTTAGAGAGATAATTTCTGATCTTACTAGTGTTTTTACAGCAATCAAAAGAAGTTTTTGGGCTCAAAAGTTTACATTTAATTTGGTGTTTTCTAGGGTTTGGAAAATCAAAGAAAAGTGTTTTTGGGAAAAGTTTTTTGATTCAGCTTCTTCATTCTTATTTCTAGTTTTTTTCAAGAATTTTCTTTGAGTATTTATTTTCCATTCCTTTGGTTTTTCTCACACTTGAGCTTCATTCTATCCGATCTATAGGATCTTTATATTTGTGGGAAAAGAAAGTGGTTTGTGGTCTTTTGATCACCAAGTTGTAAACCCTTATCATTGCTTGGCTTTGTGCCTTTCCCTCTTAGTGTAGAGGAGGTTGTGCAATTGGGTTGTATCCCTCAAGTTGTGAGGTGATCCTTGTTTGGCTTTGTGCTTATCCCTCAAGTTGTGAGGTGATTGATATTGGTGGCTTTGTGCCTAGCCTCTAAGTGTAGGGGTGGTGTTTGTAAAGAGAGGAGTTCGGTACTCCCGGTTGTTGTTGCCCCAAATCCTCGGTGGAGGTTCTCTGTGTGGGAGTCCTGCGTGGACAATCTAGTGGATTCGAAATCCTTCTGGGTGAAGGCGGGGACGTAGAGCTGGGTGCTCGAACCTCAAAACAAATCTTATTGTTTGCGCTTGATCCATTGACTAACTCTCTCTCTCTCTCTCTCTTTATATTGTGCCATTGCATCATTTCATATTGCTCATTCATGTTATATGCTTGGCTTGTTGGTGTGTGCCTTACTTGTGCTTAACCACGAGAGCTTCATATAGCGCCTCAACTCTTATTCAGAGAAATCAAGAGGAGTTAGTCCAGAGCCCTTCACGGGGTATTCGGCTACACTCGTTGGTTGCATTAAGTGTTGATTGCAATTAAGTTTTAATTTCCGCATTTAGTTTAATTGATTAGCACCATCACCTATTCACCCCCCCTCTAGGTGATTTCAATTGGTATTTTAGCCTACGCTCCTGATATTAGGTTTAACCACCTAGGAGTGTGATCTTGATTTTGCTAATCTACATTTGCATTTGCATTTGCACACATATAGTTTGCACTCATGGATAGCCCTCCCATATTTGATTACTCTAAACTAGATATATGGAAGGTTATGATGAGTTGTCATTTGAAAGTCCTAGGATATAAGGTTCACCTTGCCATTACCAAGGAATCCTACCTTAGTGATAGCAAGCATATAGAGGCCAATGCAATAGCCCTAAAGGCACTTAGATCATCTCTTCATAAAGATTACTTACATGTGTTTTCTCACTATGAATCGGCTTTTGCAGTATGGAGCATTTTGACTTCTCCCGAGCTACCAAAGATTATCGATAAGATGAGGAGATCTAGAAGAGATGAGTCTGATGAACATTGCTTCATGGTCCAAGGGAATGACTCCCTTGAGGTACAATCGGAATCTCAACTAGATGCTAGCACTAGTTCCTATTGCCATGAATGTTTAGAAGCACAAGCTATGAATGATGAACTTGCTAAAAATTGTGAAAATTTGATTTCAAAATATAAACTTTTGAAAAAGGATAATCTTGTTTTAAAAGAAAAAATAAAAATTTATCTTCTAAACTTGAAAATGTTTTGCAAGAAAGGGATGAGATTTTAAGTGAACTTGACTCATTTAAATCACAACTTGATCTTGCACTTAATGAAAACAAAATTTTGAAAAGTAAAAATGATTGTCAATATATTTTGATGAAAAATAAGGATTTAACTTCAAAATTTGATTTGTATTAAAAGAGAATAATTCCTTGATAAACAAAATTGACTTAATTTCACAAGAGTTGAAAGAGTGTTTAAAGAAAAATATTTCTTTGCAAAATGATTTTGACACTCATGTTTGTCATGCTAGTGTAGCTTCACCTATTTTATCTATTGCATGCTCCACTTTATCTTCTAGTATTGAAAATGATATAAATGATTTGAAGAAAAGTGTGGATTATTTGGGCTCCACTCTGAGCCATTGTGTCATAAATCATACACGGTTGGAATCTTTGTTTCGAAAGAAACAAGTTCCTGTTATGCATGCTCCTCACGGTCACACACATCACATGTATGCTCATGTGTACACTTGTACATATTGTGGACATAAGGGCCACCTTGCTAGATTTTGCTATGATAAGATACATGATGAAAATTTAGCAATTAAGTTTGTTTGGGTTAGGAAAGGTGCTAACCCCTATGGACCCAAAAGAGTGTGGGTACCAAAGACCACCCCTATTGTATTTGATATAGGTGTGGCTCTCGCATGACGTGAGAGTGATGGTGCCTTGAGGTGGATGTGTTCCGAGCTTAAAAGAGGACAATTTGGATGCATCACTTTCAAGGGGAGTTTGGTGGAAGGACCACCTTGTTTTGGAGACATGGAGAGTTGCCTTCTAGGTTTTGGTAACGGTCTCTTACTCCTTCTTTATTGTTTGCATGCTTTTCATATTGATTGATTTATAGCATGTCTTGTTTATTGTTCATTGTGTCATATGCCATGTTTATTAGATTAGTGATATACATGATTAGTATTTGAGACACCCATGTTTAATATGGATTATATCTTTGTGTTCTCATATTTGTTTTAACTAATATGTATGTCCTAGATCTATGCATGTGTATGTACATAATAATCATATGTATGTTTATGAGTTTTATTTTGATGCTTCATGCTTTGATTACTTGTTTGAATGTTAGTTTTCATTAAAACTAGGATATATTTATATACTTGTATATATAATGAGCTACAAATAGACTATTATATGTTTGTGCTTGAACGCTCATTTGTACCCATTAGATGTACTAGTATAGTCTAGTTTTGATGATTCATACATTTAACTTGTATTCCCTTCTTTGTACATGTTTTCCTTATTTATATGTTTAACTTCATGCATATGTCAATCTTGTCTAAACTATTGATTATACATATACATCCTTGAGACACGTGTCTTCATGCATATACATTTGTAGACTCGTTATGTTTTGGATATGTATGTATACTTTAGTTTGAACATGACATACATATACCTTGAAGAATTCTAGTTTTGATAATTTTCATGATTACGGAATTTTGAGCTGTTTCATGATTATATGTTTCACATAACACTTGTGCACTCACTTCATTTAAATGTTTCTCATGATTGTGTTTTCATGAGTATGATATGAGCTTTATGGACTTTGAGTGTTTAGTGACTATATGATTTACATGTTTTTCATGAAATATAATTTTATTTTATTCCTTGCTTCAAGGGTTTCGTACTAGTTCACAAGTTTTTCATTAAACTAGTTCGTATTCTTTATATGGTAGAGTTTTCAAATATGCTAAACCTATTTTCAAATCTATTTTTGAAAACCCCTATCCATTTAAGGGCGGTTGGTTGGGCGACCATGCCTTGTATGTTCATATTGAAAATAATTTTAAACAAGTGCATGAAATGGGTGGTAGGTAATATAAGTTATACACTTGATCTTATTATTGTTTCAATTGGTATCATTGGATCGTTTCAATTGGTATCAATATTGACATTCTCTTTGTATACTCATATATGTTGTATTTGTACTCAATGATATCACAAATTTTAGTTTTGCAAAATCAAGCTTAGCATAACCCAAAACTTGATTTTTAATGAATATCATATTTCAATTGATTAGTTTTCAATTGGTATCCTAATACAAGCTTATGCATCGTTTTATTTGATATTTCATAAAAGGGGAGAAAACTCGTATTTCATCTTTCAATTGGTATTTTGTTTTTCACTCCCATACTTTATGATGAAAAATGATTAAAAAAATGAATATTGATTTTATTTTGGTATCATATGTTCAAAATGAAAAATACTTACTATTGGTATCATGATATTTATTTGTTTACTTTTAATTAGTATCTTAAAAATTGATTTTCTAAGATATCTCAAAATTTGTTTTATTGAGAAAATTCAAAATGTTGTTTTAATAAAAAATATTAAAAAAATGTGTTTTGATTTATATTGCCTATATGCAAGGGGAGCTTAACATCTCTTCTACATATAGATTCATGTTGAGTGTATCCTATATTGTGGAGCTTGACAACTCTTCTTTATGCGGTACACGTGTGTAGGGGGAGCTTCACATCTCCTCTTATGCATTGCATATTATGTGTTATGTGAGTTAGGGCTCATCATCCCTTCTTCATGTAATACATATATATAGGAAAGTTAACTTAGCGTCTTCCTCTTCATGAATGTATATCACATATATCTATTTATTGATTTGTTTCGAGATTTGTTCGATTTCACCTCTTTGTTGATTTTTGATTTCTAACAAAGAGGGGGAGAACATTGTTTTGTTTTTACTTTAACCCCTTTGTTGATGATTGACAAAAAGGGGGAGAAGTATTTTAGTATATATGCATGTTTTTAGAAAAAGGATTTATGTTCATACATATTATTTTGTTTTGCAAATAGGAGAAAAAGAATTCGATGTGTTTCATGCTTGTTTATGCATGTTTATCTTCTTGTATTTGCATACATGTTTATGAGCTTTCATTGCATATATTTAGTGTTTATTGCTATGCATGAGTTAAGGGGGAGCTTCTTTGAAGCTTAACTTTAATCCATGCATATATAACTCCATGAGTTTTGTCATCATCAAAAAGGGGAGATTGCTGGCCCAGAGGCCTTCCACTCTAGTTTTGATGATGATTAACTCATGTAGTTATGTTAACTAATAATCTTGTGATGTTTAGTTTCAGATCTTTTACCAAGATATTAGTAGGTGTTTAGCTCCAACAAAGATGTTTTGGAAGCTTTCACAAGGTGATTCAAGAGCCCGAGCATCAAAGATCTATATAGCACTCATTGGAGTCAAGCTCGGTGGATCACAGTTTGGATCGAGTCGGCTTGAAGACGGAGTTCTACAAGAAGACTTCGGTACCTTTAATTTTATTTAGATCCATTTGTAAAGATTAGATAGTGTGATGTGCTCAAGTTCACAACACACACACGTCTCATGTTTTGGATATTGGTTTTCGGTTTTTGGTTTAACCAATCTTGGTTTTCATGAATAGTTAATATCAAGCAAGTTTAATTGGTTTAATGTATATTAGATATGTTCTATATACATGTATGCTTTATATCTTAGACAAACTTATCTTGATATGCATATTCATGTATTTGGAGTTTAGTGTTTTAAACAAAACATATTTCGGATTTAATATCAAAAACAATGATATATATATCTTTTATGTATATTGGATTATATCCATATACAACATGCTTCAAGTTGTTTCTATATCATGTTTTTGTATTTGAATGAGTTTTGGAAAAATCGGATTTTCATTTGAAAAATCCAAGTTTAGGAAAATATGATTTTTGGTTTTTGGCAAAATTTATAAGTCACAAAAATTGTTCAAAAATTTTGAAATTTGTGTTGAAATTTTTCACACAATTTTATATATCAAAGTATTATGTTAAAACTATTTTTGAATTTTTAGAGTTTTTATGAAATTTATGTGGCAATTAAAAACTAAGTGTTTCAGCCCCTTAATGCTGCCTGCCAGGCTCTGGCGGTCGACCGGACCGGTCGACTGACGTGCACACAAACGTGCACGCAGCCAGCCTTTTGGGCCGTCGACCGAGCGGTCGACCGACTGAAAGCAACCCACTCTCGGGTTGCTCCGGTCGACCGGGCGGTCGACTGGCCAGAGAGCCGTTGCTCTCTGGTTCAGGGCCCGGTCTACCGGGCGGTCGACCGATAGTTGGCAACGGTCAAAATTCGACCGTTGGCCGGTCGACCAGAAGGTCAAAACTGGCCATAATTGCTGCCAACGGCTAGTTTTTCTAAAGAGCTATAAAATGGGTTTTCTCTTAATAGTTTTCAACAAGTTTTTAGAGAGAAAAATTTCTGATCTCACTAGTGTTTTTATAGCAATCAAAAGAAGTTTTTGGGCTCAAAGGTTTACATTTAATTTGGTGTTTTCTAGGGTTTGAAAAATCAAAGAAAAGTATTTTTGGGAAAAGTTTTTTGATTCAGCTTCTTCATTCTTATTTCTAGTTTTTCCCAAGAATTTTCTTTGAGTATTTATTTTTCATTCCTTTGGTTTTTCTCACACTTGAGCTTCATTCTATCCGATCTATAGGATCTTTGTGTTTGTGGGAAAAGAAAGTGGTTTGTGGTCTTTTGATCACCAAGTTGTAAACCCTTATCATTGCTTGGCTTTGTGCCTTTCCCTCTTAGTGTAGAGGAGGTTGTGCAATTGGGTTGTATCCCTTAAGTTGTGAGGTGATCCTTATTTGGCTTTGTGCTTATCCCTCAAGTTGTGAGGTGATTGATATTGGTGGCTTTGTGCCTAGCCTCTAAGTGTAGAGGTGGTGTTTGTAAAGAGAGGAGTTCGGTACTCCCGGTTGTTGTTGCCCCAAATCCTCGGTGGAGGTTCCCTGTGTGGGAGTCCTGTGTGGACAAGCTAGTGGATTCGAAATCCTTCTGGGTGAAGGCGGGGACGTAGAGCTGGGTGCTCGAACCTCGAAACAAATCTTGTTGTTTGCGCTTGATCCATTGACTCTAACTCTCTCTCTCTCTATTGTGCCATTGCATCATTTCATATTGCTCATTCATATTATATGCTTGGCTTGTTGGTGTGTGCCTCACTTGTGCTTAACCACGAGAGCTTCATATAGCGCCTCAACTCTTATTCAGAGGAATCAAGAGGAGTTAGTCCAGAGCCCTTCACGGGGTATTCGGCTACACTCGTTGGTTGCATTAAGTGTTGATTGCAATTAAGTTTTAATTTCCGCATTTAGTTTAATTAATTAGCACCATCACCTATTCATCCCCCCTCTAGGTGATTTCATGACAGTATAGCAATACACCCCTAACGGTGTCCTAAAAAATGTATGCTTCTCATCGTCAGGGTACATCTTAATTTGATTGTATTTCAAGAATCCATCCATAAAAGACATCCGTTCGAACCCACACATGTTGTCGATCATGACATCCGTGATTGAAAAAGGGAACTCATCTTAAGGACACGCCTCATTTAGATCACGAAAATCAATCCAACCCAGATCTTCCCATTTTTCTTGGTAACGGGGACGATATTAACAACCGAATCAGGGTGTTGTTCTTTCCTAATAAAATCGGAGTCTATAAGCTTCTTGACTTCTGACTGAATTGCTTCCATTATCTCCGGGCGGAACCATCGTTGTTGTTGCTTAACGGGCTTCGCATCCGGATTGATGTTGAAGCGATGTATAGCCACTTGAGGGTCGAGCCCAGGCATATCCATGTAGTTCCAAGCAAAAATATCAATATACTCTCACACAAGAGATATTAGATTTTCTTTCTCAAGGGGATAAGCTTTCACTTATAAAGATGGGCTTAGGATTAGCCTCATTTCCCAGATTAATCTGGGTTACCTTATCCGCTGTGGGTGGTTCGCGTTGTTCAAAACGAATATCCCAGAGAGTATTTAGGTGTTTGATTCAAGGATCTGTATCTGACTGGATCATTTCTTCATCTCCATCTTTCGGGTGGCTTGTTGAAACCATGTTTACCGAAAGTTCTTTGAAGATGTTATCGATAATGACATCTGACTCCCACATGACGTGCCTGACGAGTGATTATGGTGTAATGACCCTTCAGACTCAGAGGCTAACGGGATTGGACTTGATACATAGCCCAACCCCTGCGAGTTTGATGATAATAATCAAGGGCTTTTCCTTTTGGCACGAAGGATCGAAGTAGTGTTCTCCTTCCTTTACCGAAGTTCAAGCTAGGACTACTTGTTAGGTCATACCCCATGTTCTCCATCATTCTGAGTACACTTGACTTGTAATGAGAGAACTAAGGAAGTTCAGTCTCACTTTTTGACTCTTCGCAAGTCGTTGGTTTGGACTCGACTCTTCCGAAAAGGATCAATTTTTGGCATTTGCGTCTTGCCGGGACCTTGAAGAAAGATCTGTGCGCATCATTGACGCTTTAATATACCATGAGAGATGGTCTCACGGTACATGCAATAATGTCAGGGTATCTATGGCCGACCAGGGGTCATCATCTACATCGGTACTAGTATCTGATGGCATAAAATCAGAAGCAAATACAAAAAAGTAAGCCAAATCAACTCTTCATTAATATACCACTCACCTACATCATTGGCGGTGTTATTGTCATAGAGCTTATTAATGCTCGTTACAAGTGGATTCAGCTCCCAAAGACATTCTTCTTCTGCCTCAGGCTCGACATCAGCTTCGTTACCAGAGTCTAGTTCCTCTGGCTGGGGATTCTTGTTTGTCTCTAGAGAATCTTGATACAGGAGGGAATCTGTGAAGTAGTTCTCTACCCCTTTGAACGGATACCTTTCGACGATCAACGTTCAGATTTTTTCCATCTTCATCAACATACTTCATGACTTGATGGAGGGTAGGGGACGATGGAGTTGCAAGGAATCCATGGTTGTCCCAGCAGCAAATTATATGAAGTGTGGGCATCGATAACATAACACGTCACCTCGGATCTTAGGTCCCCAATCTGACATTTGAGTTTAATCTTTCCCATTGGGCGCGTACCATTAGCGTTGAAACCGTGAATGGTAGTTTGAGTGGCGCTCACTCGGTGAGTAGGGATTCCCAAGTGCTGCTTGACCCGGCGGGGCATGATGCTCAACGCGGATCCTGGATCCACCTGAATACGGTTCACTTCAGATGATCCAATATACCTTGTGAAGTATAGGGGCCTATCATATTTTCCCTTAACCTGTATGTCGTCTGGAGTGAAGGTTATGCAGGGGTAAGTTGAGAGACGTGGGGCAGTTTTCTTCATCTTCCTCCTATGGTTCAGCCAGAATCTGGGCCATGAAGACCTCAGCATCAGCTAAAGCTTCTCTCAGAACTTTCCTTGTTGACTTTGTTAGTCTCAGGAGCTTATAAAGGGTGATCCTGGCCGGGATATTGGCCAGTTGATCTAAGACATCAAAGCGGTAAGGTGCTGAAGATCCTTCCGCTTTATCCTTCAGGAGGGCCTTGGCATACTAAAGCTCATTTTGCTTCTCCACGGGTTGCTTCGTAGATTGCTTGGTTGGCTCTGGGGTGGGTTTAGAAGGATTTACCACCATTTCGTCGTATTTCTTCAAGTACGACTGACCCGATGGGACCCTGCTACGAGCAGCGCATTCGGTTCTGTAGCAAGGATGATTGTCTCCTCCTCCGAATCAGATAGCGAGGGATATCGGTTTCTGCTTTTTAGGAGGAAGTACACTCCACATTGTAAGGCGAAGCTTTTGCTTTACCCCTGGACTTCCTGTTGGTAATAGTAGTCCACTGGGGGACTTCCACGAGGTCGGGATGAACCCAGATGATTTATATTGAGTACCCTTAGTTCCCCTTTCGGTATGGGAACTACTCTGGCAGGCGTTGGAGGCTGGAACCCGAATTGAAGAAAATGACGTCACAGTTGCTATCACTTTCTTCTGCCCCGGGCGAAGCTTGAGCACCTCCGCATCAATTAAAACTTAGAGAATGTCTTTGAAAACATAACAACTGTTGGTAGGGTGCCCCAGCATCCTGTGGTACAAGCAATAATTGGGGTTATCGGTCTTGCCCACCTCTTCAAGACGTCTAGCTTCAAGAAGCTTCAGTTTGTTGCTCTTGTTGGCTAACTTGAAGAACGAATCAACATGCTCGTCCTTGAAGGAGTACTGCTTATTGGCGCGTGGTTGGGTTGAAAAGCTACCCCCTCTAGCCGGTTGAAGCTTAGAGGGAGTCTTTCTCTGTCATCACTGTGTCCTTCCTTTTAGCTGGGAAAGATGCTTCTGACGCGCGCCTTATTGACTTCTCTGGTCTGGGCTTGCTTTCTTCTGCCTTAACCCTGGCGATAATCTCTTTTGCCTGTTCGCCTTGCTGTACCAATTGCTTTTAGGTACGGCTTTTAACTACTTCTATCTGAGCTAGGAGTGAGCTTTGCAAATTATGATGGCATGTTTCCACCAGGATAGTCTGGGTCACACCGCTAGGACATCAGAGTGCCATATTCTGAAATCTCTCCACAAATGCTTTAACTGACTCTTTTTTCGTTGCCTCATCACCTGGAGAGTTGGCATGGTAATATCTGAGTCGTCTTCGAAGAAGCGTGTAAGGAAAAGCTTCTCTAGATCACCACAGTCTTGATAGAGCCTTCAGGGAGCTTCATGAACCCCTTCAGGGTGCTGATGAACAAACGTACCAAGATGGCATCATTTGATACTACATTCCCTGTTTGAGACTTGAAGTCGTATATATGCTAGTTCAGTGACCCCTTGTCGTCGAAGGCCTGCAGGGTTGGAGCTTTGAACTTAGGAGGGTATAGGACAAGATCTCACTCAGCCGGGTATGGTCGAACCACCCTACTTCTTACAGGCCTTTCCGATTGGCAAGGGCTTCAAGACGCTGTTCCAATTTACTCATTCTTTAGAATGAGTGCTCATATTTTCTGAGTTGCCTTCCTCTTCAGATGGAGGTTTGGACGACTCAGAGTTGAAATACTCCTCTCAGTATGTGCAGAAGATGAACTTCTTGGAAGGCGTCCTATCCTTAGGCTTCTTTTTTTGTCCTCAAGCAATTACGAAAGCATCTACTTGAGGTTGTCGATAGATTCTTGTTGAGCATGAATTATATCGAGTTGCTCCCTCTGAGCCTGGGCTTGCTGTTCAAAGCGTCTGGTCATTTGTTCAGGAGTGCTTGCCATATATGCAAAGGCTTCTTTCTCTACAGAAGAGTTCGAGGCCTGTGATTCTATGATGGCAGAGTGTGACTCACTTACTTCGATGCCCTGGGTTAGGGCACTGTAGTCCACTAGGCTATCACGCTAGTTCGAGTGCGAGTATACTGGTATACTTCTTCGTTCGGTGTCAGACTCATCAGAGCTGACTATTGGTTGCTTTCTCTTAGTTTTGCTTAGCGTAATGCTTGGACCCACCACATTCGCAGTAACTTCAGGGTACTCCGCATCTGAGAAAGTTCTCCTTGTGTAGGAACGACGCCTTTTGGCTGAGCGAGAGACTGACGTAGATGATAACCATTTGAACACCCACTGTTTGCAGTGGCATTCAGAGAGCACCATTGTGATGAGTCGTTCACAGTAGCATAATGGAGTGATTTGATGAACACTCCTCTTCTTTGTCAAGTAATTCCTTAGATCCATCAAAGGGGGATCGAAAAGACCAGCCTTGAGTCTCTGAGGACGACGACTGTTCAGCTTCCTTCTGACCCTAGCCGTCGGAGAGTGAATGTTAACCTTATGTCGCAACTCCGAGATGCAAGTCTCAGGGGCACAGGGTTGAGAGACGCGGAGTTCACGTTCTGTACAACAGACGCGGCTCTCGCATTTTGGCTTTGAGACGTGGGTCTCGTGCCTCTGTTGAGAAGAGAGGCGGACCTCGCGTTACTGATTGTCGCGTTTGTCTGGCGACACTTGAGAAACACAGACTTCGTGAGTACCACGTTCTGTCATAGAGATGCAGGTCTCGTATCTCTGAGAAGAAACGCAGACTTTGCGTTGCTGAACATTGCGTCTGTGAGGTGAAGTCTTAGAAATGCGAGCCTCTTGAGCTCTACGTTTTGGTATCCAGACGCAAACTTCGCGCGTCTGATGCGGTTCAGAAAAGATGCAGGCATGAGCCTCGCGTCTTGTATCTGCTAGATAAATGATTTTTCTAGCTTCTTGCATCTATTGTCGACGTGCGCGTTACCTTTGTCGACGTTCAGCATTCCGGTTATCCTTCACGGGTTGTTGGGAACTCCCGTAACCTAGAACTCGGGAAGAGAAAGGGCATGGCAAGGTTAGCCTTCAACGACATTGGCCTCGCCGGTCTCGTGGGAGACGTTGACGCGGGCCACGCGCGTGACGCGGCCAGAAATAACCCTATTTTCGCAGGTCATTTTTAATGAAGTCTCCGAAGAGACTTGATAGTGGATCTCCCAGGAGACCCTACGGTACTGTCGTACCACCCTAGGGCTCTTGGAGCCAGAAGAGAGGAACTCTTCATACTTTTCCTGATTGAATTCCACGATAAGTGACTCAACTATTTTTCCCATGAAGGTGACATCACTTTGCGCCATAATTTGCTCATCAGTGGTGAAAGTAGTCCCCAGTAGAGTCGCCATCTCTTATTTTCTCGAAAAAAATTGAAGGGCGCTGTAAATTCTTTATTTGATTGTAAAGAAAATTAAAATGGATCAATAATCCGAATACAAAAGAGGGAAAATGGTTGTATCTCCCCTTTGTTTAAGGCTGTGTTCTTTGCGTAGTGGTGGAAAGTGAATCTTGTTTTTCGTTAACCGGGTGAACATCAAGCTCTTCTAGAAATCTTCTCCTTGAATCACGGATGGAGTAGCACAGCTCCTATCTAATGAAATCTCAAAGAGACTGAGGCAAAAACTTGAACTCAGCAAGTTGGTGTAGAAGAGTTGAACTCTTTGTAAAGCTAATCTTCCTCAGCTGAAAATTTTTGACCCCTCTTCAATAGCAAACTGAGCTATTTATAGGGGTTCTAGGGGTAAAACTGTCCCCTAAAAATCCTCCATAATGGGGGTTAACTCCCCTTATTGTGTGGGCAGTAACTGACCCGATAATGAGGGCAGTTACAACTGAGACGCAGGGCTCCTCTGCAGTTGAAATGCGGGCTTGAGCTCTGCGTTTAGCCATTGAGATGCTGCTGGACGCGGGTTTCGAGCCTCGCGTCTTGACACTACTGTGATGCTGGGACGCGGGTTTCGAGCTCTGCGTCTACATTGCAGTGGCGTTGAGACGCGGGCTTCGAGCTCTACTGTGGTGTTGAGACACGGGCTTGGAGCTTTGCGTCTTAGTGTTGCATGAATGACTTTGATTAGCTTCGCGTCTGAAGTATGAACTCTGCTATCTGATGATTTGTCTTCAGTAATTTTTAGACAGTCTACAACACCTCTACACAAGAGGTAGGCACAAAGTAAAGAAAAAAATACAACTTAGTAATCACTTAGAACACAAACAATCTCTTAGTGATCGCAAAGGATCACAAACAAAACACCTCTTACAATACAAGATCCTAGAGGATAGATAAGCAATGAAAAGTTAAGTATGTGAGGAAACAAAGTGTTTGAAAAAGAAACACAAAGAAAAAAACTTGAAAAAAACTTCTTGATAGATGAGGAATTGAAGAACAAAACTAGATTTCCCAAAACTTTATTTTCTTTGATTTATCAAAACTTTGAAACAAATAAAGATGCAGAGTTTTTGGCTCAAAAACTTCTTTTGAAAACTTGTTGAAAACATTCAAAAAGATGGAAAATAAGGCTCTTGAAAATCTTAACAAAAGCTGGCCTCAAGGACCCCAATTTATAGGGGATCTAAAAATAGCCGTTGGGGTCAGGTCAAGTCAAAACTGACCTGTTGGTCGACCGGCTGGTCGACCAACCAACAATCATAAAAATGACCGTTGGGGTTAGCGGTCGACTGCCCGATTGACCGTCCCCAAGGGAAACAGCCTATCGATCGACCGCTCAGTCGACCAGGCCAACCCAAGACATGGTTTGAGCTAGTTGGTCGACCGATCGGTCGACCGCCCCTTACTGCGGTCGACCGTCCCAAGAGCATGGGCTTGTGCATGTTTTGTTCACGTCGGTCGACCGACTGGTCGACCGAGCCCTGGTTCGGTCGGCCGCCAGCAGCCCAGAACAGGGATTATAGGGTTTAAGATTTGAACATTTAAATACCTATAAATTTCTATAAAATCTCATAAAATCTACAAAAATAAGTTTATGTAAGCACTTGAAATACAACATGTTTGATCAAAGATCAAGGCATATTACAAACAATTTGAACTATTTTTTAGGCATAGAATTTTAAGCTTAAAACAAAATCTGTATTTTTCAAAACTTATATTTTGAAATGGAAATTCATTTTCTCTAAAACTTGTATAAATACAAAATAAGATATTGAAACACTTTTGAAGCATGATGTGCATGGATAGAATCCAATACAAATAGTAAGTGAAATATGCTTGTTTTTTACAATAAGCTCAAAATAAGTTTTGATAAATAAAAAACTTAAAACACATGAATTAAACTCATCAAAATAAGTTACTAAACAGTATGAAGCAACAATATGTATGGATGAAATCCAATACACATATAAACCATGTAAACTTGTTTTGATGAAATCTATTCATGAAACCAAAATATATATTCTTTGAAAATAAAAAACAATTAAACTGAAAATCAAAAACTATAAACTTTTGTGTGTGTGTGTGTGTGTATACTTGAGCATATCTATCCTTAAACAAGATTTAAACTAAAAACAAACCTAAACTGAAGTCTTCTTGTTGATCTTCATCTCCAAGACGACTCGATCCAAACACGATCCATAGAGTTTGACTCCTCTCGAGTACTTGATGCGATCTTGAAGTGGAGCTCTTGAATCAACATGTGATAGCTTCAAAATTTGACTTTAAATTTTTTGTTGAAGCTAAACACTTACTATGATCTTGAACAATATCTAAAACTTAATAAACACAAGATCATTAGTAACTTAACTTCATAAATTAGTCATCATCAAAACTAAGGTGAAGAACCTTTGGGCTAACACGACTTTGAGTTAAAATTTTAAGATGGAATTTGGAACTGATAAGTAGGCGATGTCAAGCAGAAATTTATGACTAAGTAGGTGAGGTCAAGCCGAAATAGTACTATATATTGCATGGGATGTTTTATATTAATAAGTAAACTGATGTTTGTCGAAATCTGAGACATAGTATCAGGAGAGACTCCGTATTATAAAGGAGATGCTATCAAAATTTTTGATGATTATCCGATTAATTAAAGTATAAAAGAGGTTGATTATGATAATTTAGTGATTAAAATCTGGGACATTATAGTTATTTTGCATGATATGGGGTGGGGGAGTTCTGTAATCACCGTCTTCGAGTCTGTGATTGAAGAAATTTTCAAGTTGTAGTCACCCGTCCTCCGACAGCTTAGGGTTCTTCAAGGCGTGTTCTACTTCGGCGATCCACTTGCACTCTGATTCTTCGTGGCGGATTACTCCACAGTACAAGCAGAATTGAGGTAACTTGTCAAAAAGTACTCAAACTTGGTGATTTGCATTATCGGGAGGGGGGCCTAGATGATATGTCAGAGGCTTGGTGATGTCGATGTTGATCTTGACGCGGGTAAAATTTGTCCACTTCCTTGTATCTTGTCGATTAATTGGTGTCACCGGACCTAGACCGTTCGCAATGCAGGTAATGATTTCTTCCTTCAGCGTTTCCCATGGGATGTTATGGATTTGGATCCAAATATCACAAGATTCTGATTTGTAGTTTTCCGATAGGGTTTGTGGACGATATCTCTCTCTCTCAGAGTGAGAGTGAGAGTGAGAGAGAGAGAGAGAGGCGGCGGCGGCGGCGGCTTTTGCGTGCGCTCTCTTTGTCTCTCTCCCCTCCTTAATTCATCAATAATTTATTAAGAAACCACGACGAAGCAACCACTAACAAAATAATAGAATAAAAATATTTTTTTAACAAATACTACCCTCCATTTCCATCGAAATCAAATCTCGTTCCTCCGCAAAGAAAAATAAAAACAAATCTTGCGATTCGCGTGAATGGAGCTCGTCTCCTCCGACACCGAGGCCGACGACATGGACAGAGATCCTCCGCCGCCGCCGCCCGCCGACCCCTCACCGTCCCTTCGCATCCCCCGCCGCCTCTCCCACCACCGCGCCCAGTTCCCCGTCCGCACCCGCGCCTACCACTTCGACGGCCTCGGCGACTACCACACCAAGGACTGGGATCTCTCCGAGGCCCGTGGCCCCCAATTTAATTGGTACCACGTCGAGCTCCCAAAGACGAAACACAAGCTCGCCGCCTCCGCCCAATCCCTCATCGGCGTCCTGTGCCCCCCATTGAAGCTCCAGGACATCCTCACCCTCGCCAGCAACGGGCCTTTCTGCGGCAACGTCAACGGCGCCCTCATCTTTCGGGTCAATTCCTCGGGCCCCTCCATGGGCGATTTCACACTGAGGATCGCGGCTAGGGTTACGGAGAACTCGGTGATCTCGGTGTCGTTGGGGCGGGTGCCGAGGCTGGGGTTCTCGCCAACGGGGCAGAGCCTGCTGTCGGAGATCCCGAGAGTGGAGAGCCCGACGACGATGGGGATGAATGCGGGGAGTGAGGAGGGGGGAGGGGGGAGGGCGGTGGCGATTGGGGAGGACTTGTTGGAGTCGCTGCTGACGATGAACCACTCCGAGGAGGCGGACCGCCCAGTGCCGAAGAGGGTGGCGGAATTGCTGCTGCACGTCGTGGAGACGCACGTGGATCAAGTGCAGGACATGGTGACCAGGCTGGAGATGGAGCTGGACTCGGTCGAGCTCGAATTGGACCGAGGTGAATTCTAGTGCTTTATACGCTTGATTGCTTGATTGTGTCTACATCTGTTTGGATCGAAATTAGACTGTTTGGATGCATAAGGAATTGAGGAAGTCGGAGGCCTCATTTTTTATTTTCATTGTCCATCTAAATTCTGAAAAAGAGAAATGGGAAAGGCTCTTTTCTTTTTTCTTTTCCTTTTACATCTCTCTTTATTACAACCATTTCCTTATTTCTATGGTGCTACGGTTAATTTTGTGGGCATGCAAATCTCACTTGTAATAAGTTGTAACTCATAACGGTTAATTTTGTGGTCATGTGAATCTCATTTGCATTCTAATTATAGTCCAATTTTTTTATAATTAATTTTTATTTTAATATTATTTTGTGGTCAACTTTTCTACTTTCACTTCCACATTACCATTCAAACAGCAGAAAAGATAACATTTTTCAAACCACACTTCCCAACAACATTCAAACACCGAAAACCTACTAATTAATTCTCAAGTTCCAAACTTTCTCACTTCCACCCCTAACTAAACAGTCCTGTGCATTATTACTGAATGTTAAGGAACTAGTGATGGAAAATAAATGCAATGTAGGTAACAAAAGGGAAGTTCAAGGGGATATTAGTTGAAGATAGGGATCTGGTGGAGTTTGAGTTGAATACAATTGATCTGGAACAAAATTTTAACTTTATTTGTTGGAAACATGTTGCTTGTTCTGATGTTGGGATGAGGAGCCCACTGCTGTTAGAGATGAGAACAGGATCGAACAGCATTGTGATTCATCGAGAAGCATCTGCCATCATGAATGATGCCAGCCTATAGCTCGAATCTCAGAGTGCACCAATGACCTTTTTCTCCTTGATACGAAGAAACTGAGCATGGTCGGACTCGTCGAAGTAGAAGGCTATAGCTGTGTCACCTGGTCAGAACACACCCTGCCTCATCTTGAGCATTGCTAGTTGAAGCAAGGAATTAGGGACAGGATATAAGGGAATCTTGGGAAAAATCAACTTAACAAATTCAAGGATTTAGGACTTTACCTTTCCTTAAATTAGCTTATTTGATAGTGCAATGGGTTTTTGGTGTATCTTATGTAAATGCCCCTTATTTGCTAGTGCAATTGAAGCAGAGAGGGAAGTATAAATACCTTCCGAAACAAAGCCAAGCAAACATTAAGAATGAATAATTGAAAATATGTTATGTAGAGCAACAAGCATATGTCAATGGTTAGTACCAAATACATGGATTTTATGGATCTATGATGCAAATGTTATCTGATACGTTTTCGAGAAATTTTATGAATATTATCAGATTTGTCAGATAGATTATCCTCTGCAAAGGGCTAAGAGGAGCTTCTGTAAAAATTTAACGCGAAACTGACTGATCATGCAAAATAAGTAATATATCAGTATTTGAGAGAAAAAGGAAAGGATGATAAATTATAACCATCAATAAGGTTAAGCAAGTTGTTGAAGGGGTGAGATCAGTACTTTGGGTGGCAGATTATTTAGTCAAATAGGTCAAGAATTTTGTTCAAATTTTAGAGGCAAACAAAATATTATATGTTATTAAAGTTTGCTGGTTGGATGCTGATAAAGTAATAGGAAAACCTAGCTTGATGTCTACCGTGTAAAAGTTTGGTCTAAGTAATGGTATCAAACACGCTGAAATTCAGGGAACTTGGAGTATCTTTAGGTGAATTAATCGAAGGTATGTTAAACAGAATATGCACATGGTAGGTGATGTGGAACAATTTCTTGATCATGTTCTCCATTATTTCAAATTCAGCTTGCAAACACAAAATCGAAACTCTCTACATATAAGAATTATTGTTAGGCTAGGATTTAAATTCCTTTCTCCAGAGTTTTATTTTATGTTTCTTTGGAAGTTGTTTCTGTAGTCTTATTTATGAAAGGCGAGTTATTGAGTTTAGTGTTCAAAAATATGATTCATGCGGCTACATATGTGTTTGCGACTGAAAATTGCAGTCACATACCCGCATTTAGGGAAAACTCGGTAGACGTAGCTAGCTCCCACATTTTCTCTTTATGTGCCCATATACGTGGCACATAATTGTTATGACTGGTTAAAAGATCTAGTATTGAATTGTGAACCATCAAGTACTAAGCAGCATGCAACTGTTACAAATAAAACTATATAACTTTATGATCTATGTAAAATAGAAGACATCACATGTTGCACTTTATGCTTATGTAGTATGTAAATTTACTCGTGCTGCACAAACTGACACAAAACGTAAGTCATGTCCAAACATCCAGTCAGCTGAAACTTGACTGAATTTTCTCACTGAACTGACAAACCAATCTTAGTTCGGGCTATTGGTTTAAACAGGACGTTGTGTGACTATGTCTAATCTAGCGAGAGAATAGCCTAAGCACGAATCCAGCGGGGAAGTCAGGCTAATCCTCTAAACCTGCTATGGAAGCATGCCCAAGTATTCATGGAGAAGTGTGTGCCACAATGATTCCATTATATTCCTTAGGATACAAAAATGCATGAATTACGTAGATGCATGAAAAGTCAAGAAAATTGATTATGACAGAAAAATGCATGTACCTACTTTAGTATCCACATGAGCAGATTCATTAAATGTTATGTAACCTGATTATAGCACAAACATAGATGTATATATTGTGTACATGTGATGTGCGACGAAGGAGAATTTAGAGTATGTGGTGGGAATTTGGTGTCATTGGGGAAGAATAATGGAATTAAGGATTGGGTATGTTCACGGATCACAACCCGGATCTTGGCTTCACCACCTGATTTGATTAATCTATGAGATCATTTTAAACAACACAAAATTTTCATAGGGAAACAATTTTTAAGCAAATAATCATTAATTCTCAAAGTCTACTACATGGCTATATATAGCCTACAAAACATGCACCACACGCAATTATTGATAGGATCAAATCTAACCAAATCTAAATTTAAATAACTCATAAATCTTAATAAAATTTATCCAACTCTAAATTAAATAAAAATATAAATCATGTCAAATCAAACCAAATCTTCTTCAAATCTAAACCCAAATCTAAATTCTAAATCTAAATAAATAATAGTAAATTTGAGCCATCTGATTCCCATCATTCTCCCTGGCTTTGAGAATATTCATCTCTGATGAATACATTGGTAAGTAACAAACTAAGATGGAGACGGCAAAAAAAATTCTTTGAGGACATGAAGATGAAGGGAAAGGGCGGAGAAGATCAGAGGAGGACAAGGCAGTCTTCATTAGCATGGTGGCGTTGAGATCTTAGTAACGATGATGAGGACTTGGTGGAGACTGGACGACATAGGATGAAGGCAGTGACGGTGATGCGGCGGCAATGATGAGGTGGAGGCAATGGAGGCATTGTGGCTGTAGCGAAGGCATGAATCTAGAGCTTGCAGATGGGAGTCTGGATGATGAACAATTTTTTTCTAGAAATTTTGGCTCTGATACTAAAATTGATGTGGGACGAAGGGAATTTAGAGTTTGTGGTGGGAAATTGGGGGAATTGGGGAAGAACAGTGGAAATAGGGATTGTGTATGATTACGGATCGCAATCCGGATCTCGGCTTCACCGCCTGATTTGATTAACCCATGAGATCAAATCAAACAACACAAAATTTTCATAGAAAAACAATTTTTAAGCAAATAATCATTAATTCTCAAAGTCCACTACATGGCTATATATAGCCTACAAAACATGCACCACACGTGCAATTATTGATAGGATCAAATCTAACCAAATTTAGATTTAAATAACTCGTAAATCTTAACAAAATTTATCCAAATCTAAATTAAATAAAAATCTAAATCATGTCAAATCAAATCAAATCTCCTTCAAATCTAAATCCAAATCTAAATTCTAAATCTAAATAAATAATAGTAAATTTGAGCCATCTGATTCCCATCAAGATGCACGAGACATTTATGCACATAAAGATATGTGTGTGTTTTAGTCTTGGCATAGTTTTTCTAATTTCCCTATTCTTTTCCTGTGGTCATCTGCATTATGTGCCCATCATATTCCAGAAAATGGGATTTGGTTTTATCTGTATAGGAAACTTGATAATTGTGTGAGGTTTCCTCCTAGTGACCTCTTATTTTGTCAATAAGACCTAGTAGGTCCAGTCTACTGGTAGATCTTATAATGATATTACAAATCTAAAGTCTACTTTCTTCCACACTGTTGTGATTGGTCACGAAAGCAAGTTATTCCACTTTTTTTTTTAAATGGTCCCATATGTATCTTTGAGCACAAACTTTTCCATTTGGAAGTTCAACTTTTTCAGGTTTACTTCTGTATTAGAGAAATAACATGATGTTCTGTGACTTGGACCATCCAACTAGGTCTTCAGTAGTGTAAGATTTCAAATATATATGAAAGCTAGCATTCCCACCTTCTCGTTCGATGCAAAACTGGCAACTAGAAAAACCAATCCAACAGGATGAAATTTATGCAGAAAAAGTTCTCTATATTAACTGGAATAGTAATTAACATAAGTACTCATTATCATTTTAAATGATCTGTTAGTCTAAATGAATCTATTCCTTTAAATGCAGGTGGTTCCTTGCTGAAGAAACAAATGCTGGATGACAGAAGATTCCCCAAAATGCATCTGAATTTGCAGCGCCTTTTACAGGCATGTTCAAGAGTATAATTTCTTATGTTGAAGATTATTTCACGAAGTTCTATTAGAGGAAATGCAAACTAAAAATTTTAATTTCTTTTCCTTCTGTATTTTCAAGATTGGTTGGCCAGTCCATGGTCTCAATGTTGGCAGTCAATCGACTCTTCATTCTCTCTTTTTGGAATATGCATGTTCTAAATGGATCATGCAGAAAAACATATCATGAGTTATTTATGAATCATTCCCCTGCTTTACTTAAGACTGCTGCAATGCAGGTAGTTGCTCATGGTGAGCAAGTATTTCCACGTGTCAAAGAGAAATGTGCAGCCAAAAGTTGGTTTGCAAGCGAAGATGTTGTAGCTTTAGAAGAGTTAATTGGTCGTCTTCGGAGGCTTAAAGAGAACTTGGGATTCATAGTAGGTAGGGTAACCGCAGTTCAAGCTGGTCTTGATAGCTGGCAGGCAGAGCAAATAAACAGGAAGCTTTATTATCTCTCTTTTCTCTCGATGATCTTCCTTCCATTATCTATCGTCACAGGAGGTAAAAGTTTTTTCCCTACATTGCGTTAGTCTCTAGCCCTGTTTTAAATATCGGCCGATACGGCCGAGATATCGTCCGATATCTCCTTTTTTGCCTGCTGCCGATACGATATGGGAAAATCGTTCGTCATATCGTTTGCAGCAAAAAACGGCCGATATTTGAAATATCGCCCGATAAATTTCCCGATATTGGCCGATAAATCGTCCGATATATCACCCGGTATGAAATAACTAATTTATTGCACGACTGCGTGCAAATGTACATTATTTTTTACTGTCTCTGCAAGCATATTACATCATTTTATAAGATAGATGATATGTATGACCCTAAACCAACTCTTAATTATCAATATTTCATTATATATAGTGTCTAATATGAGCGCCCGATATGCGCGCGTATCCCCGATATCTCCCCGATATCCGATATCCGATATGAAAAACCCCTCCGATACGATTCCGATATCCGATATTGAGAACCTTGGTCTCTAGTTTTGCGTCATTCCCAGGGAGGAAATTGGTTATTGATATATTTTGCTTGTGGCAATCTTCTTGTGTCACAGTATTTGGGATGAATGTGGGAGGTTGCCATGGACAGGGCAAAAGGATCCTCGTCTTAAAGATGGTTTCCTAAACGTCATGTTGATATGTGCTGCAATCTTGTTCCTTCTTCTAATTTGCTTTGCTTTCCCATATCTGTATTCATGTGTTTCTGCGTGGAGAAGGCAATGTGCCTTCATTAGGAGTTATTCGATGAATAGGAAGTCCTTGAAGAAATCCCGGAGTGGACTTCAAATGGGAGGCTACACCCGCATTTGATAAGTTGTTCGAAGGTGCCCCCTGTTTTAATCTTATGCTTTCTTTGCCCCCTGTTTAATTATTATGCTTTCTTTTTTAAAAAGGTACTTTCATTTGCTAAATTTTTTTTTAAATGTGCAGCAGAACTCTTTTATCTTGTCCCTGGAGGAGGAGCAGGGGCCCTTCTTGTTGATTTAGTAAATTCAATTCAATGCATTCTGGATATACACAAAGTTTCAGTGAATCAGTTTTCTCAACTGTAGGATTGAGATTCTCTTGTAGAAGACAGTTAAACCAAAAGATTGGGTTAGTTTTTAATCGATGTACAACATCAAAAAAAGCCAAGATTTTATTTTTTTTTGACATTTTTTTCAAAATTTGTTGAGTGTGTGTTCTACATTGTAGCTTTGGTGTGGCTGAGAGCTTCTCTGTGATGATCATCAGCTCAACATGATGCTTGTAGAATTTGTAGCGGAAAGATACAGTTCATCTTGGTTCCAGGCTCGAATTTGTTGTCGATATATTAATTGTGAATGAACTGTATACACAATGACAATTGATGCCCCTTCCAGGGGACTCCTTGCAATAAATTCTTTTTGGGAAGGGGAAATTCAATTTTGTGATAGCCTTATGGCCCTTATCTTGTTGATATAGAGTGGCTACTGCTGCTTCATGTGTTCTTTTTCTTTGGTGATCTGTGTTATGTGTCAATCTAGCATCATGTCTGATTCATTTACTGGCTACAGAGTATCTTTGCATGGAGACATTATATGTACTAATATCCATTGAAAAGTTTAGTTTGGTTTGTAATATCTCTTAAAGGGCTGTTTGGTTGCAAGGAAGTGGGCGGAAGTAAGGAAATAGGGAAGTATAATTGCTCACTTTCCTATCTATCGAAACACCGAAAAGGAAAATAAGAAAACCTCTTTTTTCTTTTATCTTTTCTCTTTTACACAACCATTTCTTCACTTCCAGAGTGCTACAGTTAATTTTATGATCATGTAAATCACATTTGTAATATATTGTAGCACAAAACAGTTAATTTTTTTACCATGTAAATCTCACTTGCATTCTAATTACAATCTATTTTTTATTTTTCTTAATTAATTTTTATTTTAATATTATTTTACGGTCAACTTTTTCACTTCCACTTTCACATTACCATTCAAACACCGGAAAAGATAAAATATTTTTCAAACTACACTTCCCAACAACATCCAAACACCGAAAAACTTACTAGCCAATTCTCAAGTTCCAAAGGAAATTATTACTACTTCCTCAATTCCTCGCTTCCTCACTTCCACGCTTAACCAAACAGGCCTAGTTGATTTTATTGTTCAGCGACTAGTATTTTAGGATGCCGTGGAACAAGAAGATGTGAGGTGTCGGTTTTTTTTTCTTTCTTTTCTTTGTTTTTTTGTTGGGTATAATTTGACGAAATTGACATCTAAGCTTTTCCATCTTCACTGGTTGTTTGGATGCTCAGAAGTGGGTGAAAGTGAGGAAGTGAGAAGTAGGATTTTTTTTCTTTTTAGAAAATGAGAATTTGTGTTTCTTTTCCGGTGTTTGGATGGTAGATGAGAAGTATAATTGGAAAAATGTAATGTGGAAGTAAAAGTAAAAAGGTTGGCCATAAAGCTTACCGTAAAATAATATTAAAATAAAAATTAATTATGAAAAATAAATTTTGAATTGTAATTAGAATGCAAGTAAGATTTACATGACAACAAAATTAACTGTTGTAAGTTACAACTTATTATAAATGAGATTTATATCACCACAAATTAACTATAGCATCTTGAAAGTGAGGAAATGGTTGTGTAAAAAGGAAAAGAGAAAAAGAAAAGGGTTTTTTTTTTCATTTTTCCTTTTCTGGTGTTTGGATGAACAGTGAAAGTGGGAAATGACACTTCTCACTTCCTCACTTCCCCCCACTTCCTTGAATCCAAACAGCGAATGTGAAGATTGACATATAAGATGCATGAAGCAGGCACTGAACTGTGGATTACACAATGAAGCCACAAAATTGTGATAATAGAGAGAAAAGACTATGGTAACATATTTCAAGAGCATAATTGTTTGCAAATATGCCCTTCCATTTTTGCTGATATTGATCGAACGGTATTTTCATTAAAGAAAGAGAAAGCTATTGTAAGAATAAAATTTGACTGTTAAAAAAAAAAACTTATTTTTTAGTTTATAATGTTACTGGGAGATGTAGGGATTACAAGCAATCCTCTCTCATGATGTATTAACCAAGCATAAGATCACTTTCAGATGAGCATAAACATATATTGCTAACATGAATAAAAGAAGAAAAATATGCAGGTCATAATTCTCAGGAAACACACAAACTGCAGACTCCACTAGGGGTGAGCAGAGTTCGGTTATAACCGAATAACCGACCAAAAATCGAAACCCGAACCCGAACCGAACCGAACCGCTCTAGTTCGGTTCGGTTTCGGTTTTGTATTTCAAAACCGAACTCGACCGAACCGAACCGAATCTCTTACCCTATATATCACCTCACCTAAATTCAATTTAGTGAATCATATAGTTCATAACAAAAACTGGTGAAAACTTATCTCATTACTTCTAGGAATATCATCTTTTTTATGTTGAATATGTGAAAGTTATATTAAGTACACCATCACAATTAAGAATAATATTTATATTAATATAGTTCTTTTTTTTCATTCTTGCCATTAAAAGTTAGTAATAATTATGTGAGTTTTGATATAAGAGCCCAAATATAGCGTAAAAGTTTTAGAATATGAAATTTTTAACTCACATTAAGGTTAGGGTCTTTTTCTTATTTTTAATTTGGGTATTGAATATTTGAGATTAGAATATTAAAGAATGATAATATAATGGTGATTAAAAAATATAAGAAATGATGGAAAAATATTGGCCTAACCGAAAAAAACCGAATAACCGAACCGAACTTAGTCGGTTCGGTTCGGTTCGATTACTAAGTCTAATCGGTTCGGTTCGGTTTTACAAAATTAGCAAAAACTGAACCGAACCGACCGATGCTCACCCCTAGACTCCACTGAACATACAAAAGACTCACAAATTAGACCTTTTCTTAATTTTACTATTCTCAGCAGAAAACTCTCAGCTCCATTGATCTCTAACAAACTCTTTCCCATATCCTCTCCCACAAGTCTCTATATGATCATTTGACATTGTCAGAAACCAACTCTTGAATACATTCTATATCGAGACAATTTTATAACCACCACCACCACCATTTCTCCTTCTCCATTCAAAACAACATGAAGCATCTGCTCCTCTCAATCCTTTTCCTGATCATATCAGCAGGGGCTCATGTCTGTTTCTCTGCGCGATCCCTGGCAGAATCCTTCACCCCCGCGGACTTGGCAAATATCCTGAACTCTCTGCCACCTGATGATCTGGCCAAACTTGTCAAGAACATTGATCCATCCAAACTTCCTCCAAGCATTCCAAGAGATGCTGTGGCCGAGCTTGCCAGAAATACCGATCCAAAGAAGACTCCAGCCCTTGTTGCCAACATTACAGAAGGTATCGATCCGAAGGAGCTTCCTGATCTTGTAGCCACCCTGACTAATGGCGATGTGGCCGGCCTTATGAACCTTCCGAAACTGGAGGACTTCAAGGTGAAGATACCAGACATCTCATTGCCTCCCATATCTTCTCCTAAGCTCCCACACATGGATAAAATACTGCACGATTTGCACGTACCGTCATTCGTTGTTAACATGTTAAACAAGAGTGATTGAGAGTTTTTGCAAAATTGAGAGGATTTGCTTGTGTAACTTTAATGTGTATGGTGAAAATATTGGAAATTTTGTCCTAAGGTTGGTATGGTTCACATGGATCTTACCTTGTGTGAATGTATATACTAGATGAAGGTTTTTAAATGGTGGTTCAAATTTGCTTCAAATATTTAACCTTTATAAGTTGTATCATAAATGTTCATATGATAGTTAACTTGTATTTGTATATTGGTTCTTGATTCAGCTTTGTTCAGACCATGTTCACATTGGGCGTGTTTGGTTGCAAGGAAGTGGGCGAAATAAGGAAATGGGGAAGTATAATTGCTCACTACTCTGTTTATCCAAACACCGGAAAAGAAAAATAAGAAAACATCTTTTTCCTTTCTCTTCTCTCTTTTACTCAACCATTTTCTCACTTTCAGGATGCTACAGTTAATTTTGTGGTCATGTAAATCTCATTTGTAATAAGTTGTAGCACAAAACAGTTAATTTTTTAATCATGTAAATCTCACTTACATTCTAATTACAGTCTATTTTTTATTTTTCTTAATTAATTTTTATTTTAATATTATTTTACGATCAACTTTGTGCTCAACTTTTCCACTTTCACTTCCACGTTACCATCCAAACACCGGAAAAGACATAATATTTTTCAAACCACACTTCCCAATAACATCCAAACACCGGAAAACTTACTAACCAATTCCCAAATTTCAAAAGGAACTATTAGCATTTCCTCACTTTCTCACTTTCACCCTTAACCAAACAGGCCCATTATAAAATTGAAGCATATGTGTTGCTATCATCATGATAGGTAATTGTTGTTATATATGATCAACAAATTTTATATCTTTGCATGAGAGAACTAGCTGATCAGAAGCTTAAATCAGAATTTTGTTTTTCCCCCCCTCTTTCTTTCTTTTCTCTTTTTCTAAAGTTGAAATACTGCTTATTATGAATTTTACCCCCTTGATTGTAAGGTAAAACTTAAATCTAGGAGTTATTTTTTGGATAATAATTCAACCTGGCTGTTGGTGTCAATAAGATGCATATTGAAAAACTCAAGAGAGCTTAACTAAGAGCTTCAGTTGATGCAAAAGGATGTAAAAGTTATGTCCTAGGTACCATTTGTGAAAACAAACTTGTGAGAAATAGTTACTATTAACAAGAAATTTTACTGCCTTTAATAAATTAATTATAATCACTAAAAAGTTATGAATCTTGATAAATAGTTCAACAGTGTTTGGAAATTCATGGAATTACCAAATCTTCTGCAATAAACTATATGATTTATCAAAGAAAATAGCATATTTCTCATGTGTTGTATCCTCTATGCAAATGAAAGGGAATCATCTCCAATTCAACAATTTATCTTTTTGAATATAGTTATGAAAACTAACAAACAACTAATGACTTATATAACTAAAAGCTACTATTGATGTGTGTGTGTATACACAAAAAATATAGTACATGGAATGAACATGTAGGCACACACAAAAAGATGGAACATTGTTGATGGAGATGACAAAATAACTACCACCCTGGCCAGCTTGGCCCAATCAGAGCTCCTAAAACCCTATCCAATCCAAATCCCTCACCCCCCCTTTGATCCAGACACACATCCATCCAATATCCACAAAAACCATTTCCCTCCACTCATGCACACTCCACAAGAACCTAAACACCAACAAAGCCCTGAAAGAGCTCACAGAAACAAATTCAGAGAGAGAGAGAGAGAGAGAGAGAGAGAGAGAGAGATGGCAACAACTGCTTGTTTCCTCCACCACCATGCACCCTCCACCGCCACCGCAGCGTCCCGTACCCCATCGCATCGCCTCGCGCCGAGCAGCAAGCCCAGTCAGCTCATCTGCAAGGCCCAGAAGCAGTCAGCGGCCGAGGACGAGGCCACAGTTTCTCGTCGTCTGGCCCTCACTGTACTAATTGGGGGTGCAGCCCTTGGTGCCAGGGTCTCACCTGCTGATGCTGCATATGGGGAAGCTGGTAATGTCTCTCGTCTGGATTAATCCAAAACTTGTGCATCCCTGAAACTATAGGAATGAAGGCATTGTCAAGTAAACAACTATATTTTTTATGCAGCTAATGTATTTGGGAAGCCGAAGACGAACACAGACTTTCTGCCTGTCAGCGGCGAAGGATTCAAGATCCTGATACCGTCAAAGTGGAACCCGAGCAAAGAGGTTGAGTACCCAGGTCAGGTTCTGAGATATGAGGACAACTTTGATTCCAACAGCAATGTTTCTGTCATGGTGACTCCCACTGACAAGAAATCCATCAAGGATTACGGCGCACCTGAAGATTTTCTGGCAAAGGTAATTAAGCCTGATTCTGATTCCTGTTAACATTTCACCCTTTAAAATTCTTCAGATAGGAGGGGGGGAAAAAAAACATAACGATTTTCGGTTCATTTTACCTGTCAGGTTGATTACTTGCTGGGGAAACAGGCATACTTCGGCAAAACAGTTTCTGAGGTGAGATCAGACGTTACGATTTTCTGTCAACAGTTGGCACAACACTGAACACACACTGGTACTGATGATCGATTTTTTCGACAGGGTGGGTTTGATCCTGATGTTGTGGCAACTGCTAACATACTGGAAACCTCGACACCAACTGTCGGAGGGAAAGACTACTATAACATTTCTGTTCTGACAAGGACAGCTGATGGAGACGAGGGAGGCAAGCACCTCCTCATCACTGCAACCGTTTCGGATGGCAAGCTCTACATCTGCAAGGCGCAAGCCGGTGACAAGAGATGGTTCAAGGGAGCCAAGAAGTTTGTGGAGAGCACGGCCAGCTCCTTCAATGTTGCATAGACGAAGAGAAACTCCCCCCTCTTGTTGTAAATAATGAGCCCAATGCTGCTGTCTTAGGATCAAGAGGATGGGATATGGGGATCCAAACTGTCAGATATAAAACCTACTTGAATCTGTTTTTAATTTTAAAACCGTGTCCATCTTTTGTATCTTGAGATGTTTCTGTTCTGTTTAATTATTTGCTGGTGCATATGCAACCAGTTATAATGATGCATGGGGAAACATTTATGACAGGCACTATGAATGCAGAGAGGCAAGCTAGTTCAATATGAACAAGAATTCTGTCCTCAGAGAAATCAATATCCACCAACATAAGAAACTGAAACAAGAAGAGGAAGCAGTATCATAGATAACCTTCTTGAAATCAAGAACTGCATGGTATCCGATCACTCAAATTCCAAAAGAATAATGCCTATAAAAAAAGACGAAGAATCAACACAGTGCCTGAGCAGTAAAGTTTCTGCTTACTGTAAAATCAAAAGGGAAAAAAAAACATCTATTACAATTATTGGTTGATCACCCTTCAATTTACAATCAGACACTTCAACATTTACAAACAACAAAAGGGAAAAGAGAACCCAAAGGGAAACAAATAAAAAATTGTTACAAGGAGGCAACAGAACAAAAGGAATTATCGTCCGTGCCACCTTCAGCTACCCGTGCTGTTGTAAGTGATCTTTGTAATCACAGATAGTGGAACCATCACGACATGGCCTTGACTTCCATAGAGGCCGACTCTTCCGTAGCTAGGAGAAGAGGAGTTCATTGTAGCATTCAGAACAAATGTTAGGTTCTGCGTCTGCCCACTTGCTATGGAAAATCGACTGGGTGTTACCGAAGCTGAAACTCCATAAGGAGGACTCCAGCTGACACAGTAAGTTTCGTCAGCAGCAATGTTGGTGACTGTTCTCGTAATAGTTTGTGATTGGTTAAGGACTGCAAGCGTGATGGAAGGTAAGTTTAGGTCCACGCCCCTCATGGTGGAGGCCTCACAGCTAAGGCCAGTATAATTGAGAACTACAGTAGCTGAGCCATTGATGCCGCAAAGAAAAGATAAGTAATCGTTAAAATCTGCATACAGTAGATGTCAAGAGAAGTATAAGTTATACTAAATCAAGGAGAAAAACTGACCAAGCATAGGTAATTATCAATCTTGAATAAGAACTTAAACCGAAAACCCAATGAGGCAGTCACTTTTTCAGTAATGTTAAAATATGTTATTGTCCAAGGCATGCAAGTCCTGAAATCTCTATGGATCTAGTAAAAAGCTGATAAAGCATTAATTATACAGCCACCATGCCCCAAATTGTTGAAGAACTATTCATAAAAAAAAACATAGACTCAACTATACACTGATAGTTCAGGGATGACATGAAATGCGCTTTCAGTATTGCCTTCTGCCTCTTGTCGTAATTGCACCTGATGTTAAAAGCTTGGGGTTGGGGCGTGTGTGTGTGTGTGTGCGCGCCTTTTTTTTTTTTTTTTTTGTGTGGGGGGGGGGGGCATTTTGCAGTAACTTATTTGTACATAATTTTACTGAACATTGTCTAAATTCTTTAACTTATTCATTTTTTCTAAATTATAAATTTATCTCCCTAACTGAATCAATCCCATACTTGTAACCGCACAGTATGAACTATGGCTACTTGTAACCAAAAAAAAGAAAAAAGATCTTACTTGAATCAAATATTAAACCAGGGTCTAAAGCAGCGGTAGCATTAACAAAACCACTGCCCATGTCAAATGGTGTGGCAGGCGATTGGCTCGCGTCTGGGTTGCTGTAAGCTCGTTGGGCCTTGATTGGACCACCTTGTTTGTCATAGAGTGTGGCAGTTGTGGAAAATGCAGAAGCAATAGCTGAAGGACTAATTTAGGAAACTTTTGTTTGATTAGAGCAGCCAGTCCCGCAATGTGAGGAGCAGCCATACTTGTACCAGAAATCATTGCGAAATTCTCACCTAAAAGAGATTGCAAAACATCCGCCGTCATTGAAGCATGGAATGAGCTAGCTAACATGAAAGAAAATTTTATAGAAAGAAAAATGCATGCATAAACATACTATGATCATAAATTTCATATGACTGTGGGAATACATTTTACTTGATAGAAATGTTGTACATAGTTACCATGAACATGAATTAAAATGAGTAAAATGTTAATACAGATTTACAATATAGTTTTAAATTGAGCCAAGATCCTATCTGGAGGCGGTGTGCCCCAATCATATCAGTTCCAAACATTCAAATTGAAAATCTATCCTGTTAGCCACACCATAATCATAATGAAAACTTTCTGCATGAAAACAGGTTGATTGTCAACATGTCTCATGGGTTAACCAAATCTTCCAGCTCACTGCCCAGGCAATTAGGGAACCAATTCTCCTACCAAGTCCGTTACGTGAATGCCTCACCATCACCACCACCATAATCATAATGAAAACTTTTTGCAACATGTCTCATGGGTTAACCAAATCTTCCAGCTCACTGCTCATGCAATTAGGGAACCAATTCTCCTACCAAGTCCGTTACGTGAATCTTGAATGCTATGACCCCAGACCTAAATGATGACCTGACCCAAGTCATGATTACAGGCGAATTATTGAGGAAATTTTGTGGAGGTCTGTGATGGAGCGTGGAACCTGCCCTAAAGTGTAATTTTCCTTCTAATATAATATAAATATAAAAATATGTGTGTGCATCCAGATCTAAGGTTTTATGAGAGAGAGAAAATTTATAATGAGATTTGGAATGTATTTGAGAGGGTTTCCGTGATTTCCATAAAAATTATACCTCAAAATTTGCCATAGTGAATCTTTGCTCCTTCTTGAGCCAGGACGGAGGTCAAAGCCTGATGACATAAATTCGATTCTTCTTCTCCCCGGTCTTCTCAAATTTTATGATATATGCTTCATCCATCTATCAATTTGGATGGCTTACCATATAAGCTACATTATTGGATAAGAGCTCAACTAGTCCAGTAAGATCCTAAGTTCTAAAAAGATGCTGCTTTAATAGGATTTGATCTCAACTATATACCACCAACAAGATCTTAGCTCAACATAAGTTCTATATTAAGATTATCTGCCATAAATACATATATTTAGTTAAGTGAACATGACAGCAAGATCTGTATTTAGATACGAAGTCACATGTACAAGGTAATCAGATATGTTAGTCACTGAAACAGCAACAGAAGATGATGACAACTTCTGGCATTACCTTCAAATTCAGCAGAGTCCGCCCCAAGAGAACTCCAAGCACCCCATATTGAGTTTCCAGGAGCAATCAAATTAGGTTTCAAAATATCTGCATTAGCTAGTGAGTTGTCCTCTGGATCTGGTCCTCTGGCAGAATAATACATTACTTTCGGTGCAGAATTGCTGTAGTTAGCTTTGAGACCTCCTAATACTTTCGCAACACCACCAAACTTGACAATCGATTTCGAAACCTCATCTCTAATTAAAGAATCATTGTAGTATTTTAAGAAAATCTGCCATGAGAATATCAAAGCACTAATTAATATTCAGAAAAGTTTCAACATTCAATCCCTAGTCTTTCGACCATTTATAATCCTAAAGAACACTATTATGATATTCAAATTCATCAAAAATACAAAAGGAGAGACGAGAAAGTTGGACCTTAGTTTATTGTGATTGACCCTAGTTAACAAGACCTCTGGAAGCCTGGACTGACGAAGAACCAAATACTAGACATTGTCTAAACAGAAGCATATCCTAATGTCTTCTCAGGAGGTAAAAAAAAAACATATCCTAACATAGCTGAAGAGAGAGAAGCAGGGAAGCGTCACTTGAAGCATAATTAAAGAATGTTTCTTACATGGTTAATAGAAAATGATTCTGAAATGCATGCAGGTGTTAAGAGTATAAGAATGTAGGCGTAAACCCTCATCACAACTTGGGAGTTTTGATGCAATGGCAAGGACATCAAGATAGTCTAAGAACTGCCCCATTTCAAATCCCAGCTAGATGCACGCACAACCGGCCACCTGCTTGCATGCACGGTTAACAGGTTTGCTGCAACGGCTGCAGGGACCTTAGGATCAGAAACACAGCAGAAATGAACTATAAGAAAAGCAAAACATGCTAAACCAATATGCAGCTTTTTCCCGCATATCAAACTACAAACATCATTTGTGTTCCCTCGTAGTAATCCCCATGAGTTCTCCTGGCTGGGAATACAAATACTGAGAAAACATGTATGGGCAAAACATTTCTCAACAACAACACAATTTCACACACCTAAGTGACTACATTTAAATAACAATAATCAATGAGAACCAGTTAATTCACATGCAAATAAGAAGAAAGTGCCCATTGTGCTCCTGAAGATGGAAAAATGAAAATATTGTGGAGCAAGAGATGAAGTTCATTATCCTTTTAGGACAAAGAGGTTTGTGATTGAAAGGAGTCGCAGTCATCAGTTAACACCTTGAAAGCAGAAAATTTAATTCTACAGCACATGTGCAAACCAATATGAAATTGAATCTGGATATAGGATATAATATTAATAGGCAAACCTTCGAATCATCTGGAGAAGGTATTATCAGGCCTGGTATATCCATGGGTGTTGGGTTGAGCTGAAACCCCAAAACAAAAGGATCCATGTAGAAAATAATTCCAGCTGCGCTGACATTTTTCGCTGTCTGTAAAGCTTGCTTGACTGATGACAAACCAAGCACAAAGCGGATAGAATAGCTACATATCAAGATGTTACCCTCAACTAAACTTTGATTCAGATAGCTTGAGTCTTGGCACTCTCCCAGATACATATTATTTGCATCTTCTGTTCCATTGCTCAAGGCATGAATAGCAGAAATCATGGGGTACATCGAGTCTCCATCTGTTGCCGCTGAATTTAAATACTGACAGTTAATAAATGTAACGATAGAAGCCTATTAATCCATATGCAATCAGTTTATACCAACATGAAGTAGAAGCCTGGAAATTTATGTGCAATCCATATGTAAGAGCACAATACTAGAAAATTTAAATGACATCAATATACCAGTCTACAGAGAGAGAAAATTTGGTATCAAGAAACTTTGGTTTGTTTAAGCAACTAGTAATAAGGAGGAAAGAACTGTCTGAGAAGAGAAAACTTAAATAAAATCATTATACCAGTCTACTGAGAGAGAAAATTTGCCGTCAAGAAACTTTGGTTTGTTTAAGCAAATAGTTATAAGGATGAAAACACTATCTGAGCAGAGATGAAAGACTCAAGAGGGCAATTTGATACAGTATATTTTCACTATACATTAGAGACCATGAACCAAAAACTTACGTGCAAGTCCAACTCCTGAAATAGTGTGATTGTTGCCGAGAATAATGTAGTTGTTATAGATCCTATCATGAGCAGCAGCACCTACAGTAAATATCCACGGACTGAATGAAGACATGCTCTTTGGTGAAGGTCCAGCATTGCCTGCCGCTTGGACAACAAATATTCCAGCTTTGACAGCTGAAAGAAGTGACATATCTATAGGATTGAAAAAAGTTGCGAGCCCAGGTGGACGCCTATTGGGAGTGATGGACAAACTTATAATATCAACACCGTCTTGAGCTGCCTGTGAATTCATTTGATCATACATACCAATGTTAGGTGAAGCTTGCAGTTAAGGTGAATACACGTAGCTAATATTCATGCATGCCAATTGTAAGGTTGCAATCAGCTAATTTAATAAGATTAAACAGATATGTTATGGTAAAGAAAAGGTACGTGATTACTGAGAAATAAGTCGCAGTTTACCTCAACTACTTTGTTGAATTATTTGCAAACTAGGAACAAAATGGAAAAAGTAGTTTACATAGCAAGTTGAATGGGCGTGTATTGATACTAAAGTCACTTCTAGAAGCATGTCCACTATTTATAGGGAGCATGTCCACTATTTATAGGGAATAATAATTTGAAGAGTGCTAATCTAGGTCCGACTTCAAGATGGAAGTTATGAACTCTAGTTCCTGCTCTTCATACACCCAAGTACCAATAAGCCAACCAACAAAACTTAGTTTATTACTAATACAGAGAAAAACTAAACTTCTTTCATGGAAAAATAGAGGGGAAGAGATATGCATTAGATATTTACCTAAATCACTATGGCCTTTGACATATCCAACATTGATCCCAAGATATTAGATATTGGTTTCTAACTAGAAAGGTAAAGAATGGAACTTGAAGCTTCTGATCCATCCAGTGAGTCCATAAAATCGTGAAGTAGAATGACAGAAATGTGTAGACTTGGAATTTTGCCATAATATAGTTTGAGAAGGATATTGCTCATAGAATCAAGGCAAGATGGTTAAAATGGAGATCGTGCTTCTTGGGGTTTATGTGACTTATAGATTACCTGTGAGGTTAATGGGAAGATTTGATATCTAAACTATCAGCTAGTTGTGTGGCTCAGAAAGTTGGGTAATTAAGAAACAACATATTCAAATAATGACTTGCAGAATTGAGAATTTCTCAGAGATGGATGAGCAGGAATATGGTAATAAAAGGATGAAAAATGAGAAAGTTAGAGATAACTTCAATGGACTCAAGGTAGTTTGAGATGATTTGGACATGTCCAATAGACAATAGCAAGTCATAGTTAAGAAGAGTTGTAGGCTCAATAAACTCAAAATTCCAAAAATACAGGGTCACATAAACCTCGAGGTCTCAGACATGCCCTATGTATAATGAGTACCAATACTTAATTTCAGTTAGTTTACACTATGTAATACAACAATGTAACCAATTTTTTTGTAGTTAGACATGTTTGCACTTTGCAGCTAGTTTTATTATTATAACACAATTTTTTTCTCGTCCTTGTAAATTGAATAGTGACGTAGCATAAGTATCAAACATATAGGTGCTGGCATTAGTTGTCGCTAATACATAACTTCAGTGAGTTGGGTATGTGACTATGCAATACATTGGCCGTGGGTAAGCGTGTCTGCTGTGTAGCATGGCTAATGGGCTAGGCTAG